>VWZL01005515.1:34793-112582 GCA_013396915.1 Stercorarius parasiticus | reverse complement strand
AAAAAATTATCCTTGCCAGAGGGTTGGTCTTGAGCAAGGCTTGCAGAATACCCGTGTGCCGACCATGCCCAAGCGCTGCGCCCCATATTCATGCAGGGAGGAAGGTAAGCTTTTGAAATAGGTAGCGAGGTAGTGTTTTTAATCCTCCGAATTTCAGCCGGCTTCCTGGTACTTATCTGGCTGCAGAGGATACAGCTTTGTAATAGCTGGTTTTGCAACGTGAGGTGATGAACTTGGGGGTTTTCTGCATCAGTCTTAATGCACTGGCATTCCAGCCTGCAGCTCACAGGGGTAAAGTTATCCACCGCGGCTTCTCCTCTTGTTCGGAGGTGTTTACTTTCCACATCAGTAGTATATTTGCCATTGATGTGGAAAGTACACTGCCGGTCTTTACTTTCCTCCTATTTATTTCAAAACTATTGTTACATTTTCTAAACCTTTTTGCCAGACGGGCAATCACTGGAGGATAAGAAGCCGCATTTACATCATTATTCTTAAGATGAATGCTCTTTGGTTTTGCCATGTGGACACAAACCCGGATGTAATCACCATATAGACATTAAATAAAAAAAAAAGGGGGGGGGAAAAAAACCCAGCTAGAGTTAGGTGCACCCTTGGATGTGTGTCAGAGCTCAATGGGAACAGGCTGTTCGTTGATCTGTTAATGCCTCAGCGAGATAAGATGGGGTCTGCAGCTGCATTTACTGATGCGGTGGCTCTCTGCCCACACTGTGCCTCCTCGGTACCCTCTGACCTGGAGGTGACACGTGGAGGCACTGGCAGGGAAGAGGGAGAGGGGAAAGCAGGCAGCAAACGTGTTTGCACAGCAGCATTGGGCATGGGCTATGCTACAGCTCCCGGTCAACCTCTGTGCCAAGATGTCCTCTCCTCTCCTTGGGAGGGAGGGAAAAGAGAGAGAAAAGAGAGAGAAAGGGTTCAGGTGTGGGTGCGCCATGCTGCTCTAACACTTTGTAACACTGAGAATTGCTTCCGAGTCAAGGATCTATGGGCTTAACTGTAGATCCAAGTCTCATCTGCATGACATTAGGATCTATTTATTGCAGGGCATGGCAGTAGAAAGGGAAAAAAAACCATTTTTTTAAATATTTCCCCCCATCATAGCACTTTGAGGTCTTGCAGACTGGATTTCTTTTGGTGGTGCAAAGGTAGGCCAATCCAAGCAGCTATCAGCTGGGATCTAATCCAGCCTGAGGTAGGAGACTTGAGTCCAAGCCTGGGTCATCATGTTTTCTTGACATTGGGAGCTCACCAGTTCTTTTGTTGATAATGCCGCTTTCGTTGGTGTAAAGCTTGTTGAACCGGATTGATGTACGGGCAAATTTTGGCTAGGGCCCACCAGAAGTTTTCAGTGTGCTGCCATGCTATAACCTGGACATTCGCTGGAGCGAATGTTGAAGGATAGGAGCCCAGCCTGGGGACTTCTAGGTCTGAGTCTGAGCCCCGGGGAAGAAGAAGAAGAGGAAGAGGAGTTTCCTGACAAGCATAGGCACCCCTTCCCAGAGGGGCTGTGGAAGGGGCAGGCTGGTGGGTAACCCTGCTGAAGGTGTGGAACCCTGCCGAACCTGCTATGAGCTCTGGCTGAGATCTCCAACAACTAATTCTGCTGTTCCAGGCCACTCTGCTTTCAGCAGAGCTGGACTTTGGCTGCGATGTGCAGTGTGGATCCATGTCTCTCTGACAGGCACCTGCCTACTGCTAGGGACTTCAGAGGGAGCCTGTGCAGGTGGCTTAGGAGAGGTGAAGTTAATTCCACCTCAAGCCCATTCTGCCTGTGAGCAAGGACCCTTCAAGCAGGGCTAATTTATATGTTCATTCCCTTGTAAAACCCTTTTTATCCAGAATGATGTAGAGTGGCCTCAGAGTACCTGAGATCCAGGCTTACTTCAGCTTCAGGAAAAGGCTCCTCTTTTCTACTCATGAGGCTGCTGCTTCTGGGGACTTTCATGTCTCTAATCCAGTTGTTACCATCTTTCTCATCTAAAATCAAAGCAAGACGTTGAGCTTCTGATCTCATCTGTGGTGGTGTAAACCCAAAATGACATCCTGCACGGTTGAGCATTCACCCTGGGTTGAAGGATAAGGGAAGCTGCGAGAGATACTCTTCCCCAGTGGCATTTTCTTTGTGTTGGCTGGGATCTGCAGGGATTAGATGTTGAAAAACATTCATCTGTGAGGTTGTGCCTGCCCCCTTATTAAGTTCAGCTTCTCTCTCTTGTGTAACTGCAAGTTCTTCCATTGTGAGCTTAACTCATGCGTCTTCCAGCTTCCAGTTTTCCAGAAAACAATGGTCCCTTTTCTCCCTCCCTGTTGCTGTGCTAGGAATTTGATATCCATATGAAGACAGGCCTGTCACTCCCTTCAACCTCTGTCTTTCTGCCACAATAGCTCTGGATTTGGCTTTGCTTACTTGGTTTTCTTAGCTATTTTTAACTTGTGTAGTAGAGTGAAAGACTTGGCTTTTGCTTTGTTTCTTGTTCCCATGTTATGGGACAAGCTACGACTTGGGATTTTTTTTCACGTTCCTCAGACCATCGTGGGACTGATTGCTGTTCTTTTTGATCAGATCATTGCATTAACACAGTTTTTTGCTGTGTCATTTGGATGAGTACATATTTATTCACTTGGACTGGGAAAGAACCTTTTTGTAAGGAAACCAACCCTTCTGGTTCATTTTTTAGGGCAAGTTGCATTGGCTCTTGGGCATAAAAATGGCATTTTGGGGGGAATTATTAGTTAGTGTTTAGAATAGAATTTTTCAATTGGAAGGGACCTACAATGATCATCTAGTCCAACTGCCTGACCAAAAGGTAAAGCATGTTGTTAAAAGCATTGTCCAAATGCCTCTTAAACACTGACAGCCTTGGGGCATCGTCCACCTCCCTAGGAAGCCTGCCCCAGTGTTTGACCACCCTCTTAGTATAGAAATCCTTCCTAATGTCCAGTCTAAACCTCCCCTCGTGCAGCTTTGAACCATTCTCATGCGTCCTGTCACTGGATCCCAGGGAGAAGAGCTCAGCACCTCCTTCTCCACTTCCCCTCCTCAGGAAGCTGTAGAGAGCAATGAGGTCGCCCCTCAGCCTCCTTTTCTCCAAACTAGAAAAAGTCCTTAGCCGCTCCTCATAAGACATCCCTTCCAGCCCTTTCACCAGCTTTGTTGCCCTCCTCTGGACGAACTCAAGGACCTTCACAGCCTTCTTGAACTGTGGGGCCCAGAACTGCACACAGTACTCAAGGCGAGGCTGAACCAGATCCCTTTCTGCAGGGCTGCTCTCCAGCCACTCCTCTCCCAATTTATACTTGTGCCTGGTGTTACTCCATCCTAGGTACAGAATCTGGTATTTTGACTTGGTAAATTTCATCCCATTAATCATAGCCCAATGCTCCAGTCTATCTAGACCCCTCTGCAAGGCCTCCTGTCCCTCAAGAGACTCAACAGCACCTCCCAGTTCGGTATCATCAGCAAACTTGCTAGTGGTGCATTCAATTCCTGCATCCAGATCATTGATAAATATATTGAACAGAACTGGCCCTAGGGCTGAGCCCTGAGGAACACCACTGCTGACTGGTCACCAGCCAGATGTAGCCCCATTCACTGCAACCCTTTGAGCTTTGCCCTTCATCCAGTTCTTCATCCAGCGGACTGCCAACCTGCTCATCCCACAGTTGGACAACTTGTCCAGAAGGATGCTGTGAGGGACAGTACCAAAAGCCTTACTAAAATCCAGAAAAAACTACACCCACCGCCTTCCCTTCATCCACTAGACGGGTGACCTTATCATAGAAGGGTATCAAATTAGTTAAACAGGACTCTCCCTTTGTGAACCCGTGTTGACTGTGCCTGAGGATTGCGTTTTTCTTTAAATGCCTTTCAACAGTAGCCAGTATAATCTCCTCTGTAGTATCCCAGGTCTTCTCTGACGCCCTTCTTGTAAGTTGGAATAACGTTGGCTAGATTCCAGTCAGCAGGGACCTCCCCAGACTCCCAAGATTTTTAAGCTACATATATTTTACAAATCAGAATGGAGTATTATTCAATAGTTGGATTTTTATAATGTGCAAAAGTTGATTGTATTACTATGTACGGAAGGGTCCTTCAGAAATGGTTTTGCTCTCAAGTCTGAAATACAGGATATTATTCTAGCTCTTGCAGGATCCAAATCACAAGCAATCGCTATTGCCTCACAAGTTAAACACCGGATGACAACAGCATTTGTTCTGCAGCCAGGATAAGCAGGCTAGGGTCGTCATGCCTTTGTCCCGGAGTAATTTTTATTGTAAATTTTACCATGTGTAGGTTGGGCAACTTGAAACTCTTTCCTGGCTCTGCCATGCTATGATTTCCAGGGTGCCTAGAGCGCTTGTGCAAAAGGAAAAAAAAACAAACCCAACTTTATTTTTCTAAGGCTGAAGGACAACTTCCTTGTTTGCTAGGGTTTCCCTGAGAATTTGAATATTGAAAAGGTAAGGCAGACATGCAGGACGCTTGGAAGAGCGTCATCGCCTGGGCAAGGTCAGGTCTGCTGTCAGTGATGGATCTGGGGAATACACCTCAAACTGGCGCATGCATTAGAGGAGATTAGCACAACTGTTTTGCACCATGCAGAACAAAAAAAGTGCTGCCGAAAAAAAAGAGCAACCAGATCCTCTTCTCCAAAGGAGAGTAGACAAAGGAATGTTTCTGTGTTGCCTAAACAAATCCATCAGAGTGGGAACGTCCGTTAATAATCACCAGTCCTTGCTGGGGTCGCCACCGTTGTTTTTCTTAAGCTATCAGAGATGGAATTAAATTAAATTACTGCACGTCTTTTGTAACTGCCAGGACAAGAATGATTTTAAGCTATGCAGTTCATATATTACATAACAAAAGGTAAAAAATTAATAGGAAGTGACAACCCAGAGTGTTTTAAAGGAGTGAAAAATAGCATTCCACGAGCCAATAAACTTTCTCCTCTCCCGTTCTGTGCAGCGCGTTCGGACATTACAGACTTTGTTTCTTGACACCAAGATTAATGCATTATTTCTTTTTCTCTTTTTTTCAGCTTGGTTTAATTTTCTTGAAAAAAAGCCCGTGTTGTTCCCTGAAAGTTTGTAATACAATGCTTTTAAAAATAGATATAACCTGTTTAACAAACTGAGCAGGAAATGTGAAGAAGTGCATCTCCTACTTTACTGGAGGTGCATTCCACCTGGCCAACAGCACAGGTGCAGTGTGCAGCTCTCGGCATTCAGAAGTTGCCTCCACATCAAATTAAGTTTTGCTGAACCCGGGTAGGTCAGAGTGGAAAGGAGGGAAACTTTCGGAGACTGATTTTTAGAACGGGTGGCCCTAGGTAATGCGATTTAGAAAGTGTTCTTTAGAACGAATACGGCTTCTAGTGCGATTTAAAAGGATTTAATTGAGGCGGGGGACAAATAAGCAAATGTCTTTCCAAAGCAGGCAGTGTTCAGAAGCGAGCCTTGCAGCGAGCCGTAACGATGAAGAGGTTGAATCCTGACTGGTGGGCTGAGCTGCAGGCCAGGGTTGAGACCTTGGTGTTCCCAGAGTGGGAATGCTTTCCCACCAAGCGTGTCCTCTGCCGTCACATGCCACAGCCAGTCTCTGCCCTTTCCTGAGCACTTGGCAGATCTGGGCGTGAGGAGTCTGTCGTCTTTTATGGCCACCAGGACATCTCACAGTCAGAGGACTTGGAGAAACTGAAGCCGACCCTCTGGGAGGAGCACAGCAACAGGACAAGGGGCCTGAATTAGACCATGGGAAATTCCCATTAGGTATTAAGAAAAAATTGTTTACCATGAGGATGGTAAGCACTGGAGCAGGCTGCCCGGAGGGGCTATAGGATCTCTGTGGAGGTGTTCAAGACTTAACTGGATACGGCCCTATACAAGCCCATCTGATTAGACATGTTTCGGACTAGGTCTCTTCTATTTCCCTATGATTTTGTTACCTCATTGAAGCCAAGAGAGTAGCACTGGGATGGATTTGGCTTATTATAGCTCTAAGTGGCGCACGAGTTATATTGTATGTTTATATTACATGTTATGCTCAGCGCATGATTGCATGTGGTCCCTGCTACCCTGTTATTTAGCCCACGTGCTGAAATCTTCTTTTCACAGATGTGTATTTCAGTTCATAACAGTGGTACATTTAACTACTTTTCCATCTGTTTACACATAGGCAAATTTTTCCAATGGTCATCCCCCTTTTTTTTTGTTTTGAGGATGCCTCTGGATATGCTAAAGAAAACCCAAAGCAGGGAGCATGGCACAGAGGCCTTTAGCTCTGGCAGTGTAATTCCCTTCCCGAGACAGCAGAATGGGATGAGAAGGAAAGAGGAGCTTCTGAAAAGAGGGACTCATTTCCCGAGTGGATGCAAGGAGCAAAGATAATAGGTGTGTGCTTCAGCTAAAGGGGTGGCAGCGGTGGAGGAGACGACAGGGTGTGAGGTGACTGGCGGGCATGACAAAGGCCCTGGAGGAGGCAGAAATAAGCCACGGGACATCATGGGCGAGGGCTGATAATTTACACCGTGCTCTTTGTACCTAGCCCTGCTTAGGTACCACCTAGCCCTCAACACAAGTTTGTCCCAGTTTCCAGTTGGGAGGAACGGGAGACAGGTGAAGGTGAGGGTCTGCTTTATGCCTTCCCAGCAGTATCTCTGTCTGCAAGGCAGCTCTTCCCCATGCCCTCCTCTGGTCCCTCTCCCCGATTCCCACAGCAGCCCCTTATTTAGTCGGAGAAGGGTGCTGTCATGAAGAGGGTGTTGTGGTTTACCGTCTCCGGCGCCACAGTTTGTCAGGCACCAGTTGTCCCAGCTGGTGGCATAGAAAGATTTCATTTAACCGAGAACGTGAAAACCACAACCTGGAGCAAAGCAGCTTCTGTAATGTGACTTAATCTGAGAGCAAACGGGCTGGGATCAAAAAAGGTCACGGTGACAAAGCGGAGTTAAAAGCTGACTTAGATCAACATGCGCAAGCAACTCAGAAACAAAAGGGAATAAGGAAATAATATGTGACTTCTTTTTTTGATCAATACAGATTCAAAAAATTGATAAACCGCGGTTGAAATTAACACCCATTTGATCCATCAGCAATATTGCTTCTTTTGATCCTACTGGTTTGATTTGGTTTCTAAAGCGGTGTGTGTGCGTTTGACATAGAAGTGACAGCCAGACTCATTTGACAGAAGTGGGTACAACCCTCCAGCAAAAAAGGGGGCTGCCTGCCAAAGCAGAAGCTCTTGGATAAAGAGGACAGATTTAAAGTGAAATTTAAACTTGCTGAGGTTTAAGGAACCACAAATAAAATGGCAGTAATGAGATCTGAGGAGAAAAAAACCCTTAAAAGCATAGATGCCAATGGGAGCGGGCATGTGCTGGGGGACACGGTCAGATTTCCCTCACCTTCCCTCGCTCCAAGAGCACTACCTTGTCAAAAATCAAAGGGATTGAATGTATTCAGAAGCTTTTTAGCGTACCAAGTGGTGCTTTGGCTCATTTTGTGTGCAATTTGTGTGCAGCGTGAGGTCTTCCTATTCCTCAGTGCAACGTCGTGTCCCCATACTGACTCTCGAGAAAACAGTCTGACAGCGTCTACTGCATGTAGTAAATGAAGCGGTATATTACCTAGGAGAAAATTCATTTGGACTGCTTATTTTTGCTGGGTCACAGTCCAGAGTAGCCAACGAGACATTTGCCAAGGGCAGGACACAATGTGCTCTGCCTGTTATGTTAATGCTTTCATGTTCCCATATTGAAAACGTTTTTCTCTCATTGCATTGTGGTAGTTCTACCTTGCCATTGCCCTTGTAAAGAAATAAAGCGTTTTCCACTGATAATAGAGATTAAGGTATGCACTGTGTTTTTCTGTTCTTCTCTTTGTTCAAGCGTCTTTTCTCAGCTGACTGTTTATTTCCGTGGCTCATTTAGATGTTCATTCTAGCTTTTTAATTCATTTTAGCTGCAAGCCAGGTGAAGGAGGGCAGAATCAGTGTTGAGAATTTAGCATTAAAACTATGTAAAGTCTTCTTTCCGTGTCAGAAATGCATTTCAACTTTTAGAAAAGGAGAAATTCTGAAATTACGCCCAGTTGGCAGGGAAAGTTTGCAGCTCTGAATGATGCCTCATGCACACGGTCAATGTTTCTGATTTTGGCGGTGAGGCTTTTGAGGGGATTTAAATATTGCACTGCACTTTTTTTTTTTTCAGTAAGCAAAGTTGTAAAAGGGGGAGCAAATGGGATAGTGAAGCAATCTGTTTACTTTGTGCCAGCTCTGGGAAAATTTAGTTTCTTTTATTTTTCCCCTTTCTTTCTGGTGTAGTTATCTTGTGTGACATGTAGGTAGGAAACAGAAAACCTTCCAATAGCAAAATTCACTCAGCTTTTGATTGTAAATTGCTTGACAAATACCAACAAAATAAAACTGCCAGCGGAGGCCCAACAGTGAGGTTGGAGACACCAGTGCTTATTGTAGTGACTACTCTTTGTTTTTCTACAGAACGGTGCACTATTGACAAAAATGACTTTCGGTGATGGTTGAGGATTAAGGGTTTATTTGGAAAGATGGCCCAGAGCGTTTTCTTCCTGTGGTATTCCGGGAAGTTTTAACTTTTCTATGTACATACGGGAAAAACCTGATTTGGTAAGAGAGAGTTAGGACATAACCTGGCATGCAAAAGCTACAGGTTTGCTGCATCCATTAAAGAACCTGCCACAAATGTTAAAATTCAGCTGGAGGAAGTGTTTGTGTTAATGCTGGATATAGTGTTAATGCAAAACACCGTACTGTAGTATGATATGCAAAACATAATCATGCATGAAATTCAATTCCCAGTCATAAATCCCGCCCTCCTCCCTCCAGTCCCATTAAAAGCAGGGCATCTGTGGGAGATGAGCAGATTTAGGGGAGGAATTTTCTTCCCTGTAAAGGAAGCCTAGAGGGGCTGCCTTAGGCGCAGCCACCAGTTTATAGATGGCTGTGCGCAGGCTGGCCGGTGGCAGAGTGCACAAGAGCCCTGTAGAGCTGCGGTCCTGTGCCAGCCATTGTGCTCTCCGAGCACTTTCCGGTGACACGTCACATGCCCCGAGCTGTGAAAATATTGATTTTGGGATCACGTGCCTGAACCAGTTTCATTTTTCCTGCCATCCCAAACAGGAGCCAACCTCAAGCTGGGATCCTCGTCAAGCCGGAGAGGTTGCTCCAAGCCCTTTTGCTGCCTGTACTTTGGCAGGAGGTTTTACCCACCTCTGCCACAACTGTTTTCCAGCTCTGGCAGCTCAAGTCCCAGCGCTGGCCACCTCTGCAGGGTGAGGTTTGCTTAAGCGTGATCCAAGACGCAAGTCCCTCTCTCCTGCCTGTGGGCTCTCTCTGCAGAGTCCCATAGCGGCTCTGTTTCAAGCCACTGCTCCTGGAGGGATGCTGGACGAAGGTCACCAGCCTCAGGCAGGCATCATGCCCCAGCTCACAGAATCACAGAATGGTCGGGGTTGGAAGGGACCTTTGGAGACCATCTAGTCCAACCCCCCTGCCAGAGCAGGGTCACCTTAGAGCAGGTTGCACAGGAACACGTCCGGGCGGGTTTTGAACGTCTCCAGAGATGGAGACTCCACCACCTCTCTGGGCAGCCTGTTCCAGTGCTCTGCCACCCTCAAAGGAAAGAAGTTTTTCCTCATGTTGAGATGGAACTTCCTATGTTCCAGTTTGTGCCTGTTGCCCCTTGTCCTGTTGCCGGGCACCAAACAGCTCTACCCAGAGTGACCAGAGAAATGAAAGAAATTATTCTGAGGGTTTTGAGGACTGAGTTTTAAGTAAGGAAAGGAAAAGCCACAGTTAAAACAAAGGGAAAGTGCAGTCCTCCCCTGTGTCCCAACAAAAGTTATTTCTCTTTTTTTTTCTAGCAAGCCTCACTCCTGGAGCACTGAATGAGAAGCGTCCACTCACCCACTCCACCAGCCCAATATTGTCCTGGGCTCTCCCAGGCCTCCCACCTAACCATACACATCATCTGCCCGTTCTCATCCCAATGAGTCGCAGCACGAGTGGCTTAGCAAATGAGCATCTTCCAGTTTTGAGCCCTCATCCCTCTGCCCCTCTCATGTCTCCAACAGTGGCTCCCATAGGCCAGTGTCCCGTGCAAGCAGAAACTACCCGGTTGCCTGGTGAACCTCATGGGCGCTGGTGTGTTTCTCGGCATTTGGCAGGGACCAGCGGCATCCTTGGATGCACGCCTAGCAGCTGACAGGCTCTTTGCCCAGCTGTGTTTCAGTGATTAAGCGCCTACCTCTATCTGTCAGCTTAGGGGTTTCTAGGCTGCACCAGAAAGACAGGAAGGTTAAAGATTTGCTTGAACTCTCTGGAGCAGGAATGGTGCCCCAAGGGTGGGAATCTGTCTGGATATTCAGCTAGATATCTACCACGTCTTCAGTGGCCATATGGACAGCTGTAAATAAAGCCTGTTACAGTTCGCGTTGCAGACCTTGCTCTCCAAACAAGGCTTGGAGAAGCCAACAGGCCGTGTTTTCCAAGGCAGGACTGTAGGAGGTCATTACCCTGAACTCAACCCCTCTTCTGCAAGACACTTCTCAGCATGCTGGTGTCCGTTGGCTTGTGAGAACATTCCCTGCCAAGTTCTTCAGGCGTGAAGGAGGTCGTTCCCTTCTCATTTTTAAAGTGTCATGGTTAATTTCTAATGAGAAGTGCCTTTGAACTTCTGAACTTTAAACTTGGTGGAGGAAGCCCTCCCTTGAGTACATCTAAACCTGTAGCTGTGCCTAGGGGAATGATTCATGCTGCATACTCATTATGCCGAGAAATTATCCCTAGCCCTTTATGCGGCACATGCATCATTGAATATATTAATAGACATGAGAAAATAAAGCCATTATACTAGGATGCGCATCCCTAAGAGCAGAATTTGCTCTGCAGATTATCAAATGGACTGAAATACCAATCACTGATCTTTCACAAAGGAAATCTCTCATATCTTAGAAAAAGTGAACATGGACATTCATATATATATATATTTGTACATATTGAAAGAATGTGATACAAAGACTTTTTTATATCCCTGCCTTATATTATGCCTAAGAATAGGAAAGAGAGATCAGGCTCTTATCAAAACTGCTATTTCCTTGACATAGGAGCAAAATTATTAGCCAACAACCCCACCAACCACTTTTTCATCTTTTCTTAACAAAATTAAACGCCTGTATGGCTCAATAAGTAAGCATTACCACTGCAAACTGATGAAGCCAATTCATAGAATAAGAAGAGAGAAAGAAAGATTTAGGATAAGTAGAGAAGGCTAGAGTAACACAACCCCCCTTTGCAGATAAAAAAGTTCTTTTTCCTCTCCTTACAGAAATCTACAACTAGGGACCACAAATCGTGTCTGATCACAGGGCTTCTCTTTATTCACAGAATTTCTTTTGCATTAGATATTACCACATACTACTACCCGCCACCTGTATACCCCTAAGATTTTTCATCACTACAAGTGGGATGGGCATGTAATAATTACAGTAATTCATTAGCCTTATCAGGAATTATCTAGATTTTCTTGCAAAGAGAGGTATTTCCTTTGTAGTTTTGCCTTAAAAACCCCTGGTCTAAAAATGCCCATCAAGACATTAATTTAATTAGGATTTTGCTTCTCGTACTTTTTTTCCCTTCTACACTATTTGTGTTCTTGCTAGTAAGAACTTGCTTCAGTTTGTTTAATCCATTAGAGAAGATTTCCCAAATGAGCCAATTGTGAATCATGGGTCGTTATCTTTCATCAGCGCCACTCAGACAGCGGGTTACGACGAGATGTGACACTCTGGCTTGGTTTGTTTGTGCAACAGCTGGGATTTTGTAATGGGGAAAGTAAGGTACTTGAGTAATCTCCATTTGTGTTCAATAGGGCTGCAGGAGCCTTGAACGGAGAGGTGGTTCTGAGCTTTGTTCCCCTGTTGGTGTCCAGCATTTGATGCCGATTTCATTTTTTTCTTTTGTGGCAGCGGTCACGCCTGCCTAGATAAGCTATCTCAAGCCCTTCCCGATATCCAGATGGGCAATAAGGATGGTGTTCAGCATTTCTGTGGGCAGGCTCCGTAGCGTTGCGATGCAGTATTTTTCACTTTAGTGTCCCATCACCTTCAGTGACTTTAGCTCTACTGTCCCAATTTATTTGTAAGCTTGGGAGTACCCAGAGCTTTGATGGTGGCCCTGTATGATCACTCTCTCGTGTGTGTGATTTTGGAGTGATTTGTACTCATCAGTAGAGCTTGCCAGATTTTGTATTAAGAGGATGAAGCTGCCAGCTCATGTCAATTTGCTCTAGTCCTACTCTGCCTAGCGTCTTCCTTCAGAACAGCCAGCCATTGGTTTGCACGATTATTTCTGCACTGTGCATCCAGTGACTGATGGTCTTATTTGAATGATTTCTGCTCACAACCACCTCACCAAATCGTTCACATCCCAAACCAATTGCCAGTGGTTCTTTCTTCATTATGAGCATCATCCTGGTGGGTTTTATTATTATTTTGGAGGCAGTGAAGGATCAACCCTGTAAGAGGCAAGTCAGTGAGGGATTTACTTTGGTATTCTGTTAATATCAGAGTATTTTAATGTAGGTGTGAAACAGCTGTGAATGCTGTTTCTCCAGCTCCCAAACCCTCTTCTGACACCCATTTCAGGAAGGATCTCTAAATTGTTATAGCAAAGGTTGACTTTGCCTTGTGTATTAGCATGCTCACGAATTTCTCTTAGACTTACTTTTGTTGCTTCTTAAACTAAGACAATACTACTACATTATTATTAGCTATCCCTGTTTGCTGGAAGCAGGGGTGAGATTAAAATGTGTTGGAGCCTGGGAAGCAATCTTCAGGTGGGAAACCCCAGAGAAATGCAAAATTTTCCCCACCTTTGTAGGCTGAGACAACCACCTCCCCATTTGGCTGGACCATGGCTAGAAATGTGACACTCACTTTGCACCTGAGTATGCAGAGACACCTTAACAGAAGTGGTTTTGTGTGATGACCGCTGCATATATGCTTAAGGGGCAGGGTTACGTCTTTGAGCTGAAAGCAACTCTTTGTGAATACATAAATCACAGAAGGATTGTGTTTGTGATTGTATCGTGTCCAGTGGACGTGATACAATCTACACAGCATGTCCATCTCTGAAATGAGTCATTATTTTGAGTAATGATCCACGCTTGTTCATTTTCATGTGAACAGTTATGAGGAAGGTTTAGCAGGCAGGTCTTACTTCAAGCTTTCAACCCCTCCTCAAGATCTGCCAGACTGTGAAGTTTAAAGAGCACTGACAAAGGCCATGTGAAATGGTAACAGGGATTGATGACACGTGAATAAACAGAGCTATTGATCTGTATGACAGCTGGCGTAGGTAACAGTGTGGTCTAACCACAGTGATGCTCCTCTTCCTCTCCCTTCCCTTGCCAGCCATTTTCATCGTGACTTCTTAAGTGCCTCTGCAGGGGGCCCTTGATCCTGGTCTCTATTGCAATGTTGATAACAGCCCCACAAGTGAAGGAATCAAAACTTTCCTAAGTTCACTCAAATTTACAATGAATATGTAAATTCATATGTAATGTAATACAACAACTGGCGTTTGGCAATAAGCACAGTACGGTTAACCCTGTCCCAGACTGTCACTGCAGAGTGGCAGTTTGCACCTGGCAAACGTCAGAGGTGGGATTCTCTCTAACTTACATGTCCAAAGTCCAGATGTCCACATCTGGGCTAGTCACCCTTGTCTCTAAAACAGGTCAGGTGAATCTTACCTCAGATGTAGGATTCAGTTCCAGACTGTAGGCACCTAGATTTAGGCATCTAGTTGTAGGGGTCCGCATGTTAGATAGATGTCCAGGCTCCACGTTAGTCATCGGAGCTCCAGGCAATATAGTCAAAGGAGTCTGGAGAGCTACTCAGCTGATCAAATACAGGGTGAAATGGGATGAACTGTGTGCTTTAAGTGCTTGTTTCCTTTTACTGACTGTAAAAGGAACCAAGACTGACAGATTCATATGTAGTCATCTACATGATAAATGTCACGGGATGGGATTTTTACTATGTTTAATGTCAAATCTCGTATTTACACACGGAGATAGAAACAGTCTGAAAAGGTTTTGGCATGCACAAATACAGGCTGGCAAAAACGTAGTTCTTTTGAAATGCTGCCGATAAATTTTGCGCCCTCTTCTGGAAAAAATGTTTGGCACATTGATGTAATAAAAGATATTAAAAAAAAGACGTCTGTACAGTGAAGTCCTCTCCTCATTTTCCTAGAGCAGACTGGCACAATGAACAACTTGTTAGATGCTGACTGTTCCTTTAGTTCTAATCACTTACAAGTACTGGTACATACGGCTCCTGAATTGTGACTTTATCTGCTGAAGTTTATAACGAGACTGTGGTCTCTTGTGAAATATGACTTCCAAGTGAATGCACCAAAGCGCAATGAAAGCAAAGATTTTTTAAAGAAAAGTCTATTGATATCTGTTCACCTTGAAAATCCAGAGCAGAAAACGACCCAAAGAGTCTGAATACGATCTCAACTATGGCAGTTTTACAGCGACATCACTCGATTGGCATCTACCGTGTTAAGATTTGTGCAGCTCTGAGTTCATAATCACGTCCTATATCCAGTCACAGGAAAGCAAACAGCTATTATTATTTCACTTGTAAGAAGAAATAGCACTTTTCAGGGCTACATTGCACGCCTTATCTCCCAGAACAAGCTGAAATGTGGCAGACGGATAATGCAAGCAAAAGAAATGGTTGGACCTAGTGACTCTGACCTTGGAAGAATGGTAATTTTGGCTAGCAAAAAAGAGAGAGTTACCCGTTTGCCCACTTATGTGAGAGGTTCGTTGTCTGAAACTTGAAACGTGTATGAAAAGGGGCATGAGAAGAGCATGGACATCTTTTCAGGTGGGATCTGCATATTCCTGTCTCTGGCTGGTTTCGTCCAGTTCAGCTGAATGACACCACTTCCAAAATTCTCATTTAAACAGGATAAACTAAAATGGAGCAGGCGGTTACTGGAGTCCCCAGTCTGTATGCTCTCAGCAGAAGTGTTTGCAGGGTATCTGCTGATACTATGCGGTCACGTGTTGGAGATGTGTGATCACTCAGAAGCTAGCTGCATGCTGGCTAGAGATCAGCAACTGAATAGCAAATAAACACTTATATCAACAGATGGATTTACTGTGCTAAAATTGCAAAGATCACAAACTACCCTTTGTACTGCTGACAGACCAATAATGTGCATTAACCCTGACCATAACATCTTTGGCAGAGTCTTAGCCAATGGTCTGAAAAGGATCGCTGGGATAGTGAGTTCCCTCCAGTCATTTTGAGCTTCAGAAAGAAAAGAAGCTTTGCCAGGGAGAAGAAATGATTTTGTGAAATCAGCTGTCCTTCAGGCCAGTTCTCTCCTCCAGTCTGGATAAGGCAGGATGGAGTCAGACACTGGCCTGGCTTTAAGCTTTGCTGAGCTGTTAGGTGTTAGCGTTGCTCGCTGCCCTTGAAAAGGGAGGAGCAATGGGGCACCATATAGACATGCAAAGATGTGGACCCACCATGTCTTCTGGGGAAAAGGACTAACACTGGAGTATATATAAAAATTTCATGTCCAATCCTTTTGGCATTCCAAAAAGGGCAGGCTGGGTCTGAAGCTGTTCTTACCCATAACTGCACAAAACCAGCTTGTTAGAAATGCCCGTATTTTGCACCAGTAAAGATCTAGGGTCCTACCGTGCAGCTCCTAGTTGGTGCTGGGCACAGCAGCAACCACCAGCCTTCCCTGCGTGGTGGGCAGAGTAACACAGGGTTAGCAGAGCCCCAGCAGGCCCTGCTACCCCAAGAACCATCATCTAATCCCCTGAAATGCAGACCTTGCAGCTGTGGCCAAGCTCTGTGTCCAGGGAGCCTTGACTGTGCCCCACTGCCTGCCTTGCCTGTGCAAATTGGTGGTGGCTCCCACCTCCTCTGGTCCTGAATGGCAGTTTGGCTTTCTGCACTCCTGCTGCTCTTGGACCTGAATGCATTTTGCTGACAGGACGTCTCAGCAACAGGGCACCTAGGCTTTCCTAGGGTAGTAAAAATCTCATTTTTGGCAACTGAGTTTCCTGTGAGTTCCCAAACTCCGCACTGGAACAGAGGAATAGGTCTCTTCACACTTCGATACTCCTTAAGAGCAACGTGGGAGCATGGGGATGCAGAGGCTGCAACAGGAGTGGAAGGTGAAAAAAAGTGAGAAAGCAGAAGAAAGAAAATTCTGGGGAGCCAGGAGATGGGGAAGTGTATGCCACTTTGGAATATGCTGCCCATGGGCAGGGAAAACACAGGCATGAAAAGTAGGAGCAAGCCCTGAGGAAGAACCTCTCAGCACATAGGAGCATTTTGCCATGGAGCTAGGAAGGCACAGCAAAATGAGATATGTGGCCATTTTGTAAAAAAGACTTAAATCTCCACATAATAGAGCTATGAATATGGAGGAATCCATGAGGAATCCATAATACACAAACTACAGATCTCACCTACAAGCCATGCGAGCTGCCTACTCCTTTTTGGTGGGATTTGTCTCTCTCAATTTAGCTGTCTGAAGTTTAAGGATTTAGCCTAAGCCACTGACTCTAAGCTCCATATCTAGCGGATGGACACTTCCAGAGGATGATCTATCCCATTTAGCTCGAACAAATTGCCCTCTGGGGACCCCTGTCTGTTTTCACTTACTGTGGAAGGAGTTTAAGGTGGTTACCTTAGATATCCCCTTTAGACTGCTAAAATTAGTGAGGTGAGTCCCACCTCCTAAGCATTGCTGAACTCAAGAGGTAGTGGTGTTGAAAGGAGTGACTGTGTCTGTGCGCCTTTGGAAGAGCAACTTTCTGGACAGGTGATAAACTGCATACTCTGACCACAGTTTGGAGTCATCTCCTGCCTGTGGACAGACCCTGTGGTCACACTTGGGAAGGTTTTCTCTCCCCTTAGATGATGCCTGCTCCAGCCGTGGCTGGATGAGCCTGGCTGTTGACTAATAAGGTACAGACACAACCAAAGAATCTGCTTTCAGCATAACAAGTGGGTTGGCTTTTACGCATGTGGAAGGGTATGGCCGCAAATTAGGGTGGAATCAAGGTATCAAACTGCAGACAGCTAGAACACAGTGAAAAGGTCACATCGGGAAAGGGGAAGGAATACACCTTTGTTCATTGTCTTCCCAGGAGCTGCTGGCATTTATGTAATTCTCTAGCTGTGTGCACGCTGTCTGCCAGAATACGCAGCTTTTGAAGCATCTTTCTTCACCCAGGCAGGCAACAGGTGGGATTGGTGGGCAATATGGTCATCCTCGCAGCAGGAATCTCTCTGATCTGCCTTTCAGGGCTAAGGAGCAGGGACACTACACTTCCTCCACGATTGCTCCTTAGGGAAGAGGATTTGTCTGACCAGTACTTTGGGAAATACAGCATTTGCATTTACTGTGTTATTTATGATAGGGTGAAATTTCACACTGTGTTGCAAGTCATCTGGAATGTGTTTGCATTGGCATGTCCTCTTACTGCCCTCAACTGAATTATGGCCATCTCTTCAGGTATCTGTTTACGTAGATCTTGTTCTTTGAGTCATTCACTATGTCTGGGAGGAAGACATGGCAGGATACTGCCGCTCTTGTCTCTGGTACTAGGTCCTTCTGGTGCGCGGCAGGCGGTGAGGGAGGGAGGCAAGCGAGGGCTTTACCACTCAGTGCTTGCAGAATTGGGAGCTGATTAACATATACCTCTAAGGTGGCCACTGGGAGTAGCTCGGGAACTGCTCTTGCCATTTGTTAAGAGACTGCTATAGTTTTTGGTGTGGAATGGGAGGACTTGATGGGAGTTTTTGAGACAAATGTATTCTATGCAAAGTGATCTGTATGGAAATGTCTGGGGTTTTTCTGTTCTTTGGCTTTCAGTGGGGTAGTAGGAAAGCTCCAGTGTGAATAGTTTTGTCCTAAAAATAATGCTTTTCCCAGGTCTACTGGAAACTTTGCCGTGTGAGTAGGCCTGAGCGTTTGTTGGTCAAACCATCATGATGCTCTTCAGCTATGTTATCTGACAGGCTCTTACATCCATTTGTTTGCACTTCACAGCGTCTCTGTCAGGGAGGGAACGCCTTTTAACCTGCTTAATTTCCTACCTGAAGTCCTTTGCTACATTTATACTCTTCTGTCATCACTTTTGTTTTTCTTGCATATTTATTTTTTTCCCTTTCACAGCCCTGAGCCAAGAATACAGATCACTCCTTCCCTTTGTACTGATCCATTCAACTTTACCCCACCTAGTTACTCTTTACTTTTTCTCTTGCCTTGGCATTCTCTGTGTTGTGGTGAAGAGTTTCAGATGCTACAGGGCAAATCATATGTCCCCTATGACAGCGCACCTTGTATTTCAAGGAATGTTATTTGCTGCTCCTGAAGATTCATATGTCCCAGCTGCACCGTAATTGTAAAATGACTGCAGGAGTTTTCTGGACCTGAGGATTCATTCCCATTTTGATGAGAGAGAGGAGTGCAGGAACAAACATGCTGGTAACAGCATAAAATGGCCATCTGCCTCCCTCTTTGCAAGGTCCCATAAAGCTGTCCCTCCCTGTCACTTCTAAGGCAAGCTCCATTCGCAGCGACAGTGGGTAGCACATTGCTTCCTGGGCAGGAGGCACGCCTGTGATCTTGCAGGGGAGAGACCTGTGTGTGTGGGAGATGTTCTGCCGCTTTTCTCCTGCCACTATAAAAAGCTGAGCTGACATGGTATTGATTTGTTACACCTGCCCGTTTTTCCCTATACATTTGTCTGATCATTTTGATGGTACTTTGTAAACGCTACTTCTATTATTTGGAATTGGTGAATAAGTCTGCTTGACCTCCCAGGCATCATTTCTCCAGGTATTATTACATTTCAGCCTTTCAGCAGAATTAAAAGTAAATCATAGTAAGTGACCAGGTCGGTGGTCCTTTTGAACACATGAAAGCATTTGTTTTCTTCATACCGTATCACTTTGTTTCTCACATGTGAGCCTTGCAGTATGTGAAACACAATTCTGTATCTTTCTCAATGGCTTCGGTACTTATCTCTTTTTCTTATGAGTGGATCTTTCAATTGCCCCAATATACTATATTTTCCTTTCTAAAATCTTCCCTAACTTTATCTAGGATTTAACATCTACTATACAATACATAACAGGCTGGACTTGAAGACCTACAAGAATCCCATGTTTGAACATCCCAGCACTAGTGTGTGGAGCTACTCCTGCCCTCTGCTCAGCCCTTCTCATGTGTGGTCTCTGTAGGCACAAGGAGGAACAAGGCAAAGCTGCAGGGCAATGCGTGTGTTTAATTCCCGGAGTTCAAATCTGGGGCGGTGCTACAGACTAATTTCTCTAACCTTGACCACTTCACGGAGGCACTCCTGTAAGGAACATTTAAACATTTATTTAAACTCAAACTTTTTCCCCCAGTGGTGGAGGGGAGCCCCACTAGTGCAATAATGTTTGTGGCCCTGTACTATCTAAAGGGCTTAGCTGAGGAAAGGGTCTTGGTGGCCCTGCCTTGGTAGTGCTTCACCAGTTCTCGAGGCACTTGTGATACTTGGGGTAACTCATCTAGTACCAACTGCTGCTAAGATAAACAAACTGTGCCTCTATGAACTTTCTTCTCAAATTTACCAGACCTTTTTTTGGCTTCAGTACAGGGCACTTTACTCCCTGGAAACCTTTACGAAAATTAGGCTCTTCAACTCCTTTGTATTCCACACTTCTGAAATGCAAACTGTCTGGGAACATAACATACGGACCCTACAGCCAGTGCTGTCGGATTATGGAGATAAAATTATCTGCACAGGCAGCTACGGAAGGCACACAGATATTAAATGACCATCACAAACAGCGCACACTGACCATTTGCCAGCGTCACATATAGGTGACTAAACCTTCCTTTCGAGAGGTGATCATCCTAGCTCTACGATGAAGCATCACTGAAGAAACTTGCACTGTTAAAATGCGTTTCATCTAGCCCAGCTTGAGCAGACTAAAATTTCGAGGGGTAATTTATGCCAATTCTCTAGTCTCTCTCTATAGGCAAGACAGAGACAACAGAGGGAGAGGACATCATATGCAAAAATAGTTGTCTGAGATAGGTGGGGTGAGTTGCCTCTTCCTTTCTCTTGACAGTAGGGAAAGCGGAAACTAGTTATTTAATTCTTATTGTCCTCTTTGACATGAGAGGGTTTCCATCTTCAGCTGTGACAACCCGATACCTCCAATCATACAGTATTTGAAAGAAGGTAATATCTTTTTCTTTACGCTTGCAGGATAGTAATCTACCTGACTGGGGAGAGAGAGTATTAGTTATTTGCACTTTCTGCACACTTACATGGCCGAGAAATCCCTGATCGGCTAACCTTCAGTGACCTTGAGCTCTGTCATATACCTTTGAGAACAGTTTTCCTGCAAGCCAGCCATACTCTGAACAATGCTTTCTAACGAACTAGTTACTAACCTGTTTATCTCCTTATTTACTGGACTGAGCAACTGCTCTAGCATGCTTTGGGTCTACAAGTGATAAAATCTTCCTGGTTTTATGCAACTTCTTTCTATGAACAGCTTCTTGGTAGAAGATTTATCTTACTTCCTTTCCCGTTTTAACACCTCTTTGTGCCCCCATCACCTGCCGAAGAACATAATGGTTTCTGTAAATAATACTTAACTGTATTCAGGATATCTCATTTTACTGTATATTGTTCTCTGTTCTCACAGAAGTCTCTCACAGAGGTTTGGACTCTGCAGATACTCTGGACACAGTTCTTGCAAAACTGGTTATGTCTAATGTTTTGTAGACGTTCCAAAACACCTTTGGCGATATCTGCTCTCTCACCTATTTTAACAATTTCTCATTTATTAAGTTTGAATGTTCTGTTGCTTGTATGGGCTTTATATTTTTGGGCTGACCTCGGAGAGTGCAAAGCATGTGGTAGTACTCTCATTAACAGAAGGAGTTAAACAGAAGATTGCAGGGCGGGCTGCATGGATGCGTAAGGCAGAGATGAGCAGTCTTAAGAAACACTGAAACTGGATTCAGGATCAGCTTGAAGAACAAAGGAGGTGCACCCTCATAAAACAATACAATAGCTCAGGATTCAGATCAAGTTCAAAGTACCTAAAACACCAAGGTGGTTTAATTTTGAATTTTTTGTGTCTGCTTTGAAGAGGGTAAAGATCTGCCAAGGATTTCCTTCACAACACCTTTGTGACTAATACCTTTGGCAGGTCCCGAGTAGCAATGGCTTTGCTATCGACTGATAGAGCGTTGTTGTGAGCTGTGGAGTCAGCTGGGTTGGTCGCCGTGAGCACTGCATTCATGCACAGCTTTGGTACCTTCCTGAAAGCGTAAGAATTGTGGGCTGTTTCTGCGTAGCTAAAGGCACTCCTGGGGATAAGACTGTGCTCTCAAGCCAAACTTGAGGGGTGGCTTATATCTACCTGCTAGCTATCGCTAAAGCAAGTTGTCCAGGATCTCATTGTTTGGATCTCTTCCAGATCCTAAGTGGCGTCTCTAAGACATAATTATGAATTTTCAGGTAGGTTTTTTCAGTGGTTTTATATCATGACGCTGAATATAAGGTTTTCACATCCCAGTATAGCATGTCGGCATGTGTGGGAGAAGGTGTTGCCTATTGATAAAGCCAATCTGTGGAGCCTGCTGTCCTCAAAATTACATCCCAGTTTACATTTTGGCCAAACTAATTAGTTATCTCCAAAAGAGATCCTGGAAGTGAACTAAATGACATAGTGTGGACAATGATGGTGAGAATAATGAAAGGCCTGCTGAAGACTCAGTGGCAAGGTGGGCAACTCTCCACTTGGAGACTTCAGTCTATGAGAAGAGGATCCCAAACAGCCAGGAGCCACCTGCAGTAACTATGTTGCATCCGGAGGGGGCTAAAACACTAATAAGGAACCCTACTGCTGCTTCCTTATATTGGGACAGGGTGCAGCTCAGCCAGCTTTAGCTAAAAGATTTACCCCAAATTTGTCAGGCAAATTCTTATAGTTTGCAGAGAGAGAGAAAGAGACAGTCCCAAAGGATGATTCCTTCTCTGGACAGGGGAATTACAGTAGAAAAACAACTAAGGAGCAATGCAGGTATGTAGGCATATGTGGCTAGTGCCGTTTTAGGTGCCCTGAGGTATCCTCCAGTGCCCTGACTGCGGGATGTGCATCTCCTGTATCATATTTGCCAGGTCTGTGGAAAGTCTCAGACATTTTAAGGGGTTTAAGATGGCCTATATTTAAACACCTCAGTTGTTCCCTTCTCTCTAAGATAGATGAGCTCTCCTCTCAGGCTACGATTCATCCAATTTAATTAATAAGTGTAACTGCCCTGTGCTTCCCCTGCAGAGAGGCCTGGAGAGAGGTACTCAACTTACCTAAAATTTGATCCCATCCCCTCCAGAGATGTCTATACAGTGCTGAAGCTGAGCATAAATGCTGGTTGACAATGTTTATTACCCAGATTACAAGTATGATTAGAGATTATCCTATTTCTCACGGTCTGCCCAAATAACAAACAGGTAAACTTTAAACGCCTCCTTTATTTTTTCCATAACCAAGCAGACAAAACGACCAACTTCTCAGCGTGCCACTCCAGCTTGGGCTTCTCTTTATCCACTGAGTGCCGTGGGAATCCAAAACCTCAGTTAAAGGTCTCAATTTCATGGCACATCTGGGCCTCTCAGCTGAAGGAGCAATTCACCTTTTAAGATAAGACACCGTCTGCTCAAACTCTACTACACGAGAAGGTTCCTTACCTGGGATCACACGAAACTGTAGCAATACTGCAGCTACGCCTGAGACAAGGTCAAACGGCCCCAGCGTGTTTGGAGAGAATCACTTACTCACAAGTAAGCACAAGGCTGGGAGCAAGAATGGACAGATCCCAGTTTTTGCCTGGGACAGGCCAGTTCACTTTTTTAGTTCTCTTTTCTGTACAATAAGGTATTACTTCAAAAGCATATATGCTTGAGACTCAGTTTTAGATAAATTTTATCATGAAAACCTCTGCTTGCTGATAAAATCTCTGACTTGACTTAAACATTATTTCTTTTAAACTGTCTTACAACAAGAAGTAACCCTTAAAGTATTTACCATCTCCTTCATAGAGCTCAAACACCTCTCCAGATAAGGAATACACCTGAGAATTGATTTCGTGTTAAGATTTGATTGACATTCAGGGCAATACCATAATTCACTGAATGGCCTTTAGAGGGAAGCAGATCCAAAGAATCCATGAAGAGAGCAAGAGGCAAGCATTTTGCAAGAACAGACTGCCAGATCTTGGTAAACAAAACCGGAAGCTGAGACAGTTGGCTTGTTCTCTATGTCCCTGTGTAGTACAGGGTGAGATTTGAACACCCCTCATATGATTCGAGTCTGAAAGCTCTCGTAGAGCAAAGGAAGCCAGGGCTAAATTATCTTAATCTGCTAGTGTCAGGAGACCTTGCTGCTTTGTTATCTGGGGACTCTTCCTTTAGCCTTCAAAAGCGCCCTTAAGAGTAGGATTTGGGAATGATAGAGAACCACAGGAGCATCCAGGGCACTATGCGAGTGGTACTCATTGAGTCTGGAAAGAGCTACCTTCCTGTCTGACATTGTAAGGCATGATTTGTGGTAAATCTGTGACCTGAAGCTTCCTGACTTCCATCTGCTCTCCTGTGAGGGATCAGGCAAAAATGTTGGCTGCAGAATACCCAGATACAGACTTAGAGCCAAAATCTTAAAGGGTGATTTTTAAATACTACTATTTGAAGGGCTGTGGTATGTGTGACGTTGTGATTTTACCTGTTTGAAGCATTCCTTTTGCACTAAAAAGTGTTTTAAAGACAGAAGATTACTTTAAAGATCTTTAAAGTTCAGAAGTGGCAGGAAAATCTCTATGGGTAAAGTTCTGTGCCTTTGCTATGTCCTCTTTATGTCTTGGTGGCACGTTGATGGGGCAGGAATTCCCCAGTGTGCGTTCAACCAGTGCAGTGTGCCTGTGTGCCACACTTCTGGCAGACCAGAGCTCTTGTTTTATTGGGAGAAGGCAGATGTCCTATATATAGCCTGGAATGAGATAATGAATTTGAAGCAGTCTTAGAGAAGTTCATGCAATTTTCAGTATGTGCATGCTTCTCTATAAAGAAGGTCCTAGCAGAGTTCTGACATCAAACCTCACTTGCCAGTTGTACAACTTCATGGCTCAGTTTAGGCCACGCCGACTGGCTCTCCCCAAGACCCATCTGCTTTGGAGTGTGCCCTGAGCAAACCTGAACACCATTCTGGCCTGGTTTATTTTGTGCCATAGACAGAGCCTTCACAGGCTTACAGAGGATTTGTAAATGGGCAGAAGCCTGGAAAAGGATGAACAGGGATAAACTTGAAAAAAACCCAACACAACATAAACATCGAGGAATTAAAAATTCATACTCCTAACAGCAATTGTTGGAATTTTTTGGAACAGTGAAATAAACTATTTGTAACTACCTGTAAGACAATGAAGAGACGCGTAACAGCCAGTACAGATAAGCCAGTCAAATCAATCTGATTTCTTTCCTGATAGAGTAGAAAGACTTCTGGGTAGGAAGCTGTACTTAAATGTTGTATACCTTGAGTTTTTTACACTCAATCAAAACAATACGAAGTTTGCTGAAATCAGCTTAAAGCAGGACCCCAAAAACCTGCTCAGTCACCAGTGGCTTTTGGTCCTTCATCAGCATAGGTAGCAAATAAGAATGCTGTTATTGCTGGCCAAGCTACAACATGAGCTATTGAAGCTACGTGCATGTAAATTATTTCCCAATTCTGTCACATTATTTGCAAGGATATTTTTAGACTTGTGCCTGGCTCCCTGGCAGCCCCTGCCCTCTCTGAGTGTTGGTGCTGCCATAGCCAGCACACCAGGGTGCTCCAAACTAAAGCTCCTCTGGAGTTCCCAGGCTTACAAAAGGAGGTGCTAGCCCCCTTTTAAATGAGGCGTCATGCCCCAGACTTACATAAACCCAGGTTAATTACATCAGTCTTGGTGTATACCTTTTCACTGATGTTGCTGAGGGAAGCTATAAGCAGATTAACGAGTGCTGGGTGTAAGTTTAAACTTTAATCACATATGTTAACATCCAAGGGTTGTGCAAGACAGGATTTCAAATGAAATGTGTTAACAATGTTTGATAATATTTTACATGTTGTGGAAACTTTACTGGGTTTGTATTCTCTTACATGTCTTAGTCATAGTTAGACTGCACATCCTAACAGACTGATTTTAGGTCTTTTGAGTCTCAAGAAATTAGTTAAATTCATAGGGAAAAAAAAGACAAACAACAAGGTTCACATTCTCAGGTGTTTCAAAGACAAACAGGATTATCCACTGTAAAACCTCTCCTCCTTCCAAGTAAGGTCCAGTTGAACACTCCAGCATATAGAGCCAGAGGAACTGGAGAAAAAAGAAACACCTGTGCCTGGGTAATGTGACACTGCCCCCTCCTTTTTGTCTGCAGGTGAGAAAGATTTGATTTTCTATGTGCACAGTAATTTGGGGGTCCCAAAATCAAATTTTTAGACATGCTTATCCCAGAGGATCACATCAAAATTTTTAATCATGCCACCAAGCCAATTCTTGATGCATTTACATAAAGTTCTTCCCCTAATGGTTGTTTCTTGGACCCTAGTTTCGGCTGTAACTTGCTGTATAAGAGCTTCTGTCACATACATGTTAATGGACAATGATAAATGAATTATCAGCACAAAACCAAGACACAAATTTAAAGAAATCATCTGTTTGTTCTTAAGTATATCACAGAAGCTCGGATAAGTGGCCAACTCATTCCTGCTCAGATGCTTAGGACCAGACTGGTGCCTACATCAAAACCCGCTTCCTGTGCTTGCAGATTAATTTCTCCCAACATGTAAAAAAAAGAGCACAATGTGAGACACATAAACTGTACTGAAGGGGCAAAACCAAACTGTTTTATGGGGCAAAGGTTTCAAATTATGCAATTAAGAGCACATTATGGATGAGGACTGCTACCTTTATCTCTTCCTAGGTTGTATCAACTGACAACCTCCTTGATCATTTTGGAGGGCCAGCATGGGGAACCTCCACCACTGAGACTTTTTGCCTCAACAGTGGTTACTGAGAATCTGTATGATCAAGATATGAGTCTTTATCCAGTTACATAAATGTTCCCAACACATATTCTTCTCAGCTTCAGATTTGCTGCTTGAATAGAATAAAAGTTAGAGACACTTTTCCCCCAGGAAATCTCTGTTGTCTTATGTCCTCTCCTCAAGAAACTCTAATTATTTTAATCCAAATGTCCTCTTTGAAAGCATTATCTGTGTAAAATAGACTGGAGCTAAACAGTCAAACCCTTTATGTGTTTAAATTATTTCTTCCTTGGAAAACAGATAAATCAATTTAACATGTGACTTGTCTGAGGTGGTGAGTGGAGGTACCATTCGAACCTTTCTTGTACTGATACCAGAAAAGTATTCTGATGCTATTGCCAGCTCAGAAATCATTAAACAACTTGAGAAAGCGGCCATGGGGTTTCAGAGCTGAGTTTTTCTCTCTTTCGTAATTAGTCTCTTTTTCACAAGCTTGTTCTCTAGTTCCAATGTCGATCAACCACCCAAAAGTGCCCTCTCATCATACAGACTATGTTTTGCCCTAAGATGCACTAAGGCTTTGTGTGCAGCTCAAGAGCTGGATAGGACTGGATCCAGTTTCCCATCCAGTCAGTTTCCCATCTCTGATGCTCTGCCCTTGGCGGATGCAGTTTCCTATCCGACGATCACACTGCAGTGAACGGTTCTGGCTCCCATCTCATTTCTGGGTGCACTCTGACAGGACATTTTGATCCTTTTCTGCAAGATGCAGAAGAATCATAAACTATAAAACATTTCAGAAAGAGAGCTGGAGTGCTATACCTTCTTGATTTTGACAGAAATGATTCCAAGCTGGGAAACACAGCAGTGACCAGTGGAGTAACTCCCAGTGCCCTGGAGGAGCAGCCTGACAAAGAGCCTACAAACCTCACCAACCCAAAGGATTTTTTCCTTTTGCTTCTTGTGAAGCAGTGTGATCAAGCAAGCTCAATCTTCTTCATGCACCTCCTACTTCCTCCTCCTTTATGGCGTAAACCTACTCATTTCTTTTGAAGTTTGCTCTCTAGATTATAAATGCTTTGGGACAGAACTGTCCTTTGTGTTTTGTGTTTGCACAGTGCCAATTACAAGATGTACTCCTAGAAGCCAATAATAATAATAAATAATAAACATTTGTTCTGGTTTCAGTGGTTCCTGATAAGTGCAAACAGAGCACAATGCCTGTGTTTGGCTCCTTTGTGGAGCGCTTCATGAGAGAGTTGTAATCCCCAAAAATATGTGAATATAGCTGACCATCAGCAGAGCGGTGAAAATATCTTGTGAAGCAGAATCAGATTCACAAACGCCCTAAGCACCCTACAGACCAATACCTTCCTTCTAGTCCTTGTGAGTTCTAAAATCTGTGTGGTTTATGGTAATAATGAAAGTAGCATGGCCTTTGCGATGCAAATACAGTATTGACTTCAGTTTGATCCTTCAAGAGAAAGAACGCAACATTATTGCTGGAATTAAAATGTAGATGAGGAATGCAATAGTATACAAGCTACTGTAAAAGGGAAGTAATGTAAGTCAAACTACTGGCCACATTGGCAAATCTCAACAAGGCTTTTACATTTATTTCCATAAAGAAATGTGAAATTTCTCTGCTTTGAGGATATTCCACCAAAGAATATACACCTGAAGCTTGTTCCCTAGTCTCTTTTTAGTGGAATTTGGTGGGTGTGCACAGAGATGATGGTTTTCTGTATATTCATGTTGAATACAACATTAGTGAATAAATGCGATAAAGGCTGTTACTTTAGGATATATCTTACTAAGGGACTTGGTAAGTGAGGAGCATTGTTAGTTTTTGGGAGAGGTATCACTTGGAAACAAGTGCTCAGTAATGGAAAACAGGGGAAGTGCTACCTCTCAGAGACCTCTCTGTACTGCCTCTGTTAGGAATCCCATCATCAACATGAACTGAAATGCGTTAATTGCTTTAATACTTGGGTATGGGTCATCCATACCCACACCATCCCTTTGTAGGGCTCCTTGCCTGAAGGACGCGATCATCAGCTGCACTTAGAATCATAGAATCATAGAATCATAGAATCTTCATGGTTGGAAAGGACCTTTAAGATCATCGAGTCCAACCATACACACACAAAAAAACCACCTACAATCTCTGTCACTAGAGCATGCCCTGAAGTGCCAAATCTAGACGTTTCTTAAATACCTCTAGGGATGGTGACTCAACCACCTCCCTGGGCAGGCTGTTCCAGTGCCTGACCACTCTTTCAGGAAAGGAATNCAGTGCCGAGTACAGAGGCACAATCACTTCCCTAATCCTGCTGGCCAGGCTATTCCTGATCCAAGCCAGAATGCTGTTGGCCTTCCTGGCCACCTGGGCACACTGCTGGCTCATGTTAAGCTGGCCGTCCACCAGCACCCCCAGGTCCTTTTCTGCCGGGCAGCTTTCTAGCCACTCTTCCACTACTTGGCATAGGGAGGATCGGAGCAGGACAGAGGTGGACACGGTTGCACAGGAGGGGAGCGCCAGCACTGATGTAGAAAAGTGTGTGATGGGAGAGCAGGAGATTCACATCAAAGCTGTGACACTTGATGTGTCTAAATGCACTCAGCTCCTGCACCCCTTCCGGACCTGATTCCAGAGGCCTGGACAACCAAACTCAGTGAAAACTGCATCTTCTATGCACAAGGCCAGTTAGTCTGCTTACTTATCTAACATTAGGCACCCAAAGGGTAATATTTTGATCTGAGATAGCAGCTATTAGGAAACAGCTCCCTCACAACATTTGTAACTTCCTCGAACTGTTTAAAAGCAGTGCTTCTTCCCTCCCACAAGCTGCTGCCTGGTCACACCACCACAACCGATGGTCCCTTCCTCATGCCCTGCTTCTCCCCTCCCAGGAGCTGGGTCCTTTGCCAGACCGACAGGCATCTCAAGGAGTGGGGTAAGGACACTGGTAATAGAAGTAGCTTTTTGAAAGTATTTTGTATGAAAATAATGCTCAATATTTGAGCTAAACGTAAGGATCACTGGAATAATTATAGAGGTATCACTGTTATTATTTTGTCTGTATTTTAGGCCAAGCAAAATTTAAAAGAGTTCAGGATGTTTATGTATTTTAGACCTAGTGAGGTAGATGATTACTTAAGGCAACATGTTTGGGATACGTCAGTCAAATCGCTGTTTTTGTTGTAGAATGTGATTTCTATAAACTTATCCTGACATTTTCTTTTTAAAATATTTGACTGTTCATCTTTAACAGGACTAAGTTCTGAGGGCCTGATTCAGTCTGGGTCTGGTGTAACTCCATCAAAAATCTCTGGAGTTTCCCTGGCGTCAAAACTGCAGCAATTTAGGAATGACTCAGGCTTTGAATTTCTTGGATTTTGCCAGTAGGAACTTGGAACCAGCAATTCAAAAATTACTTTTAATCGCATCCGGAGATCCCCATTTACTTCCAAAGATACAATCTTCATCGTCACATACTCTGGAACAGCACACTGGCATTCATATTTAGAAGCTTAATTATGCATCAATTACATGGGGGAATTTTAAATAAGATTTGCTGATCCTTTTGTTTCATGGATTTGACTAAAACATTCTGTTTATTTTGGTATCGCTCTCATAGCTGGCATGACTGATTTATCTGATGACTAATTTATTTGACTCCAGCCAGAGATACACTGCCAAAATTTCAACAAAGGGCTCCTTTGGAAAGCATTTATATTGTCTCCGTGCATTCTAACTATTAAACACTTTATGAAAATGTCCATTGATTCCCAAAAGCTGCCTGGCAATGATATAGCCTTAAACAACTGAGCTTAACCAGCCCTTCCTCTTGATTAGCCTTTTTGCCCGCTGTAACTACTTCTCCACCTTTGAAGAAGCATCTTTGAAGAAGAACAGCGTTATTTCTGCACAAGGAAAATGAGGGACAGCTTGACATTGTGCGCACGCACACACATGCAGAGAGCATGTTTTATGTAAAAGCTTGATCAAAAGAATAAATGGCAGGCTTAGTTTTTGAAATAGCTGGTGTTACCTCTTGCATGAGTGAGATCCAGGCTGTCAGCGAATGCCTGTCAGAGACTTGTTTTCCTACTCGTGCCCGTGACTGCACTATGGCCAAAGAAGAATGTGGATTTCATGGGGGCATCCAGGCTGTGTGGAAAGAGGGAACAACAGGGCTTTGCACATCAAGGCCAGTTTGAGTCCTGGTCAGCTAAAGGTCTATTCAATGAAGACTTAATAATGGGTGTGGGATGGAGAGGGGGTCCTCAATCTGAGGTGACATTTTAAGGGCAACAGTGCTCTACCCTTCCAGCAGCTTTGGGCGACAGTGTTGCTCTCTTTGGGCACAGAATGGGAGAAAGGAGACCTATGAAATATGGGAAAATTAGCTGCAGGAGGAAAGGAGGAAATTGCTCTCCACATGCACTCTGGTTTGGATTGAAAGCTGTGGTTATAAATTGCATCCAACTGATTTGAGGTAGGGTAGGATTCACCTGCAGGTATCTGCTGAGTCAGGGTAGGATTCAGTCAAATCCTGCCCAGTGTGTCTATACTTTCGCTAGTCTTCCATCTGCTTTACTGTGAATTGGCACATCTAAACTGCTCCTCTGACTTGATGTAGCTGTCTCCCAGGGATAGGATGGATCCTGTCCTAGAAGGGGACAGGATACCCTGTCCTTGTTGACTATAAGGGGATCACAGGGTGACTAGCTCCCATACAGCATTTTACACCACAGATGTCTAAAGTGATCTGGGATAATCCTAAACCTATGCTTAAGATCCAACGCAGCAATTTTAGCACCTCATCTGTGCCCAGCTTCAGGTGCCTGATGAAGCAGGACAACATCTCCTAGGTAGGAAGAAAGGAGAACTGAGACCCACACCATTCAAGATTACTAACCTGTGACACACTGTTCTGTACACAAGATTACAATCTTATGGCAAATCTCAGCTGTTAGAGAGGACATGAAGCTTATTCAAAGCGTTGCCTCTCCCTGCCAGCCTCGCTTGACTCTTCCCTGAGCTGGCCATTAACTGGATGGTTTTTGTTCAGATTCCAGTCTAGATGCTATTTATATTTCATACAAGGAAGATACGCCACAGCTTGAGTACTTCAAGCATTTTGGCCTATATTGTCTCCCCTGCCTCCTCTGTTTCAGGCTGTTTCAGATATGTCAGGAGAGTATAGTTTGGCAGTGAAGATAGCACAGAGAAGTGAAATGGGATGAATGTGAGTGTGCTGCCTTTGCGCAGGGCTGTAGGTCTCTCAGCAATGTCTAGGCCAAATCATGGGCATCAAATATGTTACACAGAGCTACGTGCTCTGCAAGCACAGAACAAAACGTCTACTCCAAATTCAGACAAAAACTAGGAATTTTGTATGTAAAAAAGGCGCAAGAGGATTTAATACCAACCAACCTTTGCAGACCAGAAGTCCACTAAAAGACCTTTGTAGACCAAGGGCTACTAACAAATGGACCTTAGATACTTTGTGAATTATATTTTTTGAATTACAGCTTTCCACCTAAGCAGGCTGCAAGGGGGAGTCTGAGAGAAGAGATGATGACTTCAGGGGCACATTTCACTTCTGGCAGCTAGAACTGACCAGGGGGTATAAGGTTGAGCTGATTCAGGTAACCACAGAGTAAACCAACAAAATTGTCAGTAAACTACCAAAATTAAGCTAAGGCTTAGATCGAGTCTGACCATACACAGATGGTAAAGGACAGTTGCTTTTAGGGTATAATGCTAAAACTGCTAATAGTCTTTCTGGTAATCCAGACTCATCATTTCCTGTGGTATTGCCACTGGGCATGGTTACACTCTTCCTGTTTGCAGCCACTTTTTACGTATTTGAAGGCTATTTTCATGCCTACAGTTAGTCTACTCTTCTTTAGACTAAACAGTCTTAACTTTTCCAGTCTTTCCTCATAGGTCATGTTTCATAAACTTGGGGGATTGTAGCTGCTCTTACATGTGTGTTTTCCAAGAGCTGTGCATCTTGCTTCAAGTGTAGTACCCAAACTGGACACAGTACTGCAGCAGAGGCTTTGCTTGGGCCAGGCAGAAGCCATCTCACATCTTACAGAGAAGCTCTTTTTCATAAAGACTTCTTTTTTTTTTTTTTTTTGCAACACAGCACAATCTATATGTCATGCATTGCCTGATCCCAACTGAGAGAATCCTGGATATTGGATTGATCCCTGCTGGTCCATCTACACAGACCCAAGAGCTGATTAGAAGCTTATGGAAATTTTTTTCCAGGAAATTATTTAGAAAGGAGAAGGTAGATATTTTGAGGCAAAGGAGGGGATAGATTATAAAAATTTAACATTACTTGAGCCACAGTACTGGGTCAGACATAGCACTGTACTAATTAATGATCCTGTCTCTGCTAGTGGCATGATGGAGACAGTAAGGCTGCAAAGATGTTGAAAGAAAAGGAAAAAAAAAAATAAATAAATCCATTTAGAAAATATTGCTGTTGGTAGAATTGAGTGAAAGCAGATGTAACCCAGTGAACTTCAGACCTTCAAGTAATGTTATTTCTTTCGCTTACTGAGGAAAGTGAGCAATGCCAATGAAAAAATCTCTGGCTCTAAAAATCACTTTGTATGACTCATGCATAATAGAAATTAGTCTTGTTTGGAATCAGACTTTTCCTCATCATTCTTTCTTCTTCTAAAGAGCTACTCAGGAGTCTTGCACACCTAAAATACATTTCTTTGCTTCCTAGTTCCTCTCCCTTGTTCAGCAGTGCTTTCTCTTCAGTATTATGAACTACAATCATCTTGCCGCAAGGCTGTGTGAGCAAGTGGGGACAACATGGAACTCTATTGCTGGGAACAGATTTTTATTTGAAATGATCCAAGGTGGCAAAATTGTAAAGAACAGGTGGTTGAAAGCATTCAGATTCCTTAAATAAGAGCTCCCACTCATTCTTTTGATTAAAATGCTAGCAGTTTTTGGAAATGATCTCATTTCTCCCAGTTGAGTAGTTAGCCTTCACTGAGATTGCAGAGAACTTGGTCCCAGTCCCTTTTGTACTGAAAGCGGTGGCCGAATTGTCACCACCAGGTCAACGCAGAACCTTGCATCTCACAAGCTCACTTACTGCTTTCCTGATGATCTTCCTCCCTCAAGCTGTCTGATGTATTTTGGGTGGCTGTGGCCTACGTGTTTTGTCAAGAGCTCTATGCCTGCCCCGTGCCCCAGCTGTTGCACACCAGATTCACTTTCCTTGGCTGCAAGAGTTTTGTGTCCTTGCAAACTGTTCCCAGGAAAGAGGAGCGCAAGAGAAAGCCGGGCCTGTCTCCCTGAGTGTCCTTCCACTGGGGCAAGTCTGAGTCTTGCACGCTCAAATCTTGTTGCTGACCGAGTGCAAATCCCATTATCTGGCCTGGACAAGCAGTCATGACTTACTCTGTCCCTGCAGTAACTGGATAGATTGCCACAATGCAGCACAACTAGCAAGTGACGGTAGGAAGTGCTCAAACATTTGAATATTATTGCAAACATAAAAATAATAAAAATTTGTTGGATGTGGGGTGGTGTGGAGTATTTCTTATCAACAGGCTCCACAAAAGCTCCTTCTTTTGTTTATAAGGAACTGCAGACCAGAGATGCCTGGATTTGCAGACAGGAAGGGTGAGGGGGGAAAACACCCCCACTTGTTTTCTCCTTTGAGCAACAACATTTCTCTTAACCTTAACCAAAGAAGGTAGTGAAGCCACTTGGCAAACAGACTTGTGTTAAGTACCTTGGCTGGAAATATTTATGCTTGTTCCTGTAGCGTACACAGCGCTCTGCTCCGTGCGTGCCGAGGGGAGGGAGGAGAAGGACTCGCCACCCCACGCAGCCATCCCCCTCACAGCCCCCCCACACCCTGCACCCCATGTCTGGGCAGGAGTTTGCCTGCAGACAGTAACTGCTGCCTGCAGGGAGGGATGCTGGCTTCAGCTGCCCGTCTCTCCTCCTGCCTCTCTCACCAGCCGTGCCAAGCACAGGCCCTCGAGAGAGACCACCACCACCAGCCAGGGCAGGGGAGCTTCAATGCTCAGAGGGAAGTTAGTTGAGCCGCATGTTGGGGATGTCTGCACCCTCAGTGAAGCCCAAGCTGAAGCATGGCTATGGTGGTGTAGGATGTTCTAGCCACAGAGGCCCAACTGGCCATTGACCCTCTGAGAGTGAGCCCTGTACCATGATCTGGAAAGTGGCCAAGATGCACAGAGCTGGAGAAGCACAACCCTTTCACTCCCTGTTATACCCCTGCACTGAATCTCACCATCTCCAACCACGCTGCATCTCGTTTGCTTTAGGGGAAGGTGGCTCTACCATATGTGGCTCCTGCTCCCTCAGGGACACACATTTCCAGCTGTAGATTGTTTCTTTGTCTTTGATTATCCCACCTTGTACTTCAGCCGGGCTCCCTGCGCCTCCTGGAAGGATGCACCAATCTCAAACACCTACACAGAGGCAGCAGTAATGTGATGATCCTTCTGCAGCCTGTGCTGTCGGACTCCAGTATTGGCCAGAAACACAAGAGGAGTCTTGTGGCGGTCTCAGCTGGAGACACCCTTGGGAGAAAAGGGCTGAGGGAGAAAAGCAAAGAAGACAAAGGCCGTGGGGTTGGCAAGAGGTGTGCAGGAGGGCCGTGCCATGGGGAAGTGCTGGTGTTCACAACGCCATGGGCAGTGACCTCCCTAGCAGAGCCCAGTGAGTAGTGCCAGCCCGCAGTGCTTGCTCAGCCTCTGGGACTGTGAGGCGAGAAGCCCTGGCTGCCGTCAGCTGGCTGGGATGGCTACGAGTCTTACTGACTCAGCAGGAATGGACTCAAATCCCTGCCAGCGAGGAAAACAAATTTTCTGCCTTCCACTCATATCCTGTCCCTAGCTGTGATGGGTGCCCTTGTTTCAAAAGTTGAGGTCCAGGGCTCTGATTAGGACACTGGGTGGCTTCTCAGCTGCTGAGGCTTTTTGGTCAGGTCACATCACCTTGGGATTTCAACAAATCCCACCTCATTGGTACAGACAACGTGAAGATTCTGTGGCCTAGCAAGATGAGACACAGCTTATCAGGAAAGCTGAAGAAGCTTTGGCTTTTGCATTGAAAGGATCTCTTTTCTGGCAGCTTTGATCTGAACAGGGATGCACTCATAAGGGTCAAAAGCCCCTCCACCAAGCCAGGCGAATAGGTCTGCTCGAAGGGGACCTGAGTCTTACTGCACACAGAGGCACAAGGATTACTGATGCTTGAAAATGTTGAATTTCTGTGAAGACTAAATACAAACCATTGAGTTTCTAGATGGAATATTAAATACTCATGATACTGGAGGTTTTGTAATAGCCACCAAGTAAAGCAAAAACTACTTGCAGTGTGAAGATGTTGAAAGGTGGTGTTAATTAAAGTAGAACTATCTATTGCATTGGTTTTGCTGGGATATAATGGTATCATCTGTTTTGTAAGCTGGAACATTTCCATTAAAATATGCTATGGAAAAGCCAGATGCCATTAATGATTATTTAGTTAATTAAATTACCTCTTTTCCCCACTTTGTGAGATAACTACTTCTGTTACTAACAAAAGGTGGCTGACTCAGGGCCCAGTGTGTGGTGTGATGCTTGCTTGGGATGGGATACCAGCCTGGGGCAGCAGCTTGGGCTCATGGTGGGTTTGCAGTGGAGAAACTCTCTGAGTCTCTGGAGAGTCGTGTTCTCCTAGTCACCCAATTAAACACTGTACTGAGATATGGTTAGTGAGACACTTTCACTGCTTCTTAGTGGCTAGCGTTTTGTTTCTGCTTTTGCTGCTTACAGGATGAAATATCAATAGAAAGGCTTTTATGTGACATTCTGCATTATTGTTTAGAAATTCATTTGTGAAGAAGGAAAAGGCAGTCTCCAAATAACAGAAGATTTTGGCGGATTTCCATCTGCAGCGGAAATTTAGAACCTCTGAGCTCTCATTTCCTTTGGAAATATGAATCAGTGTGCATTACCCTGAACACATTTACTGTGTAAGAGAATATAAGCTTGAGACACGTCTTTGTGTCTGACTGGTATCTGCAGAAGAATAGCCTCACACCTTAGCTGGATACAAAAATAATAGCAAGTATAAAAATTGATAGAGTGAACCTGGTAGGAAACCAGTATAGATTATTATGAAAGAAAATTCATGAGAATCTGAATTCAAATATTCAGTTTTGCTTCTCATTTTGCCTGCCAGGTTATGTATTTGTATTCTTTCAAATGGCAGTGGAGACTGTGCAATTAACTTTTGGGAAAATGCAGGGCTAGAAGGAAAATTTTGGAGCCTAACCTAAAATAATCTTATAAAATAAGATTAATTAGATACCCAGTTGATGGTGTATAGTGTTAAAATCTACCACAGGAAGTCTTGATTTATGGAAAACTGTTCAATAGTACAACATAAATCTTAGCTCAGGATGTGGAATTTTAAAAATTCTATCTTTAAGCAGGTTAATCCTGAGGATGTGTTTTACTAGAGCTTGGTTAATTACCTCCAGACTAACATACTTTTTTTTTTAGAAAAGTTAGCACAGTAAAAAAGAAACATAACTGTAAAATGATCACACCAGTAGACTGTTGGGCATAGTCTTTACAAGTCTTCAATGCCTCTGCTTTTTTAACTGTTTTAGATCCGTTTCTAGAAATTTAAAGGGCAAATGTCTGGGTGACCAGTACAAGGTATTTAAGGTGAGAGATGAATGAAATGTTCTCAGGAGACTTTGCATGTGCCTGAATTTCAATACGTGCTTTGCTGAATTAGAGACCGTAAATGTTCCAGATTTTTTAATATTTGGGCAAGCAACAGTACCTCCCAGAATCCCATCAAAGGTCATTGTAGGGGCAGAACAAGAATCTGTCTTTCCAGCTTTTTGCCCAGGCCAGCACATTTGCTAATCCCCTGTCAGTCTTGCGCCTGGCATGAAGTAGATAGGCGTCCATCTTGTTCTACGGGTCCATCCTCTTTAACCACCACCCTTGCCCTTGAGTAACCTCAGCTAGCTAAATGCCAGTTTGTAGGGTCTACACTAACAGATTTTGGTAGATGTCATAGAATGGTTTGGGTTGGAAGGAACCTTAAAGATCATCTTGTTCCAACCCCCCTGCCCTGGGCAGGGACACCTCCCACTAGCCCAGGCTGCTCAAAGTCTCAACCAGACTGGTCTTGAACACCTCCAGGGAAGGGGGAGCCACAACTTCTCTGGGCACCCTGTTCCAGTGCCTCACTGCTCAGTGTTGTTGTTATCTGTGCCACCTCATCAAGTGCCTCTTTTTCACATCTCTTGTTCTGTTTCCTTTGACCCTGGTTTCATTCCTTTCCCTTCATTTCTCTCCGACAGAAAGCATCCCTTGGAACAGGAAGACTTTGCTGGTTTATTATTAACAGTGAAACTAATGAAGGTTTGAATGTTTGACTTTGTGACTTGAATTTTGTTTTGAATATATGTATGTTTTTAAAAAAAGTAATAAAATCCAGGAAGATTTCTATGACACAAACCCATTATTAAATCCCAAACACCATCAAAAGGGAGGTGCTGCTTCTTCACTTCAATAGCAAAGTGTCATCAGAAGTGCCCCTTTCCTTGCTAGGTACCCTGCTGCCAGGCCTGTCCATTTCATACGTTCAGCTTGGGACCTTTCTCAGCTGCCCAACTTCCAGGCCTCTGCCTCACCTCCTGCACCCCTGGTTGCTCACCCCCATGCCAAGATCATTTGGTCAGCAGGTCTATGAGCTGCTGCATGGCTGTTCTGGGCAAATGAGGCCATGAGAGGTGTGAAGTGGGAAAAGAAAGTGCCCTTGCTTATAACAAAGCCCTGTTTTAAGGCACAGCCATCTGAGCTGGTATGCTCTCTCCTGTGTTAGGAAATGCATCCCTGGAGAGGAAAGCCGTGCAGGAGCCCTGGGCTTCAATGTCCTCTCTGTAGAGAGAAGATTGAGTGGATTGCAGGCATCTGCTGGGTATAGCCAGAGGTCCCTCCCAGTACCGGCACCAGGACTGAGTCAAGGAATAAGTGGGAATCTGAAGCCCTCAGTAACACCCCTGGTAACACCTCTGCTCCAAGCATTTGATCTCATTTGAATCAGTGAAACACCCAAGAGGATACACTGATCAGCCTCTACACCACCAGAGTCCCATGGCACTCACTCCAGGGAAGGCTTATAAGGATAACCAGACACTGTATGACTTGATGCACGTGGGATATGGAGAGGAATCTCATGTGCACAGCTCTATTAAAATGGCTGCACTCATCTGGCATCTCGCTTGACATTGCAAAACTATGTGTAAGTACCATGAGACGTAGAATAACACCTGCACTGAGGGATTTAATACCCCTATTGTCTGCGTAGTGGGTTGTTTTCTCTACCAAACTGGCACTTAACTCACACTTGCCCAGCCAACTCCACCTGGTATCCACAGCAGAGATTTTTATCTACATATATTTTTTTTCTCTACAATTTCTCATCTCGTGCCCATTACCTACACTCATTTCCCCATACCCATTCCCAAGCTATTTGCTGCTCAGCCCCTCTCCTCCCGCTTGCACCACTCCCTAAAAATGTCATATGTGCTAGAAGACTACAGGTTTTAAAGCTTAAATCTCAGCAGTGTGAATTCCAAAACCATTGTACTTCAGTCTCCTTCTCTCACCCATCCGCCTACCACAGCTGGTTTTGCCAGGCCTCCTCTCCCCTCCTGCTGCAGGGACTTGTAAAATTGAAATGGATTGTATCTCTTCAACTTTGAATGAAGCTCTGGTTGTAGCATGACTGCTGAAAAGATTAGAAGAGGTACATTGGCCTTCAGCACACGCTACAGGGAAACTCCCCTCACCCACCTCAGTGCTCGCAAGGCAGACCAGGGTAAAAAACCTGTTTGAACAGAGGTATTTTAAGACATTGGCTGCATACCAATTACTGCTGAGTCCTATTCATTTTGCAGTACACTCTCTGATGCTATGTAGGAGTAATCAAAGAAAGCTAAAAGCAAAGCAGAGATAACAATCTATCCTGGCGTGAGTATGAAAAGATGAAAGAGCTTTGTTATTAATGCCCCAACAACAAGCTTTGCATTCTCATCCTTGCACCAGCTGCATGGGAACCATGCTAGCAAATAGCAGCACTTTGCACCTTCCAGATTTCCTCACTGATTTTCTGCCGATTAAGACCACCTCTGGGGGACTGTCTGCCAGGCAAAATCCGTAAGGATGACTGAAGAGAAGCAGAAGCAGCATTACTGTTGTCCAGGTCGTGACAAAAGTGAAAAAGATCTCAGCACCATAACCTCTGTCCTTGTACAGAGATGGGAAGACAGAAGCACAAAAAGAGGGTTGCAGAGACGCTGTCAAATTGGCAGGTGTAAAAAAGAGCTAAAAAGGAGGGCTGGTCTGCAATGCCTTGTGTTTTTCTGGAATTCTACAGATTTTAAAGCAGTGTCAAAGTCTGTACTTTGTAACCTGCCATCAGCTTCTCCTCCAAAACTGGCAGCTGGCTGTGAAAGCCTCCACCCTCGGTGTTTTCCAGCTGGCCCCGCGCAGTCTAGTTCTGCAATTCTTGGACTCCCTTTGTGTATCTTTCTGGCTGCAAATCACCCTGTAGGCGCACACTCTTTCCAGTCTGCCCCACAGCTCTGGACTATTCTGGTTCAAGTAATTGGCCAGAGCCAGAGAGTCTTCATAGTAAATAGCAGTAAATAGTGATTCATTGTGGTTTAGATTCATGAATTTTCAGAGCTTACAGATTAAAATCTTGGAAACAAAGAGCTTGAAGAGAAAACAAAATTTGGCAGCAGGATTCCCTGTGAACCACTTCAAAATCTCTAACCTATGTTTCAGCTCTGAGATTCAAAAATCCAGGTTTCACAGAGTTGTCCTGCCTCTTGGGGGACTCCTAGGGTCTGGATGCTACCTCCGTAACTTACCACCCACAGGGAAGCCCTGGGTTTTGCTCTGGATCTACTGCAAAGCTGCTGCTGGAGCTCCCTGGGGGAAAATCTCTTGGATACTTGGGAGTTAGCCCACTCCTTCAGTTCATATCTGTTCTGCCAGGGGCTACTAGGTCAAACATGGCTCTCTGCTTCGTGAATGGCTCTGATGCATAGGACTCAATTCCTTCCCTTACTCAAAACCACTGTTTTGAGTGGTTATGTTATGTCTTGGACTAAGTCCTACATAGGCTGAACTGTTTAATTTACTTTCTTCTTTCACATTTGGGGGCGGGGGCAGGGGAGAGGGTGGGCAATAATATGCACTATATAACCGATTCCAAAAACATTTGCTGTTTATTTTTGTGATGTCTCATGACCTCTAGTGCATTACCAGCTTCCTCTAGGGACCAAACGTGTTTCGGGCTATCTTGTTTGAGCGGAGAGCAGACCTAGTCATCTAATGTCAAAACAGAGGCCATGAGCTTGGAACAATATTTGCTACAATGGAGAGGCAAACTGTGAGAGCAGAGAACCTCTTGTTACCAAGAGTAAACACCCTATTTTTCTGCATACATGAAAGTCCCCGTGCTGGAATCAGCATTTCAATCAGTCTAAACAGTGACCCTTCTGCCTGCCAAGAAATAGAGAGTACTTTGGAATTAAGCCATAAAACTCTGAGAGGAATTCTGGCTATGTCTCATGGTCACCATTCCCAAATTTGCGCTATTGGTCCTAGTGTATTCTTCTCTTTATATTGATGCAACTTTCCCAATGCTGTTTTGACTTTGTTTTTCTAAATCAGCAAATTAATATTGTACTCATTGGGCAGAAAAACTTAATGGAGAGGTGTGTCAGTCTATCGAACAGAAATCAACCATACTAACTAACATACTAACTTCAGTTACCAATTTTCCTAGAAGGATTTGCTTGCTACAGTAAAGGTCTTACGCACAGACACAGTCCTAACCTCAATATCGGACCCCCGTGACTGTTCCTTTGACTACCTGGCATATCCCTCAGCAGAGTCCTCTGTGGCTGGCCATTAGTATGAAGACAACCTCCCCGATGGATTTCTCCCTTCCTGCTGATGGCTGCGGCCATTCACCTCTGGCTGACGGCCCGGTCCTCTCCCCTTTTGACCTCCTGAAAGCATGCTCCGCTGCTGCTTGGCCATGGCTCTGGCTGCAGTTAAAGCTCTCCTCTGCTGTTGGCCGCTCACCCGGGGGAAGCGGGGGGCCGAGGTACGCTGCCTTTCCAGGAGCAGAGGGAGCTTCTTGCCCCTACCCGAACTGCGCGGCTGCCGCCCCCGGGCACGGCCGGCGCTTCCCCGGGGCCGCGCCTGCAGCACCATGGAGAGAGGAGCGCACTCGCCTCCCGCGGGCGGCAGCGGGCAGGGAGCGGGCAGTGGGCAGGGAGCTGGCAGCGGGAATAGGGCAGGGAGCAGGCAGAGGGCAACGAGCAGGGCGGGCAGGGCATGGGGATCTGGCAGGCATCAGGGAGCAGGAGCGCCAGCCCCGGCCCTCACTCAGCGTTACGGTTTGAGGAACCCACAACAATTTATTGTCGTTTAGACAATTATTCTATCACCTCATGACCCCTCCCCACCCGGGAAGGGGAATCGGGGGAAAAAACAAGGAAACATGGGGGTTGAAATCATAGAATCATAGAATGGTTTGGGTTGGAAGGGACCTTAAAGATCATCTTGTTCCAACCCCCTGCCATGGGCAGGGACACCTCCCACTAGACCAGGTTGCTCAAAGCCCCATCCAGCCTGGTCTTGAACACTCCCAGGAATGGGGAATCCACAGCTTCCCTGGGCAACCTGTTCCAGTATTTCACCACCCTCATAGTGAAAAATTTCTTCCTGATATCTAATCTAAATCTACCCTTTTCTAGTTTGAAGCCACTACCTATCACTATCACTACATGCCCCTGTAAAAAGTCCCTCTCCAGCTTTCTTGGCCCTCCTCTGGATCCACTCTAACAGGTCCATGTCCTTTTTATGTTGGGGGCCCTGGAGATGGATGCAGTTCTCCAGGCGGGGTCTCATGAGAGCAAAGTAGAGGGGCGGAATCGCCTCCCCCGCCCTGCTGGNGCCAATGCTGTCAGCAGGAAGCTGTGCACTCCCAGCAGGGGACAGCAAATGTCGGACACAGTGAGTGCTGCAGCTCCGGGAGGAAGGGAAGGGATCAGGGGTCTGGCATCAGGGCAAGACGTTCTCAGGATCGCCGCCATCAAGGGAGAGAGAGAACTCCTCCACAAACTTTCTAATTTATACTGAATGTGATGTTCATGGTATGAAATAATCCTGGTGGCCAGCTTGGGTCAAGTGCCTGGGTCTTGCTCCTCCTCATCCCTGCACCTGGCAAGGCTAGAAAACACTGAGACCTTGAAACCTGCATACCACAGCTGGCTATAAAGTAAATATTTTCACAAATTCAGACACTAGAGTCTTCTAAAAGTGCAGTTTTCCCAAGCATTAGAAGAGACTTTACTAAAAAATAAAATTACTGAAAGAGAAATTAATCCTGTGTCGCTCAAACCAGGATACTCAGCCTGCCCCCTGTGTAACCCCACTTGTGATGGGTACAGAGCAGTGGCGTTGGCTGCTGGGGGATTTAGCACCAAGTTCCCTCCTCATAAACTCAGGAGAAGCCAGGCCTTGGCTGCCACACAGATATCTGGCTGGCTCACTGTCGACTGGCAGCAATCAAATGGATAGTGTATTTTCCCTGGCAAGAAGTTTCTGTCCAGTGAGGGAAACTCTCATGTCAGTCCTTTCCTGCTCTAGGTTGAGCCCTCCGGGAAAGTTGCTGGTGTCACCCTGAAGCATGGCTGGAATTGTTTCAACTTCCTTCCACCCCTTAGCTGCATTACAGCAGCAGCTTCATGAAATAGCAACTCTGAATCTGCTTGCTAATAAGACCCAGAACACCTGGGCATTGCCTTTCCCATATTGGCTACCATCAGGATAGCACTGCTTGCCCCACTTGGCTCCATCAAAACAGGCACTGCCAAGACTAAGAGATGCCGCTGGAAGATCTGAGACTCAAACAAGCAAAGGTTCCAAGGAAGCACATTTCTTCTGCTTGCTGATACACCTCCCTAAATGCATGGCGTGGAGAACCGGAGAGTGCAGAGGACTCAAGAAACAGCGTCGTAGGCTAGGCATGCCAAATGCTGAACTAATTTTTTGAAGAAGCCTAGTAGCTGCCCTGACAGACTTGGGAAGTGTCATAGGAAAGGGATGTGGGCACAATTCAGTTTGCTAGTTATATTTCTGTATTTTAGGTGAATGAAACAGCTCTCTGTAGCATCACCAAAAGCAAAATACTTAAATAAAGTGTCTAAGCAGTGCTAGACAAATAAAAGCTAGTTCTTGTCAAATCTGGATAATTCCAAGATTGTAAGAATTCAGGATGATAAACATGAGAAGAATGAGAAGAGAGGTAACTACTGCCTGTGGAGCACTGAGGAGTTAGCAGGAGACAGGGTGGGTGGAAACTCTGCCATAAAAAGTCAGTATCTTTCTGGAGTCCACAACAGCTCTAACTCCAGTGGAACCAGGAGCTTTAGGTCCCAGGGTCTGAAGGGTTTTCGTGGGTCTTTCTTACTCATAAGAACTGAGAGTTTAATCAGAGATTAATGGGTTTGTTAAACAATATTGTCTCTCTGCTAGTTTTAATTTCTGGCGTTTATTGACTGCGTGAGTTTATGCCTGTGTGTAATGGTCCCTTGTTTTTGATCATACAATTTCCATGAGTATATCTGGTGCACTGATAATCATAATCAAGTTAACTGACGAGACAAAGTTCCCAGATAATATTTAGCTTGAAGCTTGCTGTATTCCTGTCAGATCTGATGAATGACTTTGTTGCATACTTCTCCCAAAGCAGTTGATTTAATAAAAGATATTGCTTCTTCCCACAAACGTTGCCTTAAATGACTGTAGCTACAACAACATTACTATTCGTGCCACAGTAAATACGTCATACTCCTCCAGGATGTCTCAGTCACTGCAGCGAAGTACACTATGGCTGTACATGTGAATGGACATGTACATTTGGCAACAGCCCAGCCAGCTTGGGTACTGTTAGCAGTGTGGCCATGCTGACCCAGACTTCCAGAAACGTGGACCCTCCAAGATCTGTAGGTGGGCTGGGTCACAGAAGCTGAGCTCTTATTGCCTTGGCCACGCTCCTGTCAGCACAACTAGTCCTTTAGCTGGAAGTCAGTTCTGGTATATAACTACATATTGTGAATGACCGCAGGGTAATTCTGCTCACACAGACCTCTGGAGTCCATTTTTTGTTTATTATGATTTAAATAAGAAAAAAAAAAATCTTAAAACTTCACAGAGCTTACGTAGAAGCAAAATCCCCCCAAAAGTACAGTCAAAACTTTAATGATCAAATGCACCTGCTTTACAGGAGAAGTGACTTATGTTATTTACTGCTAATACTTTCTGTGCGGGAACCTAAAGATTGGTATGTTAGAATGGAGTGAGGAGCTTGTGTAACAGAGTTATCTTTGGCTATAGGACAAATTGCAAATAGATTCCATAAAATGATAAACGTGCAGAAGAAGAAGTTATATTGCAGCCCACCCTGACGTCAGTACGCCAATAATGATGATATATTGAAGCTCTGAGGACAGACATGGGAGTTCATTACTTTAATCTGAGCGTTTTATTGTTTTACAACGTAGGACAGAGTGAGAGTGCAAAGCTCTCTCTCTGTTGAACTCTTGTTTTCCTTGGATTACCAGGAGTTTATGTTTAGCAGGTTTTCCAAACAAAATACCTCACTCTTTCCCAGTAGTGTTTATGCTACATGTAACATTACCCTTTGCTGGTGCCTGCACTGGTAGGTTAAAATTAGACTTCCTAAATGTCAGTACAGCAGCTTGCTAGTCTCTTACTTTAACAAGAACACGCTACTTTAATTTGTTGTGAATTTCTTGTCTATGTTACTCTAACCAGCAAATAAGCAAAATCTTACTCAGATGCTTAAGTATATATTTAAAGGATGCACATGTAATGATGCGTATTTTGTTTAGTCAAGTTTCAATCTGCCATTGATCAAAATAATAGTAACAATACAAAGCAGCAAATGGATTACAGCTGATTATTCTGAAAGCAGCTTTTGTACTACTAATAATAACAATAATGGTGGTTTTTAGTCCCTGAAGTACTTCACATTGCTTTAAACAAATTTGATTGTATATGCCTGATAAGTGTTGTGGTTTTTTCTTTAAATCTTGTCAGAAATAATGCATAAACGGTGATTTGCAAAGATATAATATTCACTTTTAAAGCGTATGTGTGAGTTTCTATGCCTTTTGAACTCATTTTTGATTAACAGCATTCCTTAAAAGAAGTACAACTATTCTTATCCATTCATATCCCTCACATGCAATTTGTGATGGCTTGGAGCAGGGCATGATAAAATGGGTTGAGTTTTATCTCAAACTCCTCTATATGTGAAGGAGTTGATCTAGTTGGTCCTAGCATGCAGTCTGAAGTGGCAGGGGCATGAGAGGCGAGAAAAGGTATGGATCTGTAACATCCCCACATTTCCATGTTTCCATGTGTGTGTGAGGTATGTGTATGACCCTGTTTATATAGTACGGTAACAACCATGCAATGGTACATTTCATATCTCGTTCAGCCACTGGCTGTTTACATCTTATCACTGTGCTTCTTTCTGGTCTCATAAAAGCTTTGGAAGACTGGTTCTGTCTAGCCTGGATTTCTTTTCTGGTTCCCTAAAAAAACAGTGTCTGAGCCCATTTTTTTCCTGCTCTAGCTGGACTCCATCTTGCTCGTGTGCTACCCACATGCAGGAGAGAGCAGTCCCTCTGCCCCTGCCCTCCTGAGTGCTTACGCACAGTTTCACTGAAAACACTATCTTGCCCACTCCGGCTTAACAACAAGTAGAAAACAAACCTCTTCATTTACTGCTTTACACACAGAACAAAACAGAAAACACATTGCGTAGTAAACTTTTAGTTAGTCCCTGTCTCGGAGAAAACTTGTTCCTGATGCAAGGCAAGAAGACCCCGTTTGTTTTTATGCTCTGATAGATGGCTTCCAAATCCAAACCTTTCCATTAAAACAGACATTCTGAAACAGCACACCTTTGATCTTTAAAGTTAAAATATCAGTCTGTGATACAGCAAGTATATACACATGCACTTAATTCCCAACATATGAATATTTGCATAGTATTCATGGACACGGTTCTTTGCTATCTAATTTCCTTAGATACTAAAAAGAATACTGATAGCTGTCACAGACCTTGCTATCTTTCCTCCTCTTCCCATCCTGCAAGCAGGACGCTTATTTTTGCATGGAAATTAGAGCTGGAAGACAGTTTAGTCCATCTCTCTGCTAACACTGGTTTGTTACTGATAGTGTATTTATTGGAACTTTGTCCGGTATACTTATCGCATATTACCAACCACAGAGTAGAGCTTACTGTCTTTCTTGGAATACATATCATTCCTACAAAGTTGTTTCTGCTATTCTGCCTACAATATCCTTTACTTATATTCATCACAATGCTTTAATCATAATCTCTTGCACAAGCCAAAATAATCTTTTTCTCCTCAGGCTCACATCTTGCAATACACATAGCTCTCCATATGTTCCAGTTAAATTACAGTTACTTACCTTCTACTTTGAAGATAGTAAGGTGAGGTCTGCAGTGAAAAGCACCCAGCGCGTTGCCGGCACAGTTCATCCAAAGACCCTGGAAAACCCAGGTTGCAGTGATAACAGATGATGCTCGACTAGTGACTTTCCACTCATTCGATGCAGTAGCAGCAATAGCAGCTCCCAGCCCACAGAAACAAAATATGAAAGCTATAATCTGTATTCCTAGCATGTTTCTCTGAAACCCAGGGACTTAGTAATGCCACTGCGTGGAGAGAAAAGTACTTTAGTCATGTGAGTAAGCAAAAAGGCATAACACAAGCAAATTATACTTGAACAAGTTCAGTAACACTTGCTACAGAAAGTTAATGTAGCTGAAAGAAATTGTCATGCTTGAGTGATTTAAGAAAGGCCTTCGGCATTACAAACGTTTAGAAAGAAAGACAAGGTACAACTTTATGGGAGCTAATTACTAGCACTCACTTACTAATTTCTAATTGTAAAAATTAATTAAATTTTTTTCATTTTTTTTTCAATTAAGGTATTCCAGTTAATGCTTAATTTTTAGTTAATTGGAAACTTACAACCATTGCATCTAGCAAAATAAGTTCAGAGTCCAAACTGTACAGTGTAATTTAACAGATTACCATAACATTTTAGAAGGATGACACAACACTTGAAAAATAAATTCTTAAAAGGCTGTGAAATTAATTCAGCCATAGCTAGCCACCATACAAGCAGCTCTAAAACAGTAGCTTCTTGGACACAGTGTTTGTGGATGTATTTGTAGAACAGCAAATCTAGAGCAACAAGAGAAACAGCAAGTGGTCCCTGAGCAGTGATCAGCTGCAGTGGTCACCAGAATCAACCTTGTGTAGCCCCTGCTGAGACTTCTTCTTTGGTGAGTGTCGAAAATTTACTGCTTTTTATGGTATGCCTGCTCTGCATGATGAACATAGCGCAGAAACATCTGTGCCACCACTGACTGAGCTCCTGCAACCTCATGCCTTGAAAAATCCTGAAAGAATATCACTGATTTAATAAAATGTCATCTTTAAAGCAGTAGGCACTGACAGCACAACACTGAAACAGCTATTCTACTTCCAGTTCCTGAATATACTATCACTACTGGTGCGGGACCTACACATGCTTTTGCAGACATATGTGGCCTTCACTCTTTTAAGATGCCAGTTTCCAGCTATATTCATGCCTCTCTTCATTTTCTGGTCCTTTTAGCCTCCTCTTTGAGGAAGGACCACGTGTCTCTTCTCTTTGGTGTTACTGTATGCTGTTTGGTGACGTAAGATCACCCTGGGTATTGAGTATACACCATCACTTTTGACAGTGAGAGTAGTCTATTTTTTTTCCATTTGGATGCTTCTAGTGTTGCTTCTCCCCATTACAGCTGTGATAAACACCACACTGAACTTCAGCATTGGAATTTTTCTGTAGACTTTTCAGAGCCCAGGGAAGAGTAATCAAGGATGCTAAAACATCATTGACATTCTATGTAAAGAGCAAGAGGAGTTTTATTGAGACTGGCCTGTTGAACCATCACCTGATGCTTCCACTTTAACCAGCCTTTGGCTCAGCACTGAGAATTAGGACCCAAAAGTATGATTATACAGACCAGAGAATTACACTACAAGGAGGAATTTCTTTTCAGAGTAATTAGTAGGCTCATAACCCATACATCAAGGGCAAATAGAAAGCTTTTTATTGACACAGCCAGCTTGAGAGATGTGGAAACTGGTTTTGCTACAGACCAATGCTATAATAAAGCAGGTTGTTTTAATGATAAGGACAATACTACACAGACATAAAGCAATTCTTCCTTGCTGTCAAATAATGCAGTAACAATATTTTTCTTATGCCAAGGGTCAAGCCTCATATAATCCTTCATATATCTTTTCACTACAATTGAAAGGGTATCAAGGAGAATACATAAATGGGTCCAACTTTGAAGCAGATTCCTGAGAGCTAATACTATTAGTTTTGTTATACTTCTGCCATACAAAATGGTGGGGGTTTGGGGGTTTTGTTTTTTGTTTGTTTTTCGAAGGCTGTGTTAGTTCACAGAGGAGACTGAGAAGAGACATCATTAGGTACTTTTTTTTTTTTTTTAAAAACCAGCACAGTGACAGGGATGTGGGCTGAGTGCTCAGAGAAGTTCAAAGACATGTTTTAAATCTGATGCTAAATCCAGGCCTTGTTCTCGGCTTTCCTTGTTCTGGATCAGTACCCTCCTCACTGATCCAAAAAAAAACCCAAGAAGCTCATTTGGGCTGGAAAAGCAAAAGTGACTGGATGTAAACAGTGTCCTATTCCTCCCTGCTCTGCCTTTTGCTATGCATAGCGGTGTGCCTTATCAACATGGTCTGTGAGGAGCTACCCAGGCTCAGCAGGACAAGTCTGCCTCGCTGCTTCTTAGAGACATTGGCCAAAGGCAGTGGTGCCTCCTCAGTAAGACCTGGCTCTTTTAAGCTGGTGTCATGCTAGGACGAGAAACTGCAATACAAACTCCTAAGTCATTTTCCCTTCTCATTCTTAGAGGATGGTATACAAAGGTCCCATCCAGTACACATTCACTCATGAGTGTCATGCTCAGGGGACACTGAAAGCCACTTACTTCAGTGGAAAGTGCCTGTAGGCACCACTTGAACTGTAGGGTACATTTTTAGGGCTTAAAGAGGACTGAGTGGTTTTTCGGCCTTTATCCTGATTCTTGTCTAGTGCATGACTTTGTGGAATTCATGGTTACAAGCACTTCACCCTGCATCGTTTCTTAGGCAGTTAAGTGTGTGAGTGATGAATAAATTAAACAGATACTTAAGTGATAAGAAAGAAGTAAGCAGTCCTGTTTACAACCCTCATTTCTTCTATAAACTGTCAGGAAGTAAGTTAATCAGTCATTTAAGAAGTTCAAGGCAAAGTTGAAAGTTAACCTGTTAATGGCATTTTCCATTATATCAAAACTTCTTTTCTCTGTTACTGAACAGACAAAAGTTGGAAAACATCTGGGAGCTTAAGGAGTGTTTAAATACAAAGTTGGAAAAGGGGAAGCATTGCTATAGGCCTTTGTTGAACCATTTTCCAAAACCTCCACAAATACACTAGCTGATCATGTGATGTATTGCTGTTTCTGTTTAATTGAACGTGGTGTCAGTAACATGTAATGTATCTGTTACTACTGATATTGCCTTTTTAAATTGGTCCACTGCCAGTTTTTAAACACAGCTGACACCTTTGCAGCAGGGCAAGAATGTTTATACAGGTAAGTCATAGCCTCCAGTTTGTGATTTCTACTTCAGCCTGTGTTAATTGTCATAACCTACTAGCTGGGGGAGTTCTCAAGGCTGGTACCTTGGCTGACACAGATCTGACTGCTGACAATGTTTCCCTCATGAAGACATATACACTTAGCTAAACTGAATTAGTTGTGGGGAAAGCTATGGTAAAATAATAAAAAAAACCCCTAAGTGCAAATCAATACAGATATTACCTGGATGAGCAAAAGGCGACCTCTGCAAAGGAGGTAGCTAAGGTAACATAGAGACAATGTGGCAGATAAATAACTAGTAATGCCAAAGATATCCCTCCGCAGCGTGGGTGGAGAATGCAAATTGATCCTGAGGACTGTGGAGGAAATTATGAGAGGCCTAAACAACCATGGGAAAGTTGGACGAGCAGTAAAACTAGAAGTTACAGAGACTGGATAAGTGACTCAAGACTTCTGGAGAAGTTGAAGAAGCAATAACATTGTGTAAAGTGGTGAAGAAATCAAAAAGCCTGGAGACATCACTACTCAACACAGGCAAAGGCTAAGCTGTATGGCAATACGGCTGGGCCAATAACACAAACACAAAACGTGTTCCTGAGAACTGGCAGTGAAGTATGAGATGGTGTTGAAAGTAGGAAGGGTGCATTCCAGTTGAGTGCCAAATCCTGGCGTCTCTTCCAGGTGCAAGCGCCCTAGAAACTCTGGGTAAGCAGGGTAGCAGGCAAAGGCTGAAGAGACACCACCTGGAGAGGAATTTCAAGGAGCAATGAAATCACTGGAAATGGGAAAGTCAAGGGAAAAGACAATTTCAGAGTTTGCTACAGCAAAAGGGCAACATCAGGTTATAGCGGTATGATGCAGTGGCGGTTTGAGATGTTTGCTGCTCACCTTGTTACTCACAAAGTGCTGGGTGACATACACAGGTAGAGGCAGTAATCTCAGAGTCTTGTGCTCATTCCAGATTTGGTGCTTTTTACTGAGCACTGCAGTCACAATACAATAATATGATTATAATAAATACAGTAATATGATTATAATATTAGTGTTACATACTATAGTATAATCCTATTATTAACAGTACGGTTGTTATACTGCTGTAGAACAGAAAGAGAAACTTCATATACTCATCACTAGGAGAACTGCTTTGAGAATATACAGATAGAGCAGGTAATCCAGTTCAGGATTTACACTAACTTCATACAAGCTAGCTATACATGTCTTTAAGAATATACATAAATATTTATATTTATATATGTATGTATTTAATATCTATACAGATGCAAGCTATGCTTTGTTACATTTTAAGGCATTTTATGTTAGTTGTTTAATGGGCAAACTACTTAACTCATGTACATTATTTACATGAGCCCTTTTTGAGTAATTGCCTAAGAATGGGTGGGTTTTCGAACAAGTGGTTCAAAACAGTGTTTGGTGGGAGAATAAAAATACACAGGATTAACCTTGTTTTTTTCACCATGTTCCTTAACTGGACATCAAGGATAAGAGATGGGTTTGAAAATGTTACTTTTGGATGATCTAGCATTAGACTTCTTAGTTTACGCTGTTGACACTGGATACTAGCAAACACACTTGGATTAAAGACATTTGCTGTCGTTAAGCGTATTGTTATTGTTGGCACACTCTGCCTAGACTTGCAGTAAGTGGCAGAGGGCCAAAATGGTTGCATCCACATAAAACTACATAACGCAAAACACTAGAATGCAGTTAAGCTGAAATGGTAGGACAAGTCATATGCTTGATCAGTGCTGAAAGCCAGGGTGAAATTCAAGATCAATGTGCTTTGCTGAGAACTTCTGAACGGACATTGATGAAGTGATGGGCTCAATGAAGACATCATGTTTTTTATAGAGCAAATTCATCAAACCCAGACACTGTTGGAATTAGTCTGTACTATAGTATATTTATAGCATTACTGGATGCAGTAGTATTAGACATGAATGAGCACCAGGGTGCTGTGGACAGAAGAGTTCAATGCTTTGAAAGATGGCAGATACAAAGTGAAATGACTGCAACACAGATGAAGAATGAAGGAGGCTGGGAAACAGGGAAAGAGGGTAGTAACAGAAATATTGTGATGTAGGTGCTACAGATAACCATAAACACTGAAGAAGAACATCACAAAGCAGAAGAAAAGCATTAGTCTGACATCCAAGGGAATTCAACCTCAAAAAAACCCCATGTCTGGACCCTGAGTGCATCTTCACCTCCTGGAGATTTGGCTGCCGGGGCTTGGGGCCAGCTTACAAACTGCAGCCGAGGGCAGCCCCCTTCCCGCTGGAGATGTGGGGAGAGACTCCCAGCCAGCATGGTGCTGCAGGGAAGCCACGGCAGGTGTCCCTCTCTGCCCTGTTGGATCTACTTTTAAGCTGAGGCTCCAGAGCTTTGCCCTTGCTGGAGCTACAGCGCCTGCTGCCTGGCAGCCCAGCTTGCACTGGGCCATGAGCTGCTGATCTGGAGCTGGACCCTGTCCCTGACCTGCCAACTTGACTTCCCAGCTTGACCTTGGACCTGCCTCATCGCCATGGACCTGCCTGGTGATCACTGGGCTGTGTCTGACCCTGGTCACTGTCACCATGGACTGCCACTCCCTGGCTGGGGCAGTGAGGCCAGGCCCTGCCCTGCCATGGGGACTCCCTGCCGCCCCACAGCCAGCTCAGGCCACCCTGAGCCCTGCGCTGATCGCCATGGGGCCCAGCCCCTGCTGCTACTCCCCGGCTGAGAGCTGCAGCCCTGCCCTGAGGCTCCTCACAGCGCCCACTCTCAACAGCCCCGAGCCCTCCACGACCTCCGTCTCAGCCCTGGGTCCCAACCTCCTTAGCGGCACCTGAACCCCTCTGCCCAGCCCTGAAGCCCCTCAGGGCTATCCCCAACTGTGCCCATGCCCCCACAGCTCTTCAGGGGTGGCCTGACTCCCTTGCCCCGTGTAGTCACTCCCCAGCAATACCAGCCCAGGCCCACCAGCCACTGGGGATGGATCTATCACCCACCCCATCCCAAGCCAGGGAGCCACACGGACCCTGGGAATAGCTCCATGGGGACTCCCAACTGGGCCTGTGACCCATCAGACATTGCCCAGGCCACCCCCATGGCCATGGCGCCTCATGCCCAGCACCTCTGACCACAGGGCTGTGCAAGGTGTGAGGAAACCCCTTGTTGAGGGTGGGGGGCAATGGCCATGGCCATGGCCCACGCCATCCCATGGGAGCTGCTTTGAAGCCATGACTTTGGTCCTGGATCCCCATCAGAGCCACAGACCCAGCTGTGGTGCCATGGGCCATGGGCCCCAGACCCCGCTGATCTGACCCATCTGTGGGCCAATGCCTGGGCCTGGTCTCAGCCTGTCCCCAGGGAGGTGCCCGATGCCCATGGCTGGGGCTGCCCCAGTGCCCCCCGGCTGCCCTGCTCCTGGCTGGGGGATGGGATGGGCCATGGCTGCCAGGTCTTGCCCCAGTGCCCCACAAGGAGCCATGCCCTGAGAAGCCATTATCCAAACATCTGGGCATTAACGGCAGAAACCATGGCAGAACTGAGGAATCAGAAATCCTGTCTATGCATAGTTCACGTTATCTGATTGTGCTAGTAGTTTTGAATGAGTATATTTAAAAGTACATGCAAATAACCCTTCCTGAGTATTGCGCCGTGTTACTGAGTACGGACACAGAGAGGAAAAAGCTTAACATGAAGAATATACATGAAATAATATTGTAAATTTTGAAGGCAAGGCCCAACTGTGCCAAAGTAATCAAAATTGCATAAAATATTTTCACAGAAAGTAACGTTATGAAAATTAATAACGAAAATGAGCTAGTGAATGACTTTCCTTCTGAATGACTATCTTTTGCAGATCAGAAGAGGTTTTCATGCCTTCACCTGATAATACAGCTCTTTAAAATTGCAACACATAATCAGATGGCAAAACTCTCTCCACATCTCTTTAGCCTATCTCATAAGGAGCGTGGCAAACACATCTCTCTGCCTCTGGTACCAGCCCTCAGGGATGCTAGCACTTCTCACGGGACTTAGGCAAGAAGGAAAAAAGTGTTGTTGCCTTCCTGCACTCATTCATCTCCCCACCTCCTTCAAGAGGGTGCCTCCAGCCAGCCCACTCCCCATTCTGGTGTGGTGGGGAAGCAACCCCTCCTCTCAATTACTGCATTTGTTGGACATCTGCCAGCGTGCAGCTCTAATGGCTTTTACTAAGCTCCAAATCATTCTTTCCCCAAATGCAGTAGAAACATATCTGCTCACAAGCACAGATGTGTACTTCTTTTGTCTTAAATAACTGAGATACTGAACATGATAGGCAAGTTCCTTTCAGCAGTGCCAACCTCTCCTGCTCACATAAGCCCTGTGGTACCACCTTGTCTACCAACAAAGGCTAAGTGATTTCCCCTAAAGCTGATGCACAAAACACGGAACAATGCCTACACATCCAGGCATTAATTCCTGTGACCGGCTCATACAATTCTGAAAGCAGAATTTGGTAGAATTTAACACTTTTATGTCACTGAGAAATCATAGAATCATGGAATCATAGAATCATAGAATCTTCATGGTTGGAAAGGACCATCGAGTCCAACCATACACACACACAAAAAAAAAACCCCTGCAATCTCTGTCACTAGAGCATGCCCTGAAGTGCCAAATCTAGACGTTTCTTAAATACCTCTAGGGATGGGGACTCAACCACCTCCCTGGGCAAGCTGTTCCAGTGCCTGACCACTCTTTCAGGAAAGGAATTCTTCCTAATATCTAATCTAAACCTCCCCTGCTGCAACTTCACACCATTTCCTCTGGTCCTGTCATTATTCACGTGGGAGAAGAGGCCAACACCCACCTCTCTACAACCTCCTTTCAGGGAGTTGTAGAGGGCAATGAGGTCTCCCCTCAGCCTCCTCTTCTCCAAACAAAACATGCCCAGTTCCCTCAGCCTCTCCTCATATGGCTTGGTCTCCCGACCTCTCACCAGCTTGGTAGCTCTCCTCTGGACCCGCTCCAGCACTTCAATGTCCCTCTTGTACAGAGGGGCCCAGAACTGAACACAGTACTCGAGGTGAGGCCTCACCAGTGCCGAGTACAGAGGCACCATCACTTCCCTACTCCTGCTGGCCAGGCTATTCCTGATCCAAGCCAGAATGCTGTTGGCCTTCTTGGCCAACAAAACCAAATCATATTCAATAGGATCATTAACATATTTGTTGTCACTACAGACATTCCAAATCCATGACATGCCAGACACATCTCTTCATCGCTTTAACCAAGGTCTAATACCAGGATTTGGGTGGGTTCTTCTTGCAAAACAGCCCAATAGTGCTTCTGGGAGCAGCTGAAAGCTCTCCATTCTTGCTCCAGAAACGTTTGCCTCAGGCCATCTCCTCTAGAGGAAAGGGTTCTTGGGGTTATATATTCTAATTTTCCTTATTGAATCTCAGCAGTACTGCTTACCCTGCCGGAAAGCCCAAATCTAGCGTTTCACACAGCACATACAAATTAGCTTTCAGGTCTGGCTGGTCTCCAGTCCTCCCTTCAAAGGGAAGCCTATTGCAATGCCGAATAATTCCACCAGTTTTCAGGTAGCAATGCATTAGAGCAAGCCATGACTGAGGGCAGCCAACACTGTCCAGAGCCCAGGTTTGTAAAACTGAAGAAAGCCGGTATTGTTCAGATAGCCTTTCTGAATGTCTCAGCCCACTGAGCCAACACCATCAAGCTTGCCAGGAGCAGTGAGGTGACTACATAGATCTTTCTCACACCTCCAAATGGACCAGGTGGAGAGCATATGTGAGGAGCTAGAGGTGTGGCATGGCTCTTTGTTTGTTAGCGTGTCCCTAGCTTTCCACCCAACTGGACTTAGGCCCAGAAGCTACAGCTCTTTTCTTAAATACAGCCTTGCTGCTAATTAAAAGCATACCCAGGCAGTCCTTTATCTGTGACTCATACACCCGACTGAGAACTGCTAACCACATTAACGCCTTCCAAAATTGTCAGGAGCTGGAAAAGCATGATCACAGCCCCCCAAGGGCCAAACCCAGCTTCACCTGTCCTGTAAAAACCAGCAGATGAATGCGGTACTGAGAGTAGCCAGGAAGCTGTTCAGTGGGACCTTGCACCTACCCATCTCTCTGTTCTTAGTAAGGCAAGCACTGAACAGGAGGGGAATTGCAATGCTGCATCTTGCTCATCACACACTAACTGCCTCATACGGATTACCGGCTCTTGATATTGCAGTACCTGAAGGCAAGAAGGAACCCTTAAAATCTTTCCATCTTTCTGTGTGTCATAACATGGCTTAGATTTGAACAATTTCCCCTTTTCACTGAGGCTAGTCTGACTAAAGGCTATCTTTGGGAAAGGCATTTGCTTCTGATTTAATGGATGAAGATGTAGACAGGAATGTGTTACTGAGCAGTTTGCTCCAAGGGCAGTTTGTTCAATACCTTAAATGCTTCATCATGCAGTGTCTCTTCTTTTGCTTTATTAAACAGCCTTTTAATATTGGCTACTCTGGAAATGGACCAGGTTGGACCAAATGATCTTTTGAGGTCCCTTCCAACCTGGGATGTTCTATGAAATAATGTTATACTGGAGTCAGTGTATAATTGATCCTCAATTATGGTTTTCATAAACTAAACACATTAAGCTCTTTCAGTGTCTTGCATTAAGTATTTTCTTGAACTTTCTGGGGCTTTTTTTCTGCATCTTTTCATTTTTTTCAACATTCTTGTCAAATTATGTGCACCAAACCAGAAAGTTATAGTCTGGTATCGCCTGTTCCAGTGCCAACTCTTATTTTTTATCCAGAATAATCTAATCAACTTTATTTTCCATGGTACTGCATTGGAAACTCAAGTGTAGTTATGACTCTTGAGGACTTTCTAAAAGCATTATTCTCCAGCACTGAAAATGGAGTAATCTCCATCTGCTATTTTACAAATTACTCTGTTAGAAGAAAATAATATTTGATGCCACCTGTGTCAAAGAAAGGCTTCCTCATTTACTGTCATAAGTGAAAGACAGTAATAAAATAAAATGCCTTCTCCCATCTGATCCTTGGCCCTGTGCTGAGGGTATTGTCCTTTTCCTCTCCCTCTCCACACGTCCTGAAAGACAAGCTGGTTGCAGGGCCAGAAACAGAGCAAGAGGAGAGGAGAGGGAAGGGAAGAGAAAAGGAGAGGAGGATAGTGTAAGGGATGGGAGGACTCTGCAATCAGTCACGTTCACTGGCTAGTGATGACCCACTCCTGAATATGGATGTGCATTGGTAGGCTCAGTGGGACAATATCTAGGGCTGAAGCCCATGCTTAACACATAGTGGGAATAACAGCTTCTCTGTTATGTTCCAAAACGCTATTGCCTGAATTTATTGTTCCTGGACATCCTGAACCAACCCTTGATCCTTGCCCTGGGTGACTGAGCTGATCGGTGCTACAGTTTTGAGTCTGATGGAGCAGTATCATGGGGAAGAGCTGTGAAAACATTCATATCATCTGAGCCAACATCACTTCCTTGTCTCAATCATCTTTCATCTTGCATGCATCAATTGTCTTTTTGTCTTTCTTTAATACTGAGTTCTTTACTTACAGACAAGAGATAATTCAATCTGGAATCTTTTTCATTTTTGAGGAAAGACTCTAAAAGAGGCCTTAAAAGAGACTGTGTGCAGATGTAAGCTAAAATAAGACTGTTGACACAACTTTATTGAGCACAGAACAAAAAATACTTTTTTATTTGGGCTGGCAACTACAATCTTTCTGAAAGTTCCATATCTCCCTGGCACTGCCAAACTTGTTAGCTATCATTTGCTTTTCAAAATTGGCCAAATTCCAAAAAGCAAATGGTTCTTAGAGATTTGGAAGGGACTAAGTGGAAACACCTTCTGCAGCAGGTATTTTACATCTCTCTGAGTGATGCCATGCCAAAGCTTCTATCATGTTACACATGCATTCCAAATGTTCCAGTGTTTCTCCCTGTGCCTTTCAACACATTTGCAGTGGGCTCAGAAAGTGGAGTACTTTGGTTTAGACAACTGTAATCAGATGTCAGTACAATCTCTTGTTTCCTATCAATAGCATGTACAGTTCGGCAGTGGTGAAAAGCATGCTCTTTGCAAAAAAATACTGTTTGATTTACCATTCTCTCCTGGGATTCATTATTGTTCCAATGCAATACAATTCATCATGCGAACTCTTACAGGAAAGTGCATTTCTTGAGAGGTATATACCCATTGTCTGACTCCTGGTTGATTATTTATAATCTTCTTAAATCACTGGTCTATTTGGGATTTAGTGCAAGCAAGAGTCGTATTTTTACTGAAAAGGGCAATTGTGAGAGAAGAATAACTTCTGAATTGCCACCTCCTCAGCTCTGGAAACTTACAAAATCTCATTCAGAGAAGAGAGACAAAACACATTTGAAAGTATAGATTTCTTTGTCTACCCACTACACTCATCTGCATTACACACATACTTCACAGATCTCCACCCAAAGTCCAGCTCCAAGAGCAAAGCCTCATTTGAACATAGCTACACTGAGGTCAGTGGAACTTAGTGTTAATACCTTCCACAAAGCTGATGTTACTCACCTGTTCTATTTTCCTTTCTTATTTTCTACCCACTTCAGGTGATTGAATACTAACACTGCTTCTTGAACATAGGTAAACAGATAATGTTTTGAAAGTTGCGATTACAAAATATATCTTTTATCCTCTTTAAATGAAAGCATGGAATTTGCATCTTTGACATTGAGTACTTTCCTCTGATAAAACTAAGATAAGGATGTGACTACACATACAAACAATGAAACAGAAATTAAGAGTGCAATACTCATTTGAGGGGATACATACCGCTCCAGAAAAAGAAAACATGAAGGCAGTCCACATCATTAATATGGTATGTATATCACTAATGTGGTAATATTGCAAAAAATAAGGAAGGAAAATGTGGCTAGAAAAGAAACTATCTAGGTCAAAGTGCCTTAAAAGATGACCTGCTTGGGTAACGCTGGCAAAGACCACCTAACTCAATTTGCAGAGGAACACATATCTTGGTATTTGTATCTAAACCGTAAGTAGCTCTAATAATTTGGAATCACTGTGGTGGAATGTTGTTTTTTGGAATTCAAAAAGGACATGCTGCTTTGGCAACAAATTCCTTTGTGGTTTCTGTCTGTTCTTGATTAGCCTCTTTTGCTTCCTATCTCTGTTCTTTGTTGATCTTGTTGTGCCAGCACTCCCTGTTTCTTGACCAGTCCTTTACTACATGTCTACTCTGTAATGTAAAACCTTGGCAGACATAGACAGATGTCATCTCAAAACGTTAGCTACCTGAGCTGCTTTGCTCCTCCTTGTGCTCACAAACTTTCTAGATATATATTGAAAATGTGCATTTCCTGTTTCCTTAGTAGTAGTAGAGCATATTATTTCTGACTGTGAGGGATGACAGGTTCTTCTCTGAATGGTAATTTAAACATCAGGAACTGATGTAATTTTAAGCTTGTTTTTGAAACGTGTGCTTTATGGAAGACCTGGTTCTGGGGTAAAATTTTAATTGAAGTGGTCACAAGGTGATTCAATTTGAGATAAAGGTAGAAATTAAGGTAGTTTTGCAACTAAGCTCCTTGATTTTGAAAGCAGAAGTGGTGATGAATTCATAGGACTTAGCGGTAAAATCATCTGCATTAAGTTTAGGGACTTGAATGTAGAGGAAGTCTGTAACCTGCAGCTACACAAAAGGGAAAAAACAGCTTCAAACCTACTGGATGAATAGGAAAAAGTGAGTAACAGAGGCCGTTTTAGCCTGTTAAGCTACTTATCTGTAGTTCAGAATGCAATGGGATGACATTAGGAATGCCAAAAATCAAACCGACTCAAAGCTCACAGAGAACTTCAAATTAAACGACAAAAGGTCTTGATGCGTACAAATGCACAAAGTAAGAGAGAACAGAGAAAGAAAATGTGGATCAGCTGTACGGAAAGTAGGAGGTAAATATTAATGCCATACTGGTATGAACCCAAAATGAAGGGCTGGATCCAGTAAGGGACACGGGTTGTGCTATAGCCAGCACCCAGTCGGGTGTGCCTGTGCAGGTGCCCGAGTTTGTTACGCATTGACTGCACTGGACTATGAATGGGATTTGTAGCACCAGAAGGCTGTAGGGTTAAGGCATAATAGCCTTAATAGATACTTAATAATACCAAAGGGTGGTCTAAAATGCTGCCTGTCTCCTGGATTTAAGCCTCCTATTAACATCTAAAGGAAGTGCCCCCATGAGGCCTGGATCAGTGCTTAGTACATACATTATACATTGGGATGCAGATGGCTGGCTTGTGGCATCCTTAGCAAAGCTGGGAAAGAGGAATAAATGCAAAAAGGCAGCAATAGGTTCCAAATAATAATATATTAATTAAAGCAGTCAGCAAAGAAGTGGAAGTCCCATTCCTTGACTTGTTTCCTCCTGAAACAATTTTGGTGCGAGGAACCATATAAACACAGGCTGATGTAGAGAGTCAAGGCTTGTGTTATCCTTATCCCTCAAAATCAGCGGAAAAGCTTCCAGCTGGTTTGTTCTCCACTCATAATTGATATCAGCATTTAGTGCGACACAAAATCCTTCTGCAGCATGCAAAACTTTTTGAGATTCTTCAGGGCAATATTAAATCAAAAACGACACATCTTTATAATTTCCACATGAGTGAGGAAATCAACACCTCCTGCCATACAGTGCAGAAGCAATCTGTGCAGGGTTCGCTTTCTGGATGCAGATTTGGGCTCTTTCTCCTGTGGTAATGCTTCAATGCCTCTGTATCCTTCAGCTTCCAAAAGGTGCCTGCAGCGTGACCACACTGCTGGAACCACTTCTTTCTACCAAGGTCTTGAGGGAGGCATTGTCACTCGGCCAGTTTTACAAATTAAAAATTCCTGCATCTCTAATGACTGGATCATCTGCAAAATCTTTTAATCTAATTTCCAAATGTTTCAAAGTAACAGAAGTCCCATTCTTTGCTGCAAAAAAGGAACAGCAGGTCTACTAGTTCCCCTGTTTCTTGAATAGTTTGAATAGGAGCAGAGCTTTTACCTTCCTCAGGAGACAGTCTTAAATCTTTTGATTACCTCAGGGTTCAGGTGGAGCACACCTAATACATTTGCTACGACATTTGACCTGACCTGTATTTGGAAGCTCAGGCTTGGGGTTCAGGCAGACAATGTCTACTTTGAAGTCTCTATCTCGTGCTTTCCATGCAGTTTCAAATGGATGGAGTGCTTTAAATTGATAGGCAGTAGTACTACTATCTATCTAAAATGCAAACAAAACAATGCCTTTAAAAAGCCCAGTTCTTCTTTAAAACTCTGTTACAGTGATTTTGTTGAAAAATCCCTAATGGACTCAATTCAGGTGTGCTACAAATGTGCCACAGATTAGGCCTGTGGAAGAGAATGTAATAGTACTTAAGAAGTTTACTGCATTTCACAAAGTGTCCTGTAGTCACTCACAAGGATATGTACTCACAAGAGCAAATTGCTGATTTTTTTTTGCAATTGCTTTGCAGTGAAATCAAGCGAATTGCCTTAATGTGCAAGTATCATCGATCATCATTGCTCATGTTTGCAAAGCCCGCAGACTTAGTCATGCAGATTACATCATCCAAATTAATGTAGGGCCCAGGCACCTACATGTCCCTGCCAGTCTCAAATTCAGGGGCCGCTGTCCTATTCGAGCGCTCCTGGGAATGCCTTCAAGGCCAAGGTCCTCTACAACCAAATGCAACAGGAAGAGTTAAGCTTGTTATGAGCATATTAATGTCACAAGCAATAGCAGATAAAACAGAAACCATAATGATCCAGTTCGTGAAACAGAGCTGAGCGATGACCTCATCCTGCTCACCAGCTAGTTGGTGTGTGTTAGCTGCTGCCGTTAGGCTGATGTCACTTTTAATGCAACAACTACATTACATTCTCAGGTCTTGTATTTCCGTGGACATGGTCCCCCTTCCCTGATTTCTTCAGCTAGTAGCAAATGGCTCGGCATAGGCACCACAGTAGGCACAAGAACTCTCCAAAGCTGGTACACAGAAACACATGACAGAGAAAAGTCAAACATTACCTGTACGTCATGATCTTTGCTGTCTCTTCCCATCCACCTCTAACTAGCCTGCATCTCAGAGACCTCAAAATGTGGCTCTGCCCTTATCTTTTCCAAAAACCACAGCTGTAACACACTTCAGAGAGACAAGATGGCACAAGATGACCCACTCACTCGCTGTCTTACTCCTACCTAGTTTCTGGCTAGACTGGAGGCACAAGAAGGAAACACCATTCAGTGTACTCTGTGCCACCTATATAGCCTAAAATTGTGTCTCTGGCACTGCTTAGTTTACTTGTACAGAAGTGGTGTTGCTCTGCCAAAGGCATCCCCAGCAGAACAGCATTAGCAAACAAGGCCTTCAGTGTTGGCTGGATGTCCTGTCACTCCTCTGCAGAGATGCAGCCGCCCCCGCAGTTTAGCCCACTTGCTCTGGGGGAGAGAAAAATACTTTCCAGGACTCTTAGAAATGTACGCAGCCTGCCAGATCTGGCAATGTGGAAAGGCACCGTCTCTGACAGAAAACAAACTTTGCTCCCCCATGTCTGAGAAAAAAAATCTTCATGGGTTTGTCCTGGAAGAATACCAGAGCCTGGCTTTGGCAGAGGGCTGAGCTCCTTCTGCAACGAGGGTGAAAAACAGGAATGGGCACTGCAGGGAGCTTAGATATCTTGTTTTATCCTTGGAGCTTTCTCATATAGTTGTGTGTTGCTCTAACCACATTAGCTGGCTGAGTTGCCGGGGCTGAGTTGGCTAGCACTAAAAGCTATAAGCAAAAAGCACATTTAATTCAGGAGTCCCCTGTGAAAGATATAGCCAGGAAAGTATCATTTGATATTGCAGAGTCTTTCAGACCTCTGGTGGTCAAGGCCCACTATCCAATGCCAAATTTATGAGTTCTATGGTGGTCTGAGAGCGGCAGTCCCCATGTTACATGTTACATGTTACATGTTACATGGTTGTAAGGGTCTACGTTTGCCCACGGCCTTTGTGCGCAGAATGAAAATGATCTATCCTGCATATCAGCAATGGTAACTGTCTTTTGTTGGGTTGCAAACACATCTTTTTGCAGATCGGCCTTACTGCCTGAAGTACTCCCTTCTCCTGGCTTCACCTACATCCCCCAAAAGGATGCACCCTCTGTCCTCCTGTAGTCTGAACTCTTTTGAATCTGCAGCACCCAAAAAGAGGGGGGCATCTAGGCGTCCTGCCAAAAGCCAGGGATGGAGGGAAGCACATGGCTCACTGTGGGATAGGGTGGGGAGGCAGAAAGGTCCTGCCCCACGCCAGCATGTGGGCAGGCTGGGCCAGCGGGATTGGGTTCAGGTCAGAGACTCCAGCAGGGCTGCCAGGTATACCCCAGAAAAACCCTTGTGGGACAATATGGAAAGCTGTTAGCCTGGAGGGCTTGTTCTTGATTTTACCTCCTGTTTTGCTGTTAGACCCTGATGGATAAAGGCACAAGGCAGCTGTTGTGACATGGTCAGCGGGTGTACATGGAGCACAGAGGGAATGTGTGGCACAGGCACCATGTGGGAGAGGTGGGGAGTGTGGTACAGGTATGATGCTGCACCTTTGGGCCCCATCACTGTGAAAGCTCTGCAGCATACGCAGTGCTCTCCTAGGGAAAGCTGTCTCATAGAGCAGTGCTTCCTTTTTTAAAATGGTTGTTGGTGATGTCATTGGTGCTGCTCACCTTTCATAATATGGTTAAAGCACTTGTACACAAAGTGTGCATTTAATATTCAAGATGGCATAGCTAGTGAGAAACTGTTCTTTTAAAGCCCATCCCCGCGGATGCTGTGGTCCCATTAAAATCGGATATTTGGTAATAAAGTTCTACATGAGGGCATAGCAGGGATAAATGGCTTCTTATTTCTTTGTAATTTTCACAAAAATACATTCACATTTAAGTTACTTTTTTTTTTAATTTTTTTTTTATCTGCTGTGGTCTTTCACCTGCCATCTCTGTTTCTGGGCAGGTGAGGAGACCAGCTGGATGGAGCCCGTTGTGTGTAGCTGTTTAGGAAAGTGGCTGTGTCTATGTCTGTGTAAGAATATGCAGAGTGCATGCTTCTGATCTCAATTGCATCCTCTGACTGATATAGAAATGCACCTATGTAATCATAAAAATCTGCTTATAGTAAAAATGAAAAGGTTAATTATTCCAGTGCCTGTGCAGATGTTATTGATCATGCCTTTTATGTGAAAGAAGGTGAACAAAGCAGACCTCTGACTTTCAAAAAGACAAAAGAAAGGAAAAAACCCAATACTGTGCCACATTTTAAAAAGAGAAACCCTTAAGGGAAAGAAAAATAGAAAGTTTGAGAGTGCAGAGTAAAAAAAGCAAGTATTGAAAACTATGAAAAAAATCTTGTCACTACCACATCCGTTAGAAAAATTCTATTCTGAGTACCCTATGTAAAATATCAAAGCTTTATATCCCAGTAACAAATAAGAAACATAAATGAAATAAGGAAGGTTGAATTACATTATATATTGCTTCAGTTAAGTCTTCAGTTACGTGCGTCCTCAGCCTATAAATGCACTGATTCTACAAGATAAAAATGCTCTTCTATAGGATCAGAAGAGTAGAAACCTTTAAAACAGATACCACCTAAATCCAGTAACAAATATAACATTCTTGGTTTGAAAAGCCATCATCCTGTTTGACATTTTACCTTCTGTTTTCTCCATGGTTTCTCAGAGTCCGTCTGTTTTCCTTGTGGTTAGCAGTTCACAGAAGGTTTCATGGAAGAAGAGGCGTGAGCCTGGCAAGAGCTAAAAGTCCCAGCAGGGTAAGTCACTGATATCTGCCATGTGCCATCCAATTTTAATTCAGAAAAAACCCATGTGGTCCATGTACCACAAGTTACAGAAACACTGGTTTGGAGTCAGTTTAAAAAGAACACACGCACTTGTAACCCTAGAGGAGCCGAGAAATGATGCCTGCTAGTCACAGAAAGGGGATGCTGATAAAAAGCCAATTATTAGTGATAAATTTAAACGTGGGCCCAGAGAAATGAAATATGGTGAGAGATTACTTCAGGTCTAATAAAATCTGAATTAAAAGTTTCGGGTCTAACAAATTCTAAACTTAATTTTTTAGTGGGGATAGGTAGAGGAGCTGAGTCAGCATGAAAGGAAAGACAGGGAAGGGGATATGCAGGGATTAAGATATGTCAAATAGAAAAATAAAATAAAAAAAAAGGAATTTCCTGAAGGTTCCTTGGACTATAGTTTTCTTGAAATAGGTTGCAAAATGCTCAGTAATCTTTTATGGAAAAAAAAAGTAATTCTCACAAGACAATTTGTTCTGGATTCGCTGAATTGTGTCAAAAAAATCCAAACTTTGTATAGCAGCAAAAGCAAAGAAAAATATTAAATTTTAAAAATATTTTAAATAAAATGCTGTGGTTCTTCTATTTGAAATTACTTGTTCAGTCTGGAATTTCTTTTAAGATTAAAAATGTAATGTCAGCTCAGATTCACAGGCTTAATAAAAAGCTTTCTTCAACCTGAAATGAAGCTTTTCTGTGAAATCACCATCAAATAATTAAAAAAAAGTATCATTCACATACGTTCATCCATCCATCTAACCACCAAAAGAGCATCCTTTGTCCTCTTCCCTTACTGCTTTGACTCTCTATCTTCTGTCATTTATTATTATTTAATTGTGCTGCCATTAAGCCAAGCCAGGGCTGAACTGTGCTAGTTGCTGCATGATTAGGTAGCCAAACCTTTAAATTAACTGTTTCACTAAAGAAACCTTTTAGATTAAAGACATAAATAAAAAGGGTTTAATCGAATATTTATCACAGTGCAGTCAACCAGAAAAAAAAACGGTTGCCATGGCAGCTAAAATTTCCCTATACGAGTGTTGGGAGCTGTGACAGTTGACTGGTCAAGCCACAAACTTGGGAGCCCCTGCTACTACATGTTTCTTCTTTGGCCGGAGGAATGTAGCGTAGGTCTCCCTCTGCTTTCTTCTCTACTTGTTCAGCTGCCACCAAATTTAGGTGTGGGTTTTTTTAGGCTGCAATGTGCTAAAGACCACGTACTTTCCTGTGCTCTGTATCAGCGTCTTGTCATTTGGACAAATTACGTCCACCCTAAACATGCTTTGCAAGTGATGTTTTTTAGCATCATGTCCACTTAGGGAGATAAGAATGTGCCTAGCCTAAGCATTTTGCTTTATAGTTCTCATCTTGAAGTAAAACTCTAAACTTGTTTACTGGCTACTGTAAGGCAGCATTAGCAGAATCTGAAATGCAGGCTTATATCAGTTAGGCATTTATGGAATTAGGCCATATTATACCGCCACTGCATTGATGTGTGATTTTTTTTTTCCTTGTGACAAAGGCAATGAGAACTATATTTCCATGTTTCTTTTATAATGTTGTCACACCTTTAGAGAAAAGTATGTCATCTGAAATGTCACCTAGTTCACATAGAAGTGACAATATGTGGCACTTTGTATCTGATCCAGCCTCCCTGCAGCTTAAGTATTTCTAAATAAGTAAGAGCTGCAGGGATGCTTAGTGATGTATTCCATATTTGAACTCACCTGAGGGGTTGTACAAAGAACAGGAACAGGCTTTGGAGCCTACTGGGAGCCCAGTGGGATGCTATTTTTGTTTTCATTTCCAAAAGTCCTATTTACACCTATTTACATATTTGGGTCCTCTTACTTTGATTTTTGTGCAATTATGTCCAACAAAACAGCTGGGTGTACTGAGTCACTCCTGTGGAATAAAAGCTCTGCAGGAGAAAGTGGACGGCAGTTACCCAGTTCACCTACTCACAAATGTTCCAATGCAGAAATTACTAATGCCGTGGTTGTCTTATTCTGGGTGGGCCTTCTTCCTTCAAAGAATGACCTTCCTATATGGAAATATCATTCTTACAAAATTATTCAAGGAAAATATCTTTAAAAATTTGGCAGGTTAAATGACTCATTCAAAGGGTCATTACTTAATGTGTAGAACAAAAGCTGGCATGATTACTCTTATTCTTTTTCTGTGATAATGTAGCTCCTGGGAATCCCGCGCCTGAAGTAAAAGCACTATGCCAGTACTGGACAATTAAATGAAAAGGATAGTCAATCCCCAAAGGAGCTCAGAATCAAAGTATGAAGACAGTGATTTATCCAATCTTCTTGAAAACTCAGCATTATAAAGGTTACCTGGTAGGAATATGACTGTTAGAGTTCACTAAGGTTTTTTATTCTCCATTTTCCTCTGTTCATCAGAAGAGCCAGGAAGGAAGAGCCAACAGCACGGGTGCCATGTTGGAGGGGGCGTTCAAAAAGATCCCATCTACATTGTTAGCAGCATGGCAGGTTTGTGGAAAATTAATTCAGTCAGAGCCTCCTGTTGGGAGAGGATAATCCTGGTGCTTCCCGCACTTAAGGGGTGGGAAGCTTTTGTGTTTCCTTTTAGTAGCTGCCTGAGAAAGGGTTGGTACTTTTGTGCCACCCTCTCATGGCTGGTCACCTCCTTTGAAGATGATCTGGAGAAGAAAGGAGCACACGTGGTGGCACTGACTTTCTATGTCAAGAGAGATGATGGTACAACAGTTTGCTGCTGTGGAATGTGTTTTGAAGGGTATGAAATGCATTTAGTTACAGAAACTGAACTACAGCTACGAACTACCAATACAGCCTGAAGCTATTCCATGCATAGAGATATTAGCCTATAAATATAAACACAGATTTATCCCACCTGTTCCTGCCTGTCTGTGGTCACAACCGAGGGAATTTGTAAAAGAGTTTCCTCTATGTCAGTTTGGTCTTGAATTTTGGTTGTTATTGGGACTTAATGCATACACTTTGCCTGTTGGGCAAGGCAGCTATTCCATACTTCACCATCTGCTGGTCATCTTAGTACCTGACACAGCTATCCTCCTTCCCTGTCCCCCTTTCATTGTTAACCTCACCTCTCTTTTATTATCATCCTCAGTCTTCTATCCTTCTACCTCATTTTCCTTGTTTCTCTCTCTGGCACCAGTTTGGACCCACATCCTCCCCCAGCTCTTTTTCTGTTCTTATTCTCTGTGCTTCACCTAGAAGTCCTTACTGCCACAGCTGTTGTTCTTCTGCTGATGTTTCTAACTTCATGGTTACTTCTCCTCCTTGTGATGTGCCTGGAACTACCACTCCTCTTCCGAAAACATCCACAGCCTTTTTCTATCTTTCTGGCCCAGGGTATAAAGGTTGAAAGGCCATCAGAATCAATATGCAGGCAGAGGATTTGATCAGAGAAGTAACAATTATGTGGCAAGGACAAGGACACTAACAAAGAAAAAATTTAAAATGTAATAAATGCAAACACGGCTGCAGGATTCCCAGGAATGCCCCGCAGCTTATGAGCAAGAGAATAAGGCGCATATGTATGAGTTTACATCTGGCCAGTTCAAGTCATGGCATGGGAGCGCTCCCACATTTCTCACCAATGCTAACCTTTTGCATATTAGCAAACATGCTTACCTCTTTCTCTTATCTCCCATAGAATAGGAGACTGTGACTTAGTTCAGTGTGACGCATATGAAGCCATGGCATTCTTCTCTCTTTTTTACATTTACCCACCTACCTGTTCCCTCTGCACTACACCCACTCCGTGCACTTGGGTGTGAAGCCCTCAGCCCATAGGAAACACCATGAAGTGCAGAATACAAGGTGCACATCCCCAAGGTAACACAGACTACTATAAACACATATCTGTGGCCTGTTCTCTGTTTTGCCTTCCGTAAACTGTTGTTAAGGGCAAGATTTCAGTTCTTGCCCTCCAAGTGCACTGTTGCTTGTTCTCAGAGATCTAAATAAATGCCTAAGGTAAACATCTTCCCATCACAGAGGGAGTAGAACGTTCCTCTGTAAGAGCAAGCCTTCCTGTGTAGGAGACAGAAATTTCCACCTTGCTTTGTCTGAGGCTGAGAAACATAGTCATGGCATGGGAGCACTAAGGAAGACCTCACTGCCTTCTGCTCTAACAGCAGTATGTATTGCTTCAACCTTTTTCTTCTCTAACCTAAACACAGCTGTGGTCATATTAGCCTGAAGCTGCACTAAAACAAAACACATTGAGAGCAAGAATAAACAACACTTGACATGTGTTAGTCATGGTACTTAACATGTTTTAGAAGATACCCAGGTGCAAGTGTGATTAGGATGTTGAAAGAATCTACCTACAGAAAAACATTTGGTAAGTAAATATTCTTGGTGCCTGTGAGTCAATATATAGAGAGACTTTTTGTAGTATTTGGGCTTAAATTTGTAATTTTAAAGTAAACCAAATAAATAAGGACTTTAGCACAAATATAGTACAATAATTATATTACAAATCTTATAATGTAAATTCTGACTCACAAAATGCATACAATTCAGAAAAAGCTTCCTTTATTCTTGGTATCTGGTCCACCCTTACTTGCAATACCCAAGACCAGTGTCACACTGTCAAGAAAGTGTTAAGGAAGAAGAGCCTTGGCCAGTGGTGTGTGGTTAGATGAGGAGGATATGTAGGCCAAGGATACGTGGACAAAAAAATTGCCTTTTGGGAGCCTTGAGTTGGCAGGTAACCAGCAGTCTGCTGAGAGCTGTGCCCAGAAGTGTCTGAGAAATTTCTGTTTCTTCTCAAACTTGTGGGTGCCCCAGAAAAGGTGGAAATTCCGTGTGACCCAGACAAAAAGTCAGGCGGTGGACCTACATGTGCAAGATGCTGGTGAAGCAGCTGAGAGCCAAGGAAGGCCAAGTGATAACAGTGTTGACAGACTACATTGGCCAAGGCTGAGACTAACTATGTTTGCAGTCATTTAACACTGTTTGTGTTCTAATTTCACTGTCTATACTTGATGGCAAGTGCCTCATATCCAGGTCAGACGTGACATATTTTGAAGATGGCTCTGCTGGCCTTAGCTTATTGCTGTTAGGACAGAATTGCCTTTTCCACTTTCCATCTGTCGTTAGCTTTCCAGTAAAGTATTGAGAACCGAGTAAACCATCCTCTCCTTTCTCAGCAGAAAAATGAAGAATAATTGTAAATTTTAAAAATTTTTTTTAATATTATCCTGCCCTTAGCATCTTGCTAGAATGGCTGACCACCTGCTGTTATCTAAAGCTAACGGTGTATGAAGACGCAGTTATATTTGACTTTGCATTGTGAGGTTCTTATTAAAGGTAGAAATCAAGTTCTCAGTGTGCAGAGTGAGTGTGTTTCATTTACTATTAAAACTTACATGAGTGCCTGATTTTGTGACCTCTAAATGTTATTGGACCTAGCAGTGTTCTAGGTTTTTTCCAGTCTTTATCCAGGATGCTGGATGACACTAGGCTTTTGCTTAGTTCATTGATGGCAGCAAATACTATCAAGGTGTCTCAGAAAAAGTGAAAAAACAGATATATTTTTTAGGTTTGTTGTTATTTGAAGGAAGTGTATAGACTGAAGATCTCTGCTGGCACCATCTGCAGTTTCTATTTTGAGGTTAGAAGTACTGTCTTACAAGAAGAGAAATTATTTTAACTGTGTTCAATTAAACCATAGTCGGTACCCCCAGTAGGGCAAAAGCCACGCTGTGCTGCTCAATTTAAGCAACCTTTTCTGTGATTTTATGTTACAGAAGGTAAAAGCTCAGATCCGTGTACGAATTTGCCTGTGTTGTCTTCTGTCCCCCTGCTATTGCCAAAAATAACTTTCTGAACCTTAAGTCTGGCAATGCCAAATGAAATACGATCAGGATCCAGATGATCTTGACAGTGATGTTTCATTCTGAAGAGTGACTTATGTGCCTTTTCTTCTGGACCTTGGTTATTTGTGTTCTTACTAGAGGGAAAAGTATTCTTCTGGGAAGAAAGGCAGTTTTGTTTGACTATCTGTACAATGTCTATTTTTCTGATTTCAGCATGGAAGCACAGTGGCTTCAAGAACAACCAGAAACATCTGGGCCATAATGGTGGACCTGCTGGTTGATTTGCTGTGTGGCTTGTAAATGCATGAGTGCTCACCATCTGCTTTTTCCTTCCTTCTTTACTCCTTAGGCAAGGAAGAACTTCCATGCTTCCACCTTCAGTCTCCTCTCCCTCTTGCCTATTTACGCTGACACCAAAAGAAAGAGATCACACAATGGAAACCATGTTCATGTAAATAAATGTGGAAAACATAAGGGAATGCTGTAATCAAGCTTTGAACGAAGCACAGGTTTTCCTAACTTGAGTGGAAGGATGTTGTTTGCTGTTAGCTTCTTACATATCTTCTTAGTCCCTTTTGAAAAACAGAGTATTTTTACCAAAGCCACTTGAATGCTGTATTTCTCAGTGTTGTATGTCCTAACTTTTGCTTTAAAAAATGGAGACAAAACTCTTATGCCTAAGATCCTCATCCGTACAGCAAGAACACAGTATCACTGAAACTAGACTTAGACGAAGTGGAGATCTACTACTCACCCCCAGGCTCTGAGAATAGGTTTTCAAAAATAATTTTCCCTTTTGTTGTGTGGAAGTCATGGCAACACCCTGGGAATCTTGCCTAGTCAAATGAGTCCATGGACACTGGCATTCACAGAAAAAACAGATGTCAGGAGGTCAGCTAATCCACTTCCTACCCTTGGACTAGGTTGCCTATGTTGATCAGACATCACGACAGAGACTAATCTAATCTGTTTTTTAAATATCAGGGATGGGAAGTCTTTATTTCCCTCAGCCATCAGTTACAGCCTACAAAATACTCACCAAATTTTGTTTTCTGTTTGCTGACTCACCCTTGCCCTGAAACTAGTTCAATTTAATTTTTCTGTTACCATAATTCACCGTTGCTTGGAGATTATCCTGGGCTGTGCTGACTAGCATGAAGCTAGAAAAGCAAGAGATCGGGATAGGAAGAACGCCAATAAAGTTCAAGATTTTTTGCAATGTATCAGTTGATAGAAAATGTAAAGAAAGACTTTGCTCTTCAGAAGCTGTATTACCAATATGTCCTGGTTTGAGGTAAAACAGAACCAATTTTCTGATTTGTAATTTTACTTTTTAGCTGGGCCTCTTCTAACTGACTAAAGTCTGAAATTAACAGCATGTTGTTCAGAAACTGTTCGCTCTCAGAGTGATAAGACCTGATTATACCAAGGAATGGTATGCACAGAGGCTCTTGCTTATACTTATTGCTATAACAACGAAGGTCAGCTAACTTCGCTTTTTGCCCCTTTAGAGGGTCTGAAGCAGAGAAGCGTAGAAGGGTCCCACCTGCCGGGAGAAGCGGANTTTACTCTTTTCTTATTTATTATTATTTTCATTAAAGTAGTTTAGTTCTTTTTTTAAACTCATAAATCTCCTTATCTCTTCCTCTCCTCTCTGGGGAGAGAGCAGGGGGAGGGCCATCTGTCATTCTGATTGGCCAATCCGGCCAAAACCACAACACAATACTAGAAACGTGGGTTAAAAATGGGAAGACTTGAAATGGTAATGAATAGAAGCAGAAAGTTTAAGGTCTATCACCTGGTGAGACTGGAAGAGTGAAATAAGCTCTTAGCTGCTTAGGAATGGGTAAGAGAGGGCTAAGTAGCTCAGGACAGCAATATTGTAAATACACAAGAATCGGTGTTTTAACTAATAGCACAGGGAGCTGCTGCTGAAGGCCTGCTGTAAACTCATCAAATCATCCTACACAAGTATTACTGTCTAAGTATCTGTGCATATGGAGATGAAATAGTTAGAGGGAACTGAACAGGTCACAGGTGTGTCAATTTTAACTTTAGTACAACCTTTTCTGATGCATTACTACTGCAGCAAATGTTTAATTTAATAGAAAATAACTGTTTTGAATCTTATCTTAGCAGATAATCAATAGAAACTATTTGCTATGGATAAATGATTTTAATATAGCTTTGTGTAAAGCAAGTAAGTGGGCATCCAAACATCAAAAGAACTAAACTCTGAAAGTTAACAGAGATATTGTGTGTGCATGTGTGTGCATGACATTTAGATAGAAAAATGTGAATGGAAATTAAAAGTTCTTTATGAAGAATCATATTGGCCAAGATAACCTTACTGCGGCAGTCAAAGATGGAGAGGACTCTGGCTTAAAACCCAGACTGATTCAGTATTGAAGATGGTAAGGGTGAGATTCAGTTGTTTAAACATAGGTGCCTACTGTCATTTATAAGGCACCAGTCATCAACATGGGACTGGCAAATATGACACAATTAATGGAAGCCCTGAAACCTTCTGGAGTGGTCACTTGTAGCCAAGTGGAATACCCTACCATGTCTAAAATGGAAGGCGGCACCTACGCTTAGGCACCTGAATTGCACTATAACTTAAGGAGAACGAATAAGTCAATTAGTATAACTAAGAAACTAAGGCACGTAGAAAATTGATATGGGGATGTAGAAAAAGATATGGGGAAAACAGAGATGGCTAGTGGGGTAATGGGGAGAAATAGGAGGAGCATCCAAGGAAGACTGTTGGTATTATATACTGGTGACCAGATCAAAATACCAAAATTACGTACAGCTTGGTTCTGCAGCATTGACATTTCTGTTCTGCAGCTGAACAACAACAGGCCGATGTGTCTGTATTGCAGAAGGATGAGAAACTATTCTCCAGTGGATACATCAGTGAGATGATGAGTCAGGCCACCGGATAGTGACAAGCTGGGCGTCCAGCCAGCGGGAGAGCCCGCTTTCTTGCCTGTGGCACGGCGGGAAACAAGGCTGCCTGTTTGCTTTGTCAGGCAGGCATATGGTCTGCCTTTCTGCCTGGCTTCAATCAAAAACATTAAACTCAAACAATGTACTCTTGTAAGGCCTTCGTGTTCTGCTATCATAGCTTGTCTTTGGGAAACTGCTCCCTCTGATTACTTTCAAACAGCTTTCAATCTGATCCTGTCCCTAGTACTGCCTCAGAGATACCACGCAGTGCTCGCCAAATATTTTATCCAGATTTTGCAGACACACTCATGCACATGTCTTCTTGGTTTTCTAGGTACCTATCTCGAGGCCCTGGGATATGATATGGAGAAACTGTTCAGCCCTGAAATCAATGGCTGCTTGCCTGAAAGGGAAAGGTTACAGTGCTACATCCTCTGAAGGACGAAGCTTTAGGTTCCTGCTGCATAATCGGGATCAGTGGTTATATTTCATGTCAAGATCCACATGCTTTTATTCACCATCTGGAAATTAATTTAAACTGTCCCATTGTCTTCTAAGTGTTTTGAGAAAAGTAGATGTTTGTGATCTCCTACTCTAGTGCTAAGTGCCATAGAAAATGCACATGAAGAAACTTGTCAGTCTGACTGTATTCAGAATGAGGAGAGAGTAGAGCAAAGCGGGCTTAAGGCCCCACATCATACAGGTACTTAATTAGTGACTATTGTCTTTCTTGTGCACTGAATAAGCAGGGAATCTTGTGTGTTTGCATGTTTGTGACATCCTCTGTGATCATCTAATTGATGTCCCTAGCATAATGTAGATGCATAACGGGTTTAATTCCGATGCCATTGGCTTAATTCGGCCATTACCCTATTTGAGAAGTTGGCTTGGCTAGACTGCTCTCCATATTACAGATTTACTAAGTGTCACTTTGGTCAGTTTATTATATATTGTGCTCTTTCCATGTTGTGAATATACTGTTGCCATAGCAAAATATTCAGTGGATAAATTGGCAGTTGCTTTTCTTTTCCCCTAAAATAGAAAGATTATTAATTTCATTACAGTGCTATTTTCCCTTCTCCTTCCTCTCCATGTGCAGTCTTAGATTTTTCTGAGCATTTCTGTTGCTAATTGCTTCACAATTCTTTATTACAGCATCAGCTTCTAACGGTTACTTGCACACTTGACAGATAGAGTTACAGGTTACTTTGGCTTTCAGGATATTCTTTTTTTTTTGGTTGAATTTTATTTTCCCCTTCCCTTTTAGTTTTCCCTTCTCCAAAACTTCATAGACTGCTTTGTTTTGGACTTAGAAGTAAACACTAGTATTTATTTTAAAATTAAGTAGTGTCAACATTTGTCACTGGTAATGCTGGCAAAGGAAAAATGTACTTCTTAAGGTTTCTTCTTTGTCCCTTCTCCTACCATTACAATAATATTGGGAAAAGTTACTTTTAATATTTTACTTTAATACTTTTAACTGTATTCTTAAAATAAATTACTTGTTCATGACCAGTATTCTATTTCCTTGCCCAAACTAAAAAATCTTTGGATAATCTTTCATTGCAAGACAACGGGCCCGCTATTTTACTTCAGCAAGGTAATGCTTCATGAACAGAAGTCACGTTTTCAAGATTTACATCTCCCTTTCTCCCACTGCCTGACCCAAACTTTATTGATATTTTGGGACTTGCATTGGGCTATCATACCTTTCAATTCTCTTATGAGTATTTAGTTAGACAAATTTGCTTCACAGAAATCTAAACCTGCCAGGTTTTCCTCATGGGCAGAGCTTTTCTTCATACGTTTTGGGAGGTGATTTAAATTAATTATTCAGGTTCTGGTACACATAAGCACTATTTTGTTAAAGCCTGTCCTTTCAAACCACTGCACCATTTCTGTAAATTTATTTCCTTGTTTTAATCTGGTAGGATCTATAGACAGTTGTTGACAAGTGTATTACTTTTTGCTTGCAAAATTCTGTGGCACATTGTCTACGCTCGAGCAGCACATGCTGTTGCCAGCTCCGTCAGTGTTCACCGACAGCAAGCTTAAGCTTGATTTGTTTGACTTACCGTTATTATGACATTCTTGCAAGCATGAACTGATGCTGTTTCTTCAATAGTACAGTGAAGCCCAGAACTGACCCCTCTTTTATCTCAGCAACGTGTCAACTCCGATGCCTATAATGAAAGTCAGATGCCAGCCCTGTTAACTGTTTCACTGGCAATGCATTGTAGTGGGAAGAGATAGGCCTGGTCACTACTGGTGGCATGAGGTGAATAAACAGAACATATGAATGGCGCCTGTCTTGCAGGTGGCAATACACCTGGAGTCCTGAGTCCAGTTCTGGTCTCCCCACTACATACTGAAGAGAGTCCAGCAAAGGGCCATGAAGATGATGAAGGGTATGGAGCATCTCTCCTATGAGGAGAGGCTGAGACAGCTGGGGCTGTTCAGCCTGGAGAAAAGAAGGCTGGGGGGATCTCATCAATGTATATAAATACCTGAAGGAAGGGTGCAAGGCGGATGGAGCCAGGCTCTTCCCAGTGAGAGGACAGGAGGCAATGGGCACACACTGAAACACGGGAGGTTCCCTCTGAACATCAGGAAACACTTCTGCACTGTGGGGGTGACGAAGCACTGTCACAAGTTGCCCAGAGAGGTTGTGGAGACCTCAGAGACCTTCAAAAGCTGTCTGGACACAGTCCTGACAACTGCCTCTAGGTTGTCCTGCTTGAGCAGGGGGGTTGGACCAGCTGACCCGCAGAGGTTCTTTCTAGCCTCACCCATCCTGTGATTCTGAGACTGCAGAGAAATAACAACAAGTCAGAGACCAATTCTGCCAATTATTTTTTCATGGAGACGAATAGTTCTTTGGTTACTTCAGATGCAAGTCTCGCATTCCTATTTTCTTAAGTATCCTGCAGTTCCTCTTCTCCTTTTGGTCATACTACCCCAGGCAGGCCATGGTTACGTTATTGGAGTACGGTGATCAGTTGCTGAACTTTTGATGATTGCTTTGAGGATTTCTGTGATGCACCACCTCCTGGAATTAAATAACTACTTTACTTTGTACCACCCAACTCTCCTAAACACTGTTAAACGACCAGGAGTCTTTTTTTTTTTTCTTTTAAATATAAGTATCCACACCATCTAGGAAGGATAGGTGACAGCAAGCCTTTCTGGTGGTGTTTGGCCCCATTAAGCTGGACTCGCCCCGCCCACTCCTGACCTGTTTTTGTGCCCAAAACGGCGTGTGGGCGCCTGGCTTGGTGCTGCGTGCCCTGAGGAGATGCTTTTCGCTAGCAAGGGGCACACGCTGGGCAGAAACATGGTGGGGAAACAGCGGGGCACCGCCGACCCGGCGCCCGGGGGTGACAGGCGGACAGGCCGGGGACAGGCTCGGCCCGCCCTGAGGTGATCGAGGGCCGCCTCTGCCCGCTTGGGGCGGCTTGGCCCCGCTTCCCTTCCCGCGGGGCCCTCGTCGGGGCGGCCCTCGGCCCTCCCAGGGGAGACTCCCGCCCGCCTCAGCGCGGCCTCCGGTGCTGCCCCGCCGCCTGAGCGCCGGGGCGGGCGCCGCGGGGGAGCCGGGCCGGCAGGAGGCGTCCGTCCTGCGGCGGGAGGGAGGAGGGACGAGGCGGGGGGTGCCGGCTCTCCCGGAAACAGCGCCGGCCGGCGGCAAAGCGGCGGCGGCTGCCGCGCTGGGAAGTTGCCCTCTGGTCCTGCGCCCTCGCCGCCGCCGGCAGGGAGGGTTGGGGCCGCAGGGTGCGGCGGGCGGCAGGGATGGAACCGGTGCCCCGCGAGGAGAAACCCAACCCGCTGCGGGATGCCAACCTCTGCTCCCGGCTCTTCTTCTGGTGAGCGCCCGGACGAGGGCAAGGGCAAGGGCGGCAGGGAGGGAAGGAGGGCAGCCGGCGCCGAGAGGTGCGGCCCCGAGGCG
>VWZL01005515.1:8731-34646 GCA_013396915.1 Stercorarius parasiticus | reverse complement strand
GGGCTGCTGCCCGGCGTTGTTCTGGTTTCCCCGCTTGCATAACGGGTCGCGGGCAGGCATTGCTCATCTCGGCAGGGCTGGCTCGTCCCGCTGTCGGCGCGGGGCTTTCCCCCGCCGTGGGTGAGGTGGTTTATGAGCTGCATGGCTGCGTGGGAGTTAGACAGAATCACAGAATGGTTCAGGTTGGAGGGACCTTCAGGATCCTCTAGTTCCAGCCCCCCTGCCATGGGCAGGGACACTTTCCGCTGGACCAGGCTGCTCAAAGCCCCATCCAGCCTGGTCTTGAACGCTTCCAGGGATGGGGCATCCACAGGCAGGGCAGCAGCCTGGCTGCTCTCATCCCCCCTTCAGCTGCAGTCGGCTGCCTTGACTCCTGGGGGGGCTTAGGGTGTCACACAGCCAAGGCAGGGGGTGTTACACTGTCACCACAAACTTCTGTGGGACCAGATGACTACTAGTCCAAGGTTAGTGCTCATTCTCTTATTAGCGGGGACCTCGGCATGGGTATGTATAATTACTCACAGCAGTGAGGCATTACAGCTCAACAGTTTAGTTGCTTTGAAATGTAGTAGGAAAAGATGTGCAGCGTGACACGGGAGAGCATCAACCTTGTCTGTCTTAGCAGATCCCCTTTGGAAGAGAGCAATTTTGGGGCTACCACTTACTCTGCATCACTTACTGTTGCCTGAGACACAGCTCGTGCTGTGTTACGTGGTGGAGGAGGGGGAAGGAAGAGACGGCATGGCACGTGAGGCTGTGTTTTTTTTAGAAAGCCTCTGAAACACAAGTAAAAACTTTTTGATCCTATAAAGCAGCTCTGAGCAGGTGCAGAAATCCCCTTCGAAAGGTAGGGGGATTTTAAAAGCCTCAGCAAATTTCAGCGTAGCAGATTTTCAGTTGAGGATGTCCTCAGAGGTACTCTGTGCAAAAAGAAAGAAAGGAAGAAAAAAAGGATGTTGTATTCTTGCATATATCAGCATTTTTAGTTGTAATTTCTTCTTTGACACCAGAGATGCCCGTGTTGGAAGCAACTTTGCTAGGAAAACCAGATAGAATGGGATGAACGTCAGTTGGCCATGTAGCATTCCAGGGCTGCTTCTGGTCTGTTCCCTTTCCCTTGCCGGGATCTTGTGGCGTTACTAGTCATTCTGCCAAAACCAACCCAGCTAGATGTGAAAAAGGAAGTGTGCAGTGCCTGTAGCTAATTTTCTGACTGCTCCTATCATCCTTTTTTTTTAGGCCTTTTGTATCGTTCTCCATGTATTGCAGTGAAGTGTTCAACGGCAACAGTGAAGTCCCTTAAATTTCCCAAGTTTTAGGCAGGCACCTGAAACATTCCTTTTAGCCCAGACACGTCTGTAGGTTCTCGCTGTGCAAAGGGAAGAGTAGGTGGAAGTCTGTGCTTGTGGCATGACAGGCCTGCTGAAAGTCCAGAGATCGATTGGGACTTCATGCTCAGCAGTTAGGTGGTAGTGTACAACTGCAGGGCTTGTGCTTTGAAAAAGGGTTTAGTGGGGTATGAAGAACTTTAGAAGTTGCCCTATGTACTGTTTTATAGGCTTTCATAGCCGTATAATCCACAGCAGTGGAAATACCCTTTTAAAGTCTCTTCTCTTACCTGTGCTGCACATGCTCATGAAAAATACCAGTATATCCTTGTTATTTACTAGTCAGAAAGCATCAGTATTTTCTTACTGAAAATTTCAGCTGAAATGATGCCTGCAGTGGCTTAAATAGAGTCAGCAGGGAGGGTCTGTCACACTTCTGGAAGTTGATACTGTTTTACATAAAATCAAGGAAGTATTAAAACATCCTTTGTTAGTTACAAGGCTAACTTTAAGGGTAGCTTTAAGAATTGTTATTCCTTTCTACAAAGCATATGGCGTCTGACAGACAGCTGTGTGAGTACTGCTTCATTTCAACTGCTGTCTCATACAGGATGTTCTGAGATGTTTTCAGCTGGAGAACTGGAGAAACAGTGCTTGAAGAGAGCTGTCCTGGGAGTAGTGTCAGCCACCACCATGCAGCTGCTTGAGTGTGCCTGCTCTGCTCTCCAAATCCCAGGCGTTGGCTGCTTGTTGTCAATGAGGGCAGATAGCAGGTAGCTAGGCAAGGGTCCTTCTTATTTTTATTTTATTTATATTTTGCTCCAAAAGTGCAGTTCTGCCGTTGTAAGGAAGCACCCTCTCCTTGGCTGCCAGTGGTGCAGAAGAAAAGCTAGAAATTATTGCCTGGCAGAAACAGGATCAAACTCACAGGAGAAAAGAAGTCATGTTTTCATTGAATTATAAAACCAAGGTAATGAGTGTGTAGGCTGAAGACGCATTCTTCTCCCATTGTTCAAAGCTTGTCTTCTTGCTTTTGGGTTGTGACTTTGACAAGTATGAGCTTGATGAACATTAAATGCTCTAGTAGTACATTCATGGGAAAGAGGAGCATCTGGGTTGTGTGTGAATATTGTTATTTTTATAATGCATCCCTTGTGTAATGTTAGTCTGGATGTTACAACAATAAAAAAACTTTCTGACGGAAGTATGAAGATCAGGGCAGTTGCAAAATTTTCTTGTTTTCTGTAGCCGTCACTGAATTATCTATGTTAACATAGGATTATCAAAGCCCAAGTTGTTGTTCTGAATGTTCAGATATAGCTGTAACTACTGACCTTCAGAGAACACAAGTTCTCACAGTCACCAAACTTCTTTAAGCTCTGGCTGGTAGTTCAGTTACAGAGTTAGCAGCACTCGGGTATATTTCTGATTTACTTCATCTACGTTTTGTTGTTGTTTTTTTTTGTTTTATTTTTATTTTATTGCTGGCTCAGCTTCCTAGTCAGACTGAAGGCTTTGAAGGATGGATAGGAGGGTTTGCTTTCTTTTTTACGTCCGTCCAAGAAGAAAAGAATTCAGTCCGGGGGTTTTCATGTTTAAGCAGCTGTTCCGTTGTAGAAAGTGTTTTGAGTTTAAAAAGCTTTATACTCCATACTTTATGCAGCTGAGAATAGCACTTTTCACGTCTTCTTTTTTGCTGTGGGGGGGTGGGGATTATTAATTAATAACTGTACATGGTAAGAGTATATCTGTTTTCTAACTATTAACCCATCTTTGAGCTTGCCTGCTCATTAAGTAGCAGATGTATTTTTATTTGCTTACAGCATTCACTCTGTTGATTTATCAAAGATGTCCTAGCTATACAGCAGTTGGTTTTTTTTTTTTTTATGCACTCTGTTGTTCAGGCATTGAATCCACTTCAGTGGAAAGTTACAAAACATGGTGCTATGATTAAGTTTTTAAAAAGCTGGATAACTTTTGGCCTGTTAATAACATGAGAAGGAGGGGAAGCTGGAATACCCTGGAAAGAGTATCTGGTGTTTTTGTTCAGAGAAGTAAAATGAATTAAAGTCCTGCTAAATTTCATATATTTGTAATTTATTAAAAATATATAATAGTAATTTTAATAGTAATAATAATTACTTATCTGTCACAGACTGGCTGTGCCTATGAGAAGCTCTCTGCTCCTTTGGAGCACTGGACACTGTCAGCATCCTAAGTCTGGATGCCTTTTTACATCACCATTTGACATGTGGCACTTGCCGTTACAATAACAGCATTAAAACATGAACTGAAAACTTGCTCCAAGGCATCTGCACGGTTATGATTCCAAGGAGTTTATCATTACCTGTTGGTGTCTGACAGCATTGTTCTTGGCTTACTAAGTATGCGCTCTAGGGAAAATGACAAAACCACTAAGTCGTCTTCACTGTTCTGACTTGGAGTGTAGTGGGAGAAGACTGAAAAAAACCACCTTTACATGTGAATTTAAGTGTGAGCGGAATGAGGTAAGCACAGATATCTAAATCCCAAGATTTTCAGTGTTGACTGCACAGTACATAGCTGTTTGACCAAACAGCCATGTCATGCACCTCTCTTGTAGCAGTGTCAATAACTACATGCTTTCTTTAACGTCTTCCTCCTCTCTTACCCCTTGGCTTAGAAATGGAAGGGCCACTGACTGATTTAGCTGGACTTCTGAGTAGGCCTAAGTGTCACCTGTGTTTTAGTCCTGTGACTTGGCTCTCTTCAAAGGCATATCTTGCTTTGCATTGAAAGAAGTTAGGCAAAGAATTCATTGCCTTTCTTGGAAGTTCCAGCTGGAGTCTGGCAGTGCCACCGTTACAACTGATCCGCATTCCTTACTGTGTCAGTGAATAGATTTGCCTGTGGGGATTTTACCGTTACTTCATGTAACAAATGAAAATATCAAACAGCATCAGGCTTTGTGATTTGCCTGGGAATCCTGCCTGATATCTAGTGAATTCTCACTGGCAATGCCTGAAGTTGCTGATGGTGATGACTCCCAGCACATACCACTTTATAAAGATCTCTGAGGTAGCTCATTTTTAGTTCATTTATTGATGCATTTATTGGTGCAGGATGATTGTGGTACTGTAAGAAACTCTAAAGAAATATGTAAGCATCTTAGAGTCATAGAATGGTTTAGGTTGGAAGGGACCTTAAAGATCATCTAGTTCCAGCCCCCCTGGGTTGGAATCAGAGTTGTTGGTATCTTCAGTGTAGATAAACAGAAAACACGTTTTCAGTAGCTGAAGAATGAAATCATACTTGCTTCTTTATTTCTCCTGATTGCAAGAAGACTGAGGATCACACATACAACTTTTATTAAAGACAATGCCTTGTTTGTTCATTTATCAGATACTTAATATCCTGTCATCAAATTTGAATCATTCAGTCTCTTGAACTACTGCATTCATGTGTAAGTTTTGCTTGTTTCATTGCAAGATAGCTGTATTATGCAGAAGAAATTATTGTTTGAAAATCATCGTTTATGAGCTACTGAAGTGAAAATACATGGGTAAAGAGCGCTAAATAGATTATCTCGACTACAGCAAGTGTGTATAAACTATCGGAATGTTAGCATTTGCTATCTGCATAGATATGTAATTAGATTAACTGAGTATAACAAAACGCTGAGGCTATTTGCCTTTGGATTGCCCAACGTAAAGTGTGCTGTATCATTTATGAGAAAAAACGTCTCTTCTAATTCCTGCAAAACTTCAAAATTAGGAGTATGTTGTGCTGTTGTTTTTTTCTTTTTTTCCAAAAATCATTTTTTTCCCCCACTTCTAGAAAATTCTTCAAGGCTTTAGGTAGAGTGGAAGAGGGAGATTACACAATTAGATTTTGGGAGGGGAAGGTTAAAAAGACCAATAATCTATTTTTTTTTTGTATCCCTGGCACCCGAACACTTGTAATAGTAGCGTGAACTCACAGGTGATTTTAATTCTTCCTATTTCCATTACTTGCCAGAAAGGATGTTAATACAGAAATTGCTACCATTAGGTTTCAGCGTTTGCATTTTCTTTTGGAAACTGAAATCGGAGACCATTATGCTCAACTAGACTTTCTGCATAACTTTGGTTTCAGGGTTTGAGCCTTTTTTTGGTTTTGGTTCCTTTTTTCTATTAAACATGTATGTGAACTATAACACAGTTTTTGGATGCATTTTTCAAATGATGAAGAAACTGCTAACTCCAATTTAGTTGTTTCAGTGGTAACTAATCTGAGATTAGAAACTTGTTTGGATGACCAATTATTTTCTGGGAAATTGAGTAACTCTTTCCCTGCACTCTCTGTAATTACTTAGGCCCTACTTCAAAAAATAGCTTTCACTGAAATTTATTGCTATAAGGAAGGTGTCATCTTCAGACCTTTACATCAGATCTTTGGTATTTTGGGTATTCTTCTTGGCAAGTGGATGCTGGGTTTGGAATCAATATTTTAATGATAGTTTTTGGAATGCCACAGGTACAGGTGGTGCTGCTTCTCCATTCCCTGCTTCCAGACCTTGCAGAAAATGTTAGCCACAGTATGGCAGAGTTTTTGTTTTTTTTTTTTTTTTGTTGGGTTCCCCTCCCGCCCCGGCCCCCGCCTTTTCTCATCCTGTTTGTACTTCTTGCCATCTGGAATATGAGGAAGTATGTTAGAGTGATCAGGTATTTCATACCTGGCTGATGCTGTGTAGATGACCGCCATGAAAATAGCCTGCAATAAGTGCAGTCAAATACCAATTGAGTTACTGTCAGCATCAGAAAGTGGATGTTCAGCACCTTATCTGCTTACACTGGGCTGTGATAAAGCAACAGCTTGGAAGATGAGATGAGGCTGAGTATCAAAGGTTAATACAGTCTGGAACTGGAACTGGAAGCCTGAAGGGTGTTTTTCAGTTAATATGGCTTTGAAGTAATTTCATTGTATTCCTATTTTTTCCTACTGTAAGCAATGAGAAAGTCTACTGTTTAAGCTGCAGTAAGCCAGGGAGGGAAGCTGCAACCAAAACACCAGTTGAAATGCATCAGAAGAAATACCAGAACTTATTCTGTTTACTTATTATATATAATTCTAGATGACTGCCTTGGTAAGGGGAAGTGGGGAAAGGTAGATTACTGAAGAGAATGGATGAGCATCTGAAATAGAGATAGGTTTACAAAAAATAAAAATAATAATATGACAACTACAAACTATGGCGGTGATATTTATGAATTCTTGCAAAATAACACTGGAGACTGTCAGTGTGTGTCCTTCTGTCTGTACACGCCATCCCAGTGGTGCTCCGCTGGACTGCCAGCAAGCATGTGGCCGTGTTGGATTTGCACTGCTGGTGGTAGAACTTCAAGTCAGGAAGGCGGGTAAATGAACAGTACAATGAAGCAGGTAGACAGCTAAGGTAGGCCACAGAGGATAAACAATGTGGATTTATAACCAAAAGGTCCCGTGAGGAAACCCCATTTATTTTACAAAAAACCCAGCTCCAAAGTAGGCGATTAAAGAGAAAGAAATATGTGTTACTTTGCAGCTTAGTAGCTGAAGTAGTGCTTCCAAGCAGCTCAAGGAGATGAAATCCTAGTGTTATGGAAGAATTTGAGTAAACAAAGACTCTCCTGTGCAACTGTTGAAAACTAACTGGACATTGAGTGTAAACAGATGATGCTTGTAATTTAATGCACAAATAGGCTCAAGAAGCATGGGGAAAATGCAGTTTGTAAACTACCTCCTTAAGGAATTAGTTGATGAGAGTGTACAGGATGTGGCTTTTACTGGGTGCTGTGAAATTACCCAGAAGTTAAACTTGTGCCTATAATTACAAATAAAGGAGGACAAAAAGAAAATATTTTTCTAATTAGAAAACTAGACCATGTAGTTGGATTTTTCTGACTTGCCCAGTGATAAAGCAAGGGCTTTTGTGAAACTGGTGAGCAAAATTTTGCACTTGCGCAGAGGGAGGTATTATAGCATGTTAGTGACCGACTATGGTGTAACTGTTGGGGGGGCTGGTCAGGGCTATTGAAGCCTGTGGGTGAGCCCAGAGCCCCAACAGACACATCCTTTGGTCCTGGGACACTTTTTATTTCTGCCAGCTTTGCAACATAATTGCAGACGCTTCTTGGCTGACATTTTGTGACAGAATTTCTGGGTTCATGAAGAACTTGCAATATATGCATGAGTTTCTGGAGAGCTCTGCATGCCTGCTCTGCAGTGTGAGAATGGTACTTTTTTGAGCATTTGCAAGCAGGACACGATGTAAATCCAGAGGTACAGCAGGTCCCACCCCTGGCTTAATGAACCAGTTGAGCTGGACACTGCTACTAGTTTAACGTACCTATCTGTAATGTATTTCTTCCTTGGCTGAAAGGAAATTCTTTTGGGATGCTAGCAAACCTAATTTAAAAAGTTTCTCATTTAGGAAATTTTATTTCATGTATGAAACGGAGTAGCCTGACTATTCTCATTGCATGATGACCCTGCCTTTCGGATAGCGGGGCCTGATTCTCCCACATGCTGTCTCTATGAGGAAGAGGATGACTTGATACCTTGCCTTGAGGTCTCACTTCTCTTCCAAAAGTAAGAAAGCACTGTCTTTCTTAGCTTTTTCTGCAGATGTTAGAGGCTTTCCAAAATCCTGGTGGAGTTGCTCTAATTGCAGCTGGTAAAAATTGCACTTTCCTGAACAACCAAGTAAATTGTGGCTGGTTGACTGTGTTGTAATGTTACAGGGTGTGTAATGTCAGGGCCCAGGAGCAGGGAAATGCAGGAAGTGAGTGTTTATATTGTGGTCTTTGTGAATCTGCTGGTTCTGAAGTGAATCAGTTTCTTTTTTTATCAGTGCCCAAGGTACAGCTGTAGAGGTGGAAAACTTTTTGGGGTCAGAACAGTGAGCTACTGTTTTGCAGTTGGGTTTGCACCAGGTTACAGAGTGATTTCTTAAATTTTTTTTTTAATCTTCATTGCTAGTGACATCAGTATTCTGACAGTAACAGGGACTAATTCTGGGCCTCTTTCCAGAATGATGTCTTTGATCAGCTAATTGCCTTGGTAGAACAGAGGCATTCCCAGCAGAACAGAAGGTGCTCATGATTCTTCCAGATATTCACATTTTTATGTGTAGTTCAAAAATTTGGGCTAAGCTCTTTGAAAGGCATCATGTGAACCCTGTGTTTTGAAAGAGTTACTAAAATGAGGTGATGTGTAAGAACGAAGTAATTATTCAGAATTCTTAGCAAACAGGATGGTATCTGGGGAAAGAGAAGACAATGTCTAAGGGGTCCTATTTTTATTTAAGTTGAACAGCTCGTCAGAAGGAAATATACAAATGTGGGACTGAGGTGTGAGTCTTTCCTCCCCACCGTGTTGCTTCTTTCTTTCTTCAAACAATAGATTGGTAGCGAGTCCATTTTATGTCCATCCTTGGGATAAGAGGAGTAGTTTGCATCACTGTATATATTCGCTCCATTTTGCTAGGTCATCTTTAATTTTGTACATTATTTTAGCTTTTTTTATTAAAGAATAATGCAGCTTGCACAGTTTCTGCGTTCGTAAAAAGTACTACTTTTCTGTGGGCTTTTCTTAATCCCCTGTTGAACGGATCAGCGTTAGCCAATCTCTGTTGGGACAAAAGACATAGCACTCTAACAAGTAGTTTTCCTTTATGGCTAAGTTGAGGTTTCAGGGATGTTCTTTATGTAGGCCATTGCCTTATTTGCCAGCTTCCTTTAGCAGTCCTCTTACAGCACTCTTTAATTTAACTGAGCCTTCAGGCAAGAGAAGGGCTTGGTTCATTTGCTTGTTACGAGTGTGTGACTCGAATAACAGCAGGCTGTGTGAAATAGCTGGTCTCAATTCTGCTCTTAAGTGCAGAGAATTCCAGGGGACGTAATCTGCATGTGGCACCCTGGTGGAAATTTTTACTTTAATGACTGAATATGAACATCTGCTAAATCTTCTGCCTGAAAATAGACCTTCCAGTGTGAAGTTCAGGACACATCAGTGAGATGGTGAAACTTGAACTGTTCTTGCAGTAATGAGAATTTGCAATGGACAAATAGAAGACCTCATTTTTGGGCTAAAAGCTCCTCAAGCCTAAGCATAATTTGAAATCTGAAAAGAAAAAAAATTAACCTTCTAAAGATCTTCAAGTATAGCCGACAGTAACACAACACACTGTTAACAGCTATCGTACTCTTAAGGCCTTCATAGCTGTAGCTCCTGAAGATCAGTATTTTGGGGGAGGGTATTCAGAAATCTCAACAATGGCTGTTTTTTAAATTTTTGTTTCTTTTTATGACGTGTTTTTTTCCTAACCCTACAGAAACACATGGACTTGTGCTGAGTCTGTGCCGTTTTGTCCATTATAATAAATGAGTCACAAAATGAATTTCCACAGTTTTCTGCATACTCTGAATTGGTTTTCCTTGCCTTCTTTAATGTTAACATATAGGTTGTAGTACAATATGTGACTGTTCTCAAAATTAGGATTTTAACTATTGGAAAAGTATGAGAAGCCCTGAATTTGTGCTAGGTCTCACTGGAACAAATAGTCTGAAAACCTTGATATTTTTGCCAATTTATACTCTGCACTACTATTTCCATCTGCTACTTAATTTGGAAATTCAGTCTCATAGTATGTACAGTACTTGATTGGTGTGGGGACAGAAGGGATTTACCATAAACTGTAAGAACTCGGTGGAGGTAGGTGTATCATCAGTAACTTGGGGGTTTTTTTTGACAGTTTAAGGCCAAAGGATAAGCTATATGACTCTAGCAATCCTGTAGACTTGAGAACGTTATCTTTCATCTGGTTATTTTGCTACACTGTGGTTGTGGTCAACACTGCTGCTGTTGGCTGTCACTACAGCTGAATCGAACTGACATCAAGGTGGAGGAGTTGCCCTCAACAGAAGCATTGTTCTTCCTGTGGCCTGGTTGTCATTTATCACCGTGTTTTGAAAAGGATAAGTAAAGGAATGGTGTTCTACAGAGTAACATTAAGAGCATTGTTTTATTTTTAAAATGCGTATATTTTTAAAGTGTCTTTTATTTTCTTCTGTGCATTCTGCTACATGCCAATAACAGACAGCACCATTCAGCCGCACCTGGAGTCCTGAGTCCAGTTCTGGGCTCGCCACTACAAGAGAGACATGGACATACTGAAGAGAGTCCAGCAAAGGGCCACAGAGGTGATGAAGGGTCTGGAGCATGTCTCCTATGAGGAGAGGCTGAGAGAGCTGGGCCTGTTCAGCCTGGAGAAGAGAAGGCTCTGGAGGATCTCATCAATGTATATAAATACCTGAAGGGAGGGTGCAGGCTCTGCTCAGTGGTGCCCAGTGACAGGACCAGAGGCAATAGGCACAACCTGAAACATGGGAGATTCCCTCTGAACATCAGGAAACACTTTTGCACTGTGGGGGTGACCAAGCACTGGCACAGATTGCTCAGAGAGGCTGTAGAGTCTTCTTCCTTGGAGATCTTCAAAACCTGTTTGGACATGGTCCTGGGCAACTGTTTCTAGGTTGTCCTGCTTGAAGGGCTTGGACCGCATGACCTCCAGAGGTCCTTTGTAACCAATCTCAGCCATTCTGTGATTCTGTAATAAATTTGCTATTTATGCTCCTTGTTAAACGTCAGAACGATTTTTGTTTTCACCGCCTTGGCAGCAGTGGTTAGTGGAATCTTGTAACTATTTCCACAGATGTGAGAAGAATTTATCCTTGTATTTTCCTGAAAGGGCTGCCTCATCCTGATTTTCATGATAAAGGAGTTGGGGAAGATAACTTGTTCTCTAGCCTTCTCTGTCAGAAACGACACCTGTGACTTGTTCATGGAGTAGACTGTAGGCTGATACTGATGTTGTAAGGGGAGGAACACTTGGTATCGGCCACATGAGTCAACTGAATTCTGCAGATCTTTCCCATAACTGTCTATCCTGAAGCAAATGGAGCCTCTCTCGTTCAGCAGGCTGAAATTGTTTGAACGGCCTTGAGATTATTTGCGTCACATTTGCCTCTTACCTGTGGCTGGCAGCAAGAACTGGGGCTGAAGAAGAAACGTTTCAAGGGATCAGATTCATTGTGTTGAAGCAGGCAGAAGCTCTGCTGCTGGTTGGAGCAACTGAAGTTTGAGACATTTTATCAGGAGCTGTAGGGAAGTTGTGGCAGTAATTTGGGCCCTGATGCTATTTGGCCATATAGTCCAAGCAACAGACTTGTCTGACAAGTACTTTCTGTTTCTAATTGTACCTTTAGCATACATTGAGGGCTTAACAACTAACATGCACAGATCTTCAGTACTCCCTCCAAGAGTTTAAAAAGGGCTGTTGGGCATTAAAGATGCTACTCTAAGGATAGAGGCTTAATCTTTGAATGAGTCACACAAACGCTGTGCTAACATGCTGAGTAGTGAAGGAGAAAACCCCACTATTAATACCATTTGTTACATGCAGTTGTGCCATGGAGCTTGTGGAAAAGGTTTTTGCTGCCGCTCTATCTTTGAAGAAACTCTCTGAGTACCCTCTTCTAGGGTTCATCCTGCCCCTCCACCCTCTCTAAAACTAATCAACAAACTTCTTGTAAGCAAGTGTATACAAAATTTAACTGGAACATGCCCGAACAAGAAATGCAAAGCTAGTTGATGAGTATTCACAACCATTGTTGTGGTTGTGAATAAATAAATGCCCTCGTTGTAAACTATCCCAGTTTTGAATTCTCACATGTAGGCCTTCCAGAAAATAATACGCTTCACTTAGTGTGAACACTCTTTTAAAAACCCAATTGGTGAAGTCAGTGAGTAATCAAGCATTAGAAACTAAACAGCAATTATGAACTTTCACAGGCAATTGACATCAAGCACCTTGCCCTGAGTGCAAGAGTATTTTTTCCAAAACAGGTCCGTGCCTGACCTCTTGGTTCTGATCATGTTGACCAGCTGAGAAAATACTTGTAGGAAACAGGCCTGAGAGCCAAAATCCACATTTCTCCTGGAAACCAAGTATCACGGATTCAACAGAGAGAAAAACTAACTGGCAAACTGCAAGTGCCCCAAGTCCCCTGTTCCCACTAAGCCGTGCCTGTTTTGGAGGTGTCATTCTCTTTTGCTCCATCTCACGAACAACTTGGTCACTTTTGTGCTTTCTGCCATGCATCTGTCTGCTCTGTGGAGCACAACTGAAACTGTTTGGACCTCTTTGACCCATGTTTCAGGCTTGAAGAAGGATTTAAGCGTGTAAAACCTTGTCTTACAGTTCCCTCACAGTATTATTTGATCTAACAAAATGTTGTGTTTTCCAACAAACCTACAGTAGCACTATTACTATTTGTTTTCAGCACGCCCTTATGAAACACTGCGATTTTAAAAATCTGTCCACTGAGAAAACGGAGCTGTTAGGCAGTATTTTCCTTTTTTGTACCGCCACACTGTGACAGTGTGCTTTTTGTTTGTATTTCTAAACATGGGTAAGAAAAGTTCTAGTAATAATCCATTATTTAGCTGTTTTTGCATTTGAGTGGTTGTCTTTAAATTACTGACCTTTGGTATTTGTCAAGATGGCAGTTGAACAGCAGTTAGTTTTTTCCTCGTGTAAATGAATAGCCATGCTAGTTACAAAAAATCTTTTAATATGTATTACAATTTTATTTACAACTCTGTCAATATTTTAATAGTTGGATTAAGTTCTGGTTTTTTCTTAAATATTTAAAGAAATGCTAATTTTTATTAATTATAAGGAAACACTGTAACAGTTGCCTTAAGGCCAAGAAGAGCTGTGCTGGCTGTCTGGATGCCTGGGAGGAAGGTGCTACAGGGCATAGCTTTAGGAAATGGGAAATGCTTTCCCATTTGTAAAATGGGGGTGACTTAATTCTTAGGTAAGAGAGAAGTGCAGTAAAACGTGTGGATGTTGAGTGCGGCAGGAGGAGGGAAGAAAGAGGTAAAAGAATTAAATCCGTATATAAAGAAATTACTCTTTTGGTCTGCTGATCAGTTTATTAAGAATTTGTATTTAAATAGGTGGTTGAATCCCTTATTTATTATTGGCCATAAACGGAAGCTTGAAGAAGATGATATGTATAAAGTGCTGCCAGAAGATTCCTCAGAGAAGCTTGGAGAAGAATTGCAATGGTAAGGGGAAAAAAATAATTGTTCTCTTTCATTGTATTTCTGCTGCTGAAGGTGAGAGTCTTATTCCTATTCTAAAATTAAAAGAGGTGGTTGTAAAATTTAACGAAGTCTACTGTTAAAAAAGCTGAAGAACTGAAAATAATATTTAAAACTTGTTTACTATGGAAGGATTTTATTTTTTTCAACTTAGACATAATGAAAATGCATTAGAGTATTTCCATTATGTCATTTATAACCAATTTGACACTTCGCAGAATGCTCGGAAAAGAAGACTTTTCATCATCTGTTACTGCGGTAATCCTCAGTTAATTAATGTGAGTCTTCTGGCCTGTGGTAGAATAGCTATGGAAACTTTTAAAATTTCTCAGTATAAAAGTGGGTAAAAAGTTTTAGGGTTTTTTCTTTTTTTGTTTTTGGTTTTGACCACGAACTGAATTAAGTGACAGCTGTGTACCCTTTATATATGTATGTATATAAATATATGTATGTTGAAAATATGCCACTCTTTGGTAAAGTGGATAAAATGCCTGGACATCTAAAACATTGTGTCTAGGAGGTGTTTTTATTTTGTTATAAATACTTTTTCATGGACTGTGTACCAATCATGTTGTCATGGACCCAGGAGGATCTACCTTTTTCTTTTAATAGCGAAATATCTTCCAAAAGTAACAGTTTATGTGAGTTGTCTTGAACCTTGCAAGAGAGAAGGTTTTTGTCTTCAAATAATCTTCTGCTAAATATAATTAGAGGAAAAGAACTCTTCTTGTGAAAGGTGGCCTCTGTGTTAAGAAAGTGTGGCCTTGCTATTTCTTGCCTTTACACTGAAGGCAGAGCAAATCAACTTTCCTAATAGTTTGGTTGGGAGGAGAGACTCCTCAAGAAGTAAAAAGACTCCAGAAACGAAAGGCTATGACCAAGTCTTACATCATCCTGCTCTGGATGAGTTAACGGGAGAAAGAGGGTCAGTGATAAGCTCATAGGAGTGCAGCTTTTAACATCTTTGTAGCTGTCGAGCTTTGCCAAATTTCATGGTTGTGTCTTGAAGCAGTTCAGGGAGTTTGCTGTGGAGGAAGATGGACTCTTTCCAAGGATTCTTACAGTAAAAGCACAGACTTTCCATGAGTCAGGAAATGGTAGAAAATACAGCATGCAAAAAAAAAAAAAGTGTTTTTTAATTCTTTAGTGTACTTGGCCAAGAAGCAGAGAATATAATTCACAAATAGCCACCTAAGGAAGTAGCCTTTTCTCTTGGGCCAACAAACTCCACAGAATCTACACAGTTTCAATTCTGATTCTGAAGCATTTAGACAATATAATCCTTGTAACAAAAAGGAGACGGTAAAAATAAAAAAAAATGTTTTCTTATCCATACTATTTACTTCAAACTTTTGTGCTTTGTTGCAAAATAATTTGGTTTGCATGCTTTTTAGACTCATTTCAGCCCTCAAACTAGCAGGGTCAGAGGGCCTGGCAGAAAAAATAATATTAGCCTCCCAGAAGCAAGGGAGAGTATCCTGTCTGACAAGAGTGTGCTTTAAGAAGTCTGCTTAAGTTCTGATACTTTCTTTTCAAAATCATGCTTGTTATTACTGTCTTTGATTTTTAACGTGAACAGATTGTGTCTTACTTGTGGGCAGACACATAGTAATGCAGACGTCTTTGCCGCTGCTGCTGTAATCCTTGCCTTTGGAGAGATGTGTGGAGTGTTAAGTGCCAAAACTGCTGCAGACAGTTCCCTCTGCTCTTGTGCCATATTTAATCGTCCTCATCGAAGCACGTGGTGGAAAAAAGAAAGTGCCAGACATGAGAAAGTGTTGTGCATCACAACCTTTCTGGGGAAGTGCAGAGTTTGTAAGAAGATAAAAGACACTCCATGCTGCCTTAGTCCATAGTCAGGGGATCATATGATAATAGGGTCTTAATTAAGGTGAGTGGCCTTTTGAACTGAGAGGAGAAGGAAAGAAATATGTCAAAGGCAATAGTAGTCAACAGTGGTGAATGGTTTGTGATTATACAAGAGCAAATAGGCATGTAATGCTAAGTACTATGTGTTTATGTGAATGAGACAACATCTCTTAACTTCTTTTTTTGTTGTTGTTGTATAAAAGTGGTGGTGGCAATTTGGCCTAAGTCTGAAAGTATTTTATTCCAGGTAATTGCCTTGTGATTTTACTTCTGTCCTCCAGCATGTTTGCATTTTGCTTGTCAGGTACTGGGATAAAGAGGTGCAAAAAGCCAAAAAGAGAGGAAAAACGCCACACTTAACAAAAGCCATTATTCTTTGTTACTGGAAATCCTATTTAGTTTTTGGAATTTTCACAATGATTGAGGTAAGTGGTGTAAAATGTCATACAACACGCTTCTTAGCAATGTGAAACTTGTCCCATTAGATTGCATGATACATACAGGTGACTTCATGCCGGGCTGTTCAGAGAAACCGTAATGTTCGCGTACTTCTCAGAAAAGTAAAACAGAGCTACAGCCCCGTAGAGACTGGCAAAATGAGTTGTGGCTGCAGGATTATGGATGTATAACAGAGAGCCGATTTCAGTGCAATATTTTTGAGACACTACAAGCTACTGACTTGCTTTGTAAGGCTTAGCTGTATTTTATGTATCTGAGTGGGGTGCCCCATAGAAAAAGGGTTTTTTTGCTATATGTAAATGGCTGTAAAGGACACACTGTCATCTTTAAGAATGGAAGTGCAATACGTATTCATGCATTTTTTATAACATCAGAGTTTTTATTGGAAAGTGAGAGAGTTTAAACATTCAGCTACATTTTAATGTGCAACATATTTCTTTTGAATTATGTGTTGAAAAAAATGGCTTGACATTTTAGAGCACAATAAAGGCAAAATAGTACGGGATGTGACTTGTGGCACTAGTTGGCTCTCGTTTGCCTGGTTACAAACTCGGGCAGCATGGTATGATATGAAATTGTTAATACTTTTTCCCCTTCTTTTTCTTTCAGGAAACCCTCAAAATAATTCAGCCAATATTTTTGGGAAAAATTATTAATTATTTTGAAAACTATGATTCCTCAGATGAGGTAGCTTTGAATTTTGCATATTGCTACGCAGCTGCTCTGTCTGTGTGCACGCTTATTCTAGCTATAATGCACCACTTATACTTCTATCATGTACAGCGGGCTGGCATGAAGCTGAGGGTAGCTATGTGTCATATGATTTATCGGAAGGTAAGCAAACCTGTTTACGGGTACATTTGGCATTTGACAGCTATTTCATTAGAAGAGTTTAAAAATATAGTTGTTATGTTCATGCTTGCAATTCCATTGAAGTTACTCATTTGTAGAAATGTAATGCATGCTAATATGTATCAGGCCTTAAATACATATATGTGTTTTTGCTCTCTCTTTCATAATAGAGCACCTATGCTATGAGGACAGGCTGAGAGAGTTGGGGCTGTTCAGCCTGGAGAAGAGAAGGCTCCGGGGAGGCCTTATAGCAGCCTTCCAGTACCTAAAGGGGGCCTACAGGAGAGATGGGGAGGGACTCTCTATCAGGGAGTGTAGAGATAGGACGAGGGGTAACAGTTTTAAACTGGATTTAGATTAGATATCAGGAAGAAATTCTTTACTGTGAGGGTGGTGAGGCACTGGAACAGGTTGCCCAGAGAAGTTGTGGGTGCCCCATTCCTGGAAGTGTTCAAGGCCAGGCTGGATGGGGCTTTGAGCAGCCTGGTCTAGTGGGAGGTGTCCCTGCCCGTGGCAGGGGGGTTGGAACTGGGTGATCTTTAAGGTCACTTCCAACCCAAACCATTCTGTGATTCTATGTGTCTGAATGATAACTTCAGTCCTCCTAGTGAAGGTGGTGTATTAAATAGCCCTAAAGCCTAGGAGGAGCTGCTGATTTTCCCCTGCTGGTGCTGTTGGAGAGGAGCCCCCCATTGCTGGTGGAAGGTTTGTGTGCGGGAGCCATAAAGGCCGTCAGCATACAGCAGGGGAAAGGGGCAGAGCTCCCGAGGGGTGCTGGCAGTTACTCAGCCCTGCATTTTCATCCCTGGGGAGGACATTATGCTTGGCTGTCACCCTCTGCTTCAGCATTCTCAATTGCCTGGGAATTGCTTCACTGTCCAGTTTCCCCCCGCCCCCGCCCCTGTTGTGCTTAATGGTTATGTTTTCTTCCAGCAATGCTGTAGAGCTAGTGAGTTGCATCCTTTGTGGGTCAGAGAGGCTGCCCCCCCCCGCCCCCTTCCTCTCAGGGCATCCCTCAGGTTAGTTCAGGGACAGGCAGTGGTCCTGCTGCTGCCCCCTCCAGGCTGCAGGGGATGCTCGGCGTCTGCACAGGCAGGTCCCTTTAGTATCCCTCCTGCTTGGGGGCGAAGAAAGAGAGGAGTGGGCAGAGGAGAGACCGTTCCGAGTCAAGCTGAATCCCAGAGGTAGGGCAGAGCCGGTTTTTAGTATCAATTACTGGTTTTACTGTGGGAGCACTGGAGTCCTTCACTAAAGCCAATGAAGCATGAGAAGGGATGTACGTTCAGTAAGCTGTGGTTTCCTTGTTGTCTGTGTGTCCTGATCAAGTAAAAGCTGACCTTGACTACAGTTGGAGCTGAGGCTGCTGTCAGACAGAAAGTGGAACAAGAGAAGCTGTGGATGTTACCTACAGGAAGGAGCTGAGCATCATCCAGGATGAAATGCTGGCCTTGATGTGCTCTGGGGAGCAAGCAACCCAGTTGTAAATGTCTGTTTCCTTCTTCTGAAGCTGTTGGCAATGCCCAAACCATTGAGCCTGTCTCCGCTTCCACGCACGAAGTCCCTGCTGGGGATGCCGGAAGGGAAAATGCCCTATCTTTTTAGCTTTAGTGCTGCTAGAATAGTGTCCTGCAAGTTCTTACCTCAGCAAAGGAGTTTAATTGAAGGATCAGGACTGTAAAGTTTCTTTAGAATATAAAGAAATGCATGTTATTTAACCAGTAAACATAGGTACCATGCACTTAAGGCAAACACTTGTACTGCTGGTATAGGTCACGCGAAGGTTTTGGGCAAAGCAGTAAAGTGAGGAGAGTAAAAATGGCCCCATTGTAAGTGTTGATTGCTTTTCGTGCACATATTTATTCTCCTCCTTCTTCTGATACCTTGGAAATTATCCTCTGGGAACTCAGCTCTAACATGGCACACTGCTTTCTTGTACATAAACATCTCTCTAAGGTATTAATTTACTAAACTGATTATCATAACACAGTTTGAAATTCATGAAATATGTATATAGCAATGTTGTTTGTTGCTGCGTTGATATTAGCTTAGAAGCTTGGAAAAGAAATGTTCATAATATGCACCCTTATTTCTAGAGATGTGATTAAATGGAAAATTAATCTCCCCTCATCTCATAAATGTTTACTCCTGAGGGTGAAGGCTGAGGTCACAGCAGAACGTTGATAAACCTTTCTAATCATTTGTCTTCATTATCTGAGGCTTATAGATAGGTCATACTTTCTCTTTATCCTCGTATATGCTTTTGAAAGAATCTGGATGCTAATTTAGCAGCACTTTTGCAGTGTTTGTTAATTGCTGTAGTAAATAAAAACTTGGATTTGCAAGGATGAGTGGGTTGGATCTGCGAGCATCCTTAATAGAGAACTTCAAATGCTCATAATTCTTAAGTTTTAGACCCTCTTTGATTCCCTGGAAAGTTAAAATGTCAGTTACAAAAAGCCTGTATTCAAACTCCAAGATGGTTTGTGATCAGTAAGAAGTGTTAGTGATGCACGCAGGAAGCTTGTAACAAAAATGAAAATGGAATCTGTCTAATGACTCACAATCTCATTTTTTAAAACAAAAGGCTACTTATGGGAGACTGATTTATTTATTATTTTTTTTTTTTGAAGACTTAACTTTTAGAAGTTGTTTGAGGTTCAGAATATACACTAAAGCAGTTTAAACTGTGAAGTAGTTGGTTGAGACAGAAAGCAGACAAAAAGGTGTCAGGAGTTATTTCACGGAAGAGTTATATTATTCCTTTCTATGGTCAGTTCTCCCTTTTTAATGTGCTTTTGAATTAACTGTCTGGGGCAGGAAGAGATTAAAACACTAAGACAGGAGTACAGAAGGCATGTAATGGTTAAAGAACTGAAATTGGGCCTGTGCAATTACATCTGGGGAAAAAAAAAGTTTAAGACATCAAGCATACAAACTACTCTCATTAGTTCATATAACTAAAACCTATTTTCCTTGAGAAAGGGTGCTTGCTGGGAAACACACCTGTATGGAAAATTTATAGACAGAAAATCAAGCAGGTCTTTGTGCTGAAAACAGACTGATAATTGGCAAATGTAAAATAAAATGTAAATTCAGACTACAGTTTTGCTTTTTAAAAAGGTGTGTGGCTGTAGATAACCTTCAGTAGTATTTCTTACCGTGGGAATGAATTTATAACTGTTACGGTCAAAGCAGCATTTAAAGCCACCGTGTACTGGCTTTGGCGGGGATAGAGTTAATCAAAAACCAGTGCTACTTCAAAAGTAGTTTTGAAGCAGGAAGGGAAGAAAAGACTAAAATTGCTTTGCCACCCGACGTTGGAAACGGCTGTCTCTTCCCTGACAAGACAAATCAGTCACAGACGAGCACCCTCCTTTTGGCTCAGATGCTTCCATGGTTCCTCCTGAGGCTGTCTTGGACAAAATGAACTGGGCCGGTACATTTTGAAACAGTTTTCGCTGCCTGTGTCTGAAAGGGCTAGGAAGAGGTCAGAAAGGTGACTCAGGTGGTGGGTCTGAGACAGACGCAAGCCATGGGACACTAGGAAGACACCAGTGCAGTGTTCTCCTGGGTGGCTCAGGTGGACTTCGAATAGCAGATATGTCTGTGTCTTTAAGGAGTAAGTAGCAGTAGGTGCTGTAAACACACCCTGGGGGGCAACTTCTTCAAACGTGGTCTATGGATATCTAACAGCTTTTCTAGGAGCTTACCAACCTTGATCTGTGGTGTGGAGTAAACACGATAAAGAAGTGGATGTGCTGTGGCTGCATTACCTGCAGGCAGCTTCGCGGGGGATTTCAGATGTATGAGAGACAAATGGCTTAAGACAGGGGATGAATTATTTTCTCAAATAATTAAATCTTGTCTCTCGTATACCCAGTATCCTAGATTCATTATTAGAATATCACAGGAATTTCTTAGCAGAGTTTTAAATGCTTCTGCCTGCTGGTTTCAATGAAGTTAGAGTTGGGATTCTCTCTGTGATTAATACCTTTGTAACTCGACAGTGAGGTGCAAGAAATGTAAGACGCTTTATTTGAAGTGATACTTTGAATAGTACTTTGATGTCTGATGTTCTTGCAACTGATATTTTTGAAACAATTAGTGCTTTTCAAGTCAGATTGTTGATCAAAAAGGAATCCTAATAATAACTGCTTAGAGAGGGAGAAGTAGATGTGCACCACCTAAAAATGCAAAGTATTTTTGAGGAGTGAATTCCTGTAACGGGAAAACGTGTAACACGTTTTGTGTATTTTTTAACTTGTGCTGCAAAACTGTGTTTTCTTTGCAGCAGGCGTAGGAGGAAGCAGCGTCTGTTGTCTGCATCTTTGAGCTATTTCAGTTTGGATCTTTGCAGTAATGTTTAGACTGCATATTTCCATATGTGATCTTTCGGGGGGGCATTTTATAATCACATACTATTTTCTACTGATTAACTTATTTGTTAAACTATAAAAATATTTGATATTTACACTTGTTGCTTTTCATAGCATATGCTAAACTTCTTAATATATAAATTTTATATTTAAATTTTTAAATTAAAATTAATAAATTTTAATATTCTGAAATCTTGTGATTTTTACAAGAGTTATTAACAAGGGAAATACTTACTAATTTGTAAAAGGATATTAACTCTGATTTGCAAAGATAGAAAGCACAGTTTGCAGCGTTAGCAAGAACTGATAGTGTAAAATGAATAACTTGGTGCTTTGTCTTCCGTCAGGAATCTCAGAATTCTTTCAATTGACCAAACGCTGTCCTGATTTAAATTTGGTCTTCAGGTGGAGTTTTTTGTACCTGTTTTGAACAAATGCTCATAATGTGGGGGACAGCAATGCAAATGAGAAGTTTCAGGCTCTTTTGTTTAGTTTTAATAACTTGCTAAGTTGGTATTTCCCCATTTTTAATTGCTTCAGACAACACGAGGACAATTATAGCACTTTTGTTCTTGCAGTCCTTCCCTAGACTTGTTTTTTTATGGGCTCTTCTTCAGGACTGTCTTCAGAATATTTAACTGAACCCACATGTTATCTAATAAAATGTGCCCAGGTGTTCTTCAGCTTTTGCCCCAGTGTTTTATTTGTGTATTGAGTCTTCTGTGTACAGGTGTACTGTGCTGTATAAGCTGTGACAGTTTGAGTTCTGACTTTTTTAGGCACTTCGTCTCAGTAACGTAGCTATGGCAAAAACTACCACTGGTCAAATAGTAAATCTTCTGTCAAATGATGTGAACAAATTTGATCAGGTAAGAAACATTACAGATCTTTCTAAGGGACTGCAGAAATTGTGGGGTTTGAGTTAAGAAGTTTTTGTTTACAGCTGATGATTTAAATGTTTCTTTTGAACTTTTCTAGTTGTGTCTCAAATATCACAGGAAGAGAAATATTCTCTTAAAATATGGGAGGAAAACATATTTCCCCTCCTTTAAATATTTTTCTGCTGTTTTCCTAAGCTCGGAGAAATGTTGGTGCATGAAGATAAAACAAAATCAGTGTGGTAATTTGCTTACTTTCTGGAGGTTAGGCACCTCTGTGTACCTTTAGGTGCAAAATTCTCACTGGATGCCTCAGTTCATGCCGAAGGCAAAGATGTTTCCTGAACTTTGTGTTATTAGGGTTTAATTTTTTTAGCTAAGACCAAAAGCTAATTTTTGTTTCTTAACTGTTTGCCTAGGTAACGATTTTCTTGCACTTCTTGTGGGCTGGACCAATTCAAGCTGTAGCAGTAACAGTACTTCTCTGGATAGAGATAGGCCCATCGTGTCTTGCAGGAATGGCAGTTCTGATTATTCTTCTTCCTATCCAGACCTGCATTGGGAGACTTTTTTCTTCCCTAAGGTAAGGTTGCACGTGTTGTTTTGTAGGTATTTTCTGTCCTGGGTTTTAAAATGTGCATACTGGATGGAGGTGGAGCACTGCTCTGAGATCAGCTTCTGCGTGGTGAGGTTTTTCGCATTGTCTTTTATCTTTGCTGGTATTTTTCATAGTCGCTAATGTGAGCTTTCTGAATTCCTCTTTAGGGACTTGAAGTGGTTTGTCTTCCAGACGTGCTGAAAATATGTGCTGCTCATTAGCTGTCCAGTATATTAAAAGAGTTGGCCTACTTCCGTAGCTACTTTACTGTAGATCTTGGCATAGAATTGTGTAGCTCCTTGAGCTTTGCCTTCCTACATTGACGCTTAAGGAGTGGTTACTACAAAGGCAATACTGTCAGTCCTGCCATAAGTTTGACTTACTGGGACAATACAGGGGTTGCAGCAGAAGGGTCTGAGGGTTTCACGTTCAAAGATCTTGCTCTCTGTCCTCCAGGACAAAGAGGCAGGGAGGAAAAAGGGGAAGGAACTGAGAGAGAAAGGAAGAAAAAAATTATGAAGGTGGTTCTGATGAGGTTTCTAACTGTAAGGTTCTAGGCTGGGGAGATATAAAATGAGTTTGCAGTAATTTTCCATTATCAGACAAATTTAATTTGTTTTTCTGTGACTTACTCCTAAAAAAAAAAAAAACTTGCCTCAAGTGGGAATATTGAGTTATCTTCAATGTTCTCGCTTCCTAACTTTCTTTTTCTTGTGTGATTAATCATGCTCTACTTACATCATGAGTTTATAAATGGCTTTTGCATCTAAATGGGAATATTTTTGTGTTCCTTTATGTATGCTTAATAGTGTTATGCATCTTTGTTGTGTTTGTATTCGTGGTGAATTGGTTCCTTCTAGCTCTTTGGATAAGTGAAACTGTTGTTTTCAAGTTGTATTTTAAGACAGGTTTTCCAGAGGTACTGAGACTGGCACTGCCATTGCATGGCTAGGTATGAAGAGAGAGCTGAGAATTACAAAATGAGACCAACTCGTAGACTTCCTTTTATTTGTAACCACTGTGATAGTCTTCAGTTATTATCCTCACATGCTATTTCTCAAATAAGGAGCCATTCAGTGTTCTCTGTCAAATTCTTAGGTTTTTTATGATAAAACCTGTTTGTAGAACGCTTCCAATATATTCTTACATGTGCATTTTCACTGCGTGTGTAATATGCATGCATAAGTATCAAGCTATTTCACTGCTGGGTTTTTTGAGTTTTAAGTTTTTGAGGTTTTGAGCTTTGAGACAGTAGTTAAAATACTTAGCACTTAACTAGTGCCTTCTCCATGGTGGTAAGCATTATTATCCCCATTTTACAGATGGGAAACTGAGGCACAAAGAGATTAAGGGACTTGTCCAGGGTCAGACAACAAGGTGACAAAAATCTCTTCTTGAAGGTATGTATTTTAAAAGTTAATCAGTGGCAATGTAATGTTGTTTGGGTTTTTCCCCCATTCATTAACAGCCACTTGTTTTGATGCAGTGCAAGGGAGAAAATTGGTTAACCAGAAAAGCTTTTGCTTGTCTACGTGTGCACAGATGTTTGTCTTTGTGAAGAGAAATCTGCAGTGAACAGGAGGAGTTAATGGAAAATCTGAAATGGATTACAGCTCTGTAATGATGTGTGTGTTCACATGGCAATTGCCGTGAATCTGCATGGATTTAAGGAAATCAGCCTATGAAGAAGTAATTTAAGGATTAAAGCTTTTGCTAAAATCCGGGCACGCTCGGTGTGGCAGCTAATTTGTGCTACTATTGAGCATTGTGCTTGTGACCCAGTGTTGTAAACACATACATGTGCACCAGTTCATGATGCAGGCATTAGCTTCAGTGCCGTAGGGGTTTGCAGAAATGGACTCAGTATCCAATGAAATGGTATAAGCTGTATTATGCAGTATTACTTTTACCTGCACAAGTATGAGAAGTTTTATGAAATATACACGACATAATACCTTATTTGAGAAATAGTTCAATTATTGGACTGAAAACCATTTTCGATATATTTATTCACAAGAGCTCAACCCTTTCACTGCTTAGCCATGCAACTGTAGTATTGTCATTTAAAGCCCTTATAATTTTTTTGAAGAGAAAAACTATGTGGAACTGTTTTGTCAGACGTGATTAAAACGTGCCAAATATGCCTCGTGAAAGCAAAAAGGAATTCTGCAGCTTGCTTAATTTAGCATGGTTATTAGTATCATAGCGGGGACTTCTCAGACATTTAAAGAATTTTCAGGTCCTTTCCTATTGTGCGCTTGAGCATGTGTTTCCCAGTCGTCCTGATCTGCAAGTACTCTGAACTTCATATTTTTAAAACAGGGGAACACATCTTCCTCTGCTGTAAATTGCCATCAGTGCACTGGAAATCTCTGTACTTTCAACCATTATATAATATCTCTGAGACTGTGGCTTCTGGTATGTATGTACAAAATACGCTTTTTGCAATGTAGAGGAGTGTAACTTAAAAAAAAAAAAAAAAAATACTGCTTTCCCCGCCAGCCTCTTGAACATTTTGAAGCCATTTGAAAGAGCATGGTTACTATCATAACATTTCAGCGGGAAAACTGAAAAATTGGTTTATGGGAACTATAGCCTTTTTGATTCACACCATTTAAAAAGAAACCTCTGTTAACTTTATTATTTTGAATCATCTTCAACCCCCTGTTAATCTGGAGACCAAGCAGGTCTGACAGTTGCCTGTTTCAAAAGATTGCAGGTGAGAATTGTTGTTTGCTGCTGCAGAGACTTCAACAACACATGCTAAATTTTGCCTTTTGCAGTGGTGGGGGGTGTGTGTGTAAGAAAGGATGAGCTCTCACTTTCTTTGAGGCATTGTTTTTCTTATACTGTTTCTTTTTGAAAAAGGAAAAGAGGACTTTGCAAAGATAATTTTGTTCCATGTCAGTATGGTTGGTTTAGGCTAAGCTATCTTCCTCTGTCTTAATAAGGAGCCTTGATTGTATTAGGGCCAAGTTCCTATATTTCTTTTGTTAGTTTTCTTTTATAAATATTTTTAATACCCTGCTTCAGTCATCCCAACATTTATGGAACGCTGGTGCTGAGAAATTTTTTAAAAATGACACAGGCACCTGAAATTCTTTCTACTTAGGATCATAGAATCATAGAACTGTTAGGGTTGGAAGGGACCTTAAAGATCATCTAGTTCCAACCCCCCTGCCATGGGCAGGGACATCTCCCACTAAATCAGGTTGCTCAGAGCTCCATCCAGCCTGGCCTTGAACACTTCCAGGGATGGGGCTTCCACCACCTCTCTGGGCAACCTGTTCTAGTGTCCCACCACCCTCATGGTGGAGAACTTCTTCCTAACGTCCAGTCTGAATCGTCCCATCTCTAGTTTTAATCCATTCCCTCTAGTCCTAC
>VWZL01005508.1:92853-111976 GCA_013396915.1 Stercorarius parasiticus | reverse complement strand
CGGTAGCGGGAGGGACGACGACGGGACGACGGCAGGAGGGGCGGTACTTCCGGTCCTGCAGCCCAGCGCCACGGCCGCTGCTTCGGCCGGTCAAGCCTCCGCCGCCGCCCCCACCCCGCTGCTACCGGGGGCCGCTGCCAAGATGGAGCCCGAGAACAAGTACCTGCCCGAGCTGATGGCCGAGAAGGACAGCCTCGACCCGTCCTTCACGCACGCCATGCAGCTCCTCACAGCAGGTACCGGGGGATGGGCAGGGCGGGACCCCCGGGCAGGGCCTTCCCCCCCCTCCCCGGGGTTCTGTGGGCGGGCAGGGGAGAGCCGGCTCCTAGTGAACGCCGAAGAGGGAGCGGGACCCTCCCGGTGGCGGGCAGCCCCCGGCCGCCCGGGGGAAGCGGCGGGCGGTGCGCGGAGCCGTTCTGACTGCCCTGCCCGGTGCGAGGGGCGATCCCGGGGGTTTTGAAGATTAGATATTTCTTTCGTTAAGTCTCTGTGTAGTCCTGTGCTTAATCCTGGCCCGGATTAAACGCACACCCAGAACTTTCTTTTTTACATACGGCGTGCGGTCACTGCGGCCCTTTTCATCCCTGGGGAGAGAGGGGACCGAAAAGAACGCTAAAAACTGGGGGTTTCCGTGTAGCGTCTGCTTGAGTCCCTGTGAGGCATGGTTTGTGATCTCTTTGATTTTCCACTCTGGTAATCTGTATTAGAGCTTGTTTCATGCTTCTGATGAATCTAAATAGGGAATGGAAATGGCAGTCTTTGTTCTGTGCCCAGACGAGCCTTCTCCTTCCCCATCTCCACCGGCCAATCGCCTGCCCGCTCTGATTTCTCCATATCTCCCCAGCGCAGCTGCTGCACCCGCCTTCGGTGCCTCCAGCGAGGAGATTCAGCTGCCTTAAGACACCGTAGTCAGCTTAAAAATCGGAACGAGTTAAAATATTTGCTACCACTTACTGCTTTATGTATACGGAGTGGAGAGCTGGGAAGTACCCGGCACGGGGATATAATCAGATTTAATCTGCAGATGAGCAGAGTGCTGAGCTATCTGGTACTTACTCTGCTTTTAAATGTGTTTTTTTTTTTTTTTTTAAGGTCTTTAAAACGTATAGTATTGCCGTAGTTGGTGCAGTGCTAGAGATTTCATTAGCTCCTCCTTTAATGTAGGAAATAATTCCTGTCTCCCATTGTGCAAGTAACTGAGGTATATCATCATGGATAACCTGGCATCACTCGCAGATATCTTGATCTAAATAAATTAGTTTTATAATCCGATTTACTGTCAATTTAATGTTTTTCATTAATAAACCCCTCTAGCCAGCTGATGCTCGACAGCTCTGTGATAATGCCTTCCAGTGAAATGAAGCCTAAGGAGTTTGCTAATTCCCGCACAAAGAACAAAGTTCTCAGTCCACTTAGTAAAGTTTCGTTCACTGAGTGGTGTAACAAGGATTTATGAGTTTTTTTTCATTAATTTAAAAATTGCTGATAGTAGACTGCAGCTTTGTGAGACTTAAAATTGATCATTGGAAGAGCTCCAGATGCTTCCTGCTTGCTTTGGATATTTTGAAAATTGCTGTCCTTTGGGAGCATTTTCTAGCAGTCCAAATTCAGGATGATCTGAGCAGGAAGCTCATGAGAAAGAATCTGAAATAAACCAGTGGGTTTAGGAGACTAAAGCTTTTTGCACAGATGACCCCAAACTGATCTCAAATGCTCAGAATTTGTCTCTTGCTGTGGCACCCTTTGGGGATGTCATGTTGGAGAAGCTGCTGCAAAACCAGAATTTAGGTCTGGGCCAAAGATTGTGATGCAAATGGCCAGCACAACTTAAGCAAAAAGACTTTCAGACAAAGAAATGACTGATTATTGAATGTCAGCAGTATTCCTATTCCAGCTCGTTTTCAGGAGTGGAAGTTGCTTGCCCTGCCTGCCTCTGGGAGGGAACCCTGCAGGAGTTCTGCATTGAATCTAAAAGACTTCTTCAAAAACAATATGTAAAAGTAGTCTGAAATACTTTTGTGGTTCTAAAACTGCTTAGCATTTCTAGAGAAAATTAGGATTATTTAGGAACAAAATGAAGGGCAACACAGTGATATAATACTGATTCTGGAACAATGTACTGTGTGATGAAAAGGCAGTGAAGTGGCTAGATTTTGGGGTTCTGTTACACAGCAGCCTGAACAGAAACTGGAATATGATCTGTGTTTCCTCAGTCCTGTGCTTTGGGGGCTGTGCAACCTTCCTCTTCCACAGGAACAAGAAAACCCCTTTTTCTCACTTTGATTTATGCCCCCCGTGTGCTGCGGGGAGGGCAGGGGGAGATGCTCATGTTTTGAAAGGCACAGTCCTCTCTGCTTGTGTGCTTTGGGGGGACAGGAGATATCCCCCAATGTGTTAGCTAGGCATGGGGCTGGGATTTTTTTCCTCAAATTCTTGTGGTAATCCCAGCTATTTTTATTTCACGAAGAAACCCTGTGCGAAAAGAGCTGGTCTTCTCTGAGCTTCCTGTGCTGCAAAGGGATATGTGAGCTATGTCATTCCTCTAGCAAGTCTCTATATAGCTGGCATCTAGTTGGTCCTTATGTTAAATGCAGCCCTTTACATCCCCAGAAGCTTGGAGTGGTGAGGAAGGATGGGGATGGGTAATGAGGGGTGGATTCGGAGCAATGTGTAGGATATTAGATGCAGGACTCGTGAAGGGATGGAGGGAGCACCGAGCAATTGAGACAGAGCAATGCGCTGCAAAGCAGGGAGCAGTCTGAGGTGCTGGAGGACTCCTCGGCAGAATCCCTGCTGGTTCTCCTGCCAGATTCACTCAGTCTGTGTGTATTCCTAGGAAGGCAAAAAAAAGGGGGCTGTATGGGAAAGTCAGATGGATGGGCGGTGGCCTCGCTGGAGTGACTTGCCAAGGAACCAAATAGTGGGATTAGAGATGGGCCGAGGTCACAGGGGTGATGAGAAACTGTATGTAACCCAGAGCAGTGCGATGTTCTGAAGCTTCCTTATCATGAAGGCTGTCCTGAAATGGAGAAGATTTTAAAAATTTCTGTGCTTCCCAGTGTATGCCCTACCCCCAAAGGAGCAGTAACTGCCACCTTAAACTTGTGCCCCGATGCCACAGACTGCGATATGCTAACACCATTCCACTGCTGTGTTTTTAAATGTATATATTGCTAAGCCATGCCAACGTTATTAGCTGCTGATGCTAGCCTGCCTGTCACTGCTGTGGCTCTGCCGCCTCCCACTTCTCTCCCAGGAGCCTCTACGACATGTGCCATTTCTCATCGCTCGCCTCCAGGCTCTCTCCTCCCTGCCTCATGCTTCAGCAGTGTTTCTTTCCTTCCCCATGCCCCTTCTCCCTGTGCTAGTGGCAGTCCCCTCCCTTCCCAGCAAAGCTTCAAAGCAGAGCTGTCTGCGTATAAATCCCAGCACACAGGCTGGAGGGTGGGGGGTGTATTTCAGCGGAAAGCAGGAGGGAGACAGTGGGGTTAGGCTTGCTAAATTCTGCAGCTTCCACAATTCACAGAGTTCACCCAGGAACAGGTCCCTGCTTCCTCTCCTGTGAAACCAAACCAGCTGGGGAGCGGTAGCATAGGAGAGAGGGAGCTCTGCTGTATTCCAGAGGCTCCCATCCCCAAATTCTTCTGGGGTTTTAGGTTTGTTTTGGTTTTTGGGGGCACGGGGTCAGTATCATCATAATGTGAAGATAATACTCTCAGTATTATGAGCAAACAGAATGTGTCTCTGCTTACAGAGCACAAGCGTGCTGCAGGGCAATGTTTAATATGATTGGGTTTTTTTGTTAAGGAAGAGCTTGGGCTTAGATCAGGAGTAGCACTGTGGCTGCTTAGCCTCCTCCTTGTGAAGCAGCGGTGTTACCAACCCCCTTTACCTACCCCTTAGGATTTCTTCTGAGACAATGCAATCACTGCCCCACATGAAGTCCTGGAAACCACTGCCACACATGCTGCCAGACTGCTGACATTCCCCGTGGCAAGAAGGTAACCTTCTGCTGCACCTCTGACACGGCTTTAAAAAATCAGCACTGAAATGAGGCATGCTTAATCCCTCGAGGTATACGTACGCTTCTCCTTCGTATCAGTAAGTGGTCTGACAAACTGCTACCACTCATCAGTTCATTCAGTACTGCTTCATGTTGCCGTAGCTAATGTGCCAGAATGCAGACAGATAATGCTGGAATCCGGAGCAGTAGGACACGTCACAAGTGGCATGTTCTTAGTCCTTCTTCACACCTATTTCCAGCCTTGGAGTTTGTTCGGAAGGTGTGAAGGGGACTGTAGGTCACCCCCGCTGACCTGAATTGCAGAAGCTGGAGAACTTAGAATTATTCTGCTGTGCAGGGTTTTGTCTTCTCCTGTGTTTTGTATTTCATTTGAAGACATGGTGATGATGGTTCCGATGCTTTTTTTAGCAAATGGTTAATTATTTGTTGCCTTCACGGACCGATTCCCAGCTGTCGTTGCTCCTGTTGCAGGAGGCAGAATGGATTTTGCTGTGGCTGATGTGAACTGTGATTCACCGGGTTGCAGAGGCTTAGTCTGATTGTGTTGTGTTTTGACAAGGTAGAAGATGCCTCTGGGTAGTTTTAATTTACATCAAGACAGTTTTAGGGTGCTTTTATTCTTGACGTGTGCGTAGAAAACTCCGCTTGTTAATATGCAGAATGCATTTTCAGAAATTCACTTGCTGTTTTTGGAGAACCAAAATAGTTGAGAGTAATTGCATTGCATTATAAAGCTATGCCTAACCAGGGATAAGGCCACCAATGCAATCTTTATAGTTTCCAAATCTTGATTCTCTGATCTGCTCTTATAGCTAAAATTAAAAAACTACGTAAAACTAACCAAGGCAGCCAGCTCTATTGCTTATTTTATAAATTTAACAGTGGTTGAACTTCTGGGGTTTTTACTTTTGCATAGCGTCTTCAGAAAACCATTTCTTTTTAAAGCAAAAGTCAAGTTCTCTTTTTCAAAGCAATTAAATTCAGTAATTTTTTTTAAACTAAGGAGTCATGGTAACACTTTTGTAAGGGAGCCAAGGTGCTGTTGCAAGTAGAAATACAAAATTTAGGCTTTTTTTTCATATTTATGCAACACAATCTCCAACTTCTATATTTAGATCTCTAAACTAAAAACCAGTTTATGTTACTGTGTCCAAAACTGAAAAGTTAAAAAATTGATCAATGATCTGATCATGTTTTCTTAAGTTTGGGGTTTTTTTGGTTTCCCATCGTGTTGCTTGACTTCCTTCTGGCCATCCCCATTTAAAAGATGCCGGTCGGTGCTTCTCAGCCGGTAAGGCTGCGGTTGCCTGTCCAGCCAGGAGGGCGATGGTAACCCATCGTTCCTACTGCTGTTTGGGTGATCTGAGACTATTAGTAGGTGGATAAAACATGTCAAGTATCTGACCAACCTTCCAAAACCATAAACATGAACATTTAATGTAAATGTTTCTGACACGGGCAGAAAATCACAGGAAACGCAAGATACTGCAGCTGCCCTCTTTAAACTCTGGGAATGACTAAGCAGTCTTCAGTTTGAGTTTTGTCTTGCAGCTTTAATCCAGTTAAATGTCTAATCTTGTGAAAGTGTCTCTCTTTCCCTTGAGATGTGAGAAGTTGTATTTAGAGCACTTTCGACTCAGAAGAGATATTTTTGGTTCTTGGGTTTGCTGATGAAATGGCGCAATTTAACTTTTAGGGAAGGGTCACGCTCCTCCCCTGCTAAGCATCTGTAAATAATAATTTGTGATGGCTATGTATGGTGTCACCAGTTGTTTTTTTAAGTTGGACCAAAGAGTGCATAATGGTTCATCAATAATTTGGGATTGTTAATGATGCCATTAATAATAACGACTCCAAATTTGCGGAACTTGTCATCTAGTTGTTGGCCATTAAATAAAAATTGCACAAGACTGGACATCTCTGGAAAAGAAAAGCCAGTCAGCTACAGGCTACATTCTTTTGAAAAATGTTGGGCGTTTGTCTTGTACAAAGGAAAGCGCATTAATGACTGTAAGAAACGGTGCTAGAAATGCCTGCCTTGAAGATGATCTCGAGTCTTCTCCATTTGGGTCGTCTTTTGAGGTGACCGTCTCCTGCCATCTCTCAGTGAAAGTTTAATTTCTAGCCAGATTTGAGAAGGTGTTTGCGTACTAGTTCCTAATTGGCCTACCTTAATGACCTACTTCCAGAAGGTATTTGGACTTTCTTCCAGATCCCCCTCAGGCTGCAGCATGCCTTCAGTTCAGTCAGGCCACTGCAGTGTTTTTCCAAGACTCTATAATTCACAATATACAAATAAAAATCAGAATATTAACTGAAATTTGTAGTGTCAGTATGTGTTGACACCACTACTTGAATTACAGATTTAAAATAGCGCATCAGCATGAATGATAATGACTTGCCTGATGTGCTGATGGCTGCTGCTCTACAGCAAGTGGATCCAGTAGCATAGTCGGGGCCGGTTTCTTTGGAGCGTTAGGAGCCCACACGTGGGGGCTGCCTTCGCCGGGGAGGCGTGAGCTCGGGGCCTGAGAGAGGAAGGCACGGCAGAAGTGATACGCAAAACTGTAGTCACAGTTTCCTACTCTTCCCTATTGAAGTTATTCGTAGGGCGTTCTCTGCCGGTCTTTCTTATTTTTGCTCATTATCCCGTTTTTGGCCTTCTGGAATGCCTAGATGTGAAGGGAGGAAGAGGCAAGCTGGGCTAGCGCTAAAGAGGTGGCCTGGCTATCCAGGTTCCATTAATACAAGTGTTCCTGTATTCACAGAGAATGAGGGTGGTATGTCCTGTCATAATTCCAACTCTAAAATGATGCTTGTTTGAGGAATATAAGCAGCCCTATTTTTATCTTGTTTAGAAATTGAAAAAATTCAGAAGGGTGAAACAACAAAGAAGGATGAGGAAGAGAACTACCTGGATTTATTTTCCCACAAGAATATGAAACTGAAAGAACGAGTTCTGATACCTGTCAAACAGTACCCCAAGGTGAGGGCCAGAAAATAGCTTACTGAATCTCTGCGATTTGCTTATTTTCTATGGATTTTATGGCTGACTCTTAGAGATAGTAGCTGACAAAGTGTCATCAGGAGTTATGCCAGTGTTCCGCTATCGCTATGGAATTTTTCCTATGCAGGCTTGCAGGATCTTATTTCTGATATATTACATTTCTAGAATGTCTTGGGATAAAGCTAAATGGCGATGCATAGCTGTGATCTTTTATTACTAGAATAGACACTTTCATATGTAGAGCTTTGTGTTTTACAGTTAAGAACTCATTTAACTCTTAAGGCTTGCTCCCTGTAAAACTACTGGAGAGTAGATGTTAGAATTAAATGCTTTACATGAGTTAATTTGGCTTGATTTTGGGGTGGAGCATTTTTTCATGAAGAGTATGTTCTGGAATATCAATTTTCCTGTGCATTTTTTGGTCTGTATTTTTTGATGAGGTGAAGAGAAAATGGAGTGGCTAATTTTTTTTGTCAGCCAGCATAACGTTAGGAAGAGCTTTTGTTAAGGCTGCTGAGCTCTGGAGCTAATTTTTTTTTTCTTTTCTTCATTTACAGTTCAACTTTGTTGGAAAGATTTTGGGACCTCAAGGCAACACTATCAAGAGACTTCAGGAAGAAACTGGTGCCAAGATATCTGTGCTTGGGAAGGGTTCGATGCGAGATAAAGCAAAGGTAAGGGCATCACCCCTGAAAACATACATATACATTAATGCCTTTCATATTGCTGTGAGAAATAGTGGTTCTCAAAGAATTTTATAAAAGATTAAACCATTAAATCCAAAAGCAAAGGCAGTAGGAAGTCATCCTTCCTAAATTGTTCGGTGCATGTTGGGAGCAATCTTGATTGGGGCAGAAGTGTGATGCGTGTTTTCTTTATGAGCATGACTTAGAGACCCGTCACCCTTTGATATCCTGTACCCTTAGGTGCAGAGACAGTTCATGCGGGAGGTGAAGTACAAAGTTTATAAAATAAGAATGAATCCCAGCTACTGCATGAAAAGTCATTCGCTAAAGGAATGTTTTCTTAAGAAAAAGAATAAAAAAACAAACAAACCCCTTTTTCTAGCTGTTCCCTCTGAAATCCTTAAATTCTCGTGGTTCACTGAAGATGTTGAAGCAGTATGTTCCTGGTAATCTTTACTGAATCACAAAGTGCCAGGAGGGTTTTTTTGATCAGAAAAAATTACAAGAATTTTTTTCTTCCTGCTTGTTCCCAAAACTGAGCTAACAGTCAACAAAGTTGCCACTTAGTTCAGCATTTTACTTAAGCAGCATGGAAAGCTTTTACATTTCTAGCTTATTTGTAGCTTCTTAAAGCCATCTGAATAACACAGGTATCTAAGAGCAGAGTTAAAGAGCAAGCTCGTTTGAGGCATTAGACTTCACTAGATGTTAAAGACCACCTCGAGCAGAAAGGTGGTGTAGAAGAGGAGGAACGCTGCTTGCATATGCTTAAACTTCTGGGAAAAAGGTGGCTGACATCAGTGCATTGACTAAAATGTCATAGTCGCCTGAAAAGGCAGCTATAAAAAGGTGGAAGGTGTAGATTGCGTATGGCTTTTTTAGTACGTTACCATGATCTGTGTCCCTGCATGGCCAAAATGCTTTTACAGACACTTCCTGTTAAGACTTAGAAAACAGGTAAAAGAAAAACAGCTTCTGTGCATCTTACTCGGTTTTAGTGATCTCTAATCTGCATTGTTTCAGGAGGAAGAACTGCGTAAAGGGGGAGATCCTAAATATGCTCATCTAAATATGGATTTGCATGTCTTCATTGAAGTTTTTGGACCCCCTTGTGAAGCATATGCTCTGATGGCTCACGCCATGGAAGAAGTCAAGAAGTTCCTTGTTCCAGTACGTATACTGACATTCTCTTCCGTTTGAAGGAGGTGGATGGGTTGGGAATCTGGCTGTAAGGATGGGTAAGATTTGCACAGTGTGAGGCTCGTGCTACAGGAATTGGTGTAGCTGAGGGAGCCTGAAGTACAGAGTGTGTGTGGCAGCTTTAGATGACCCTATTAATCTTGCATGAAGGCATGTATTAATCCCCTAACCATAATTAGAAAGACATACACTTAGAGGGCAGTTGTCTAGAACACTTGGAGTAGGTATCTCTCTCCCAGTACTAGCTGTGGACACTGGGGTGAATGAGTAGCTTGTCTAGCTCCACGTCTCTGTTTTAGTGGGAGAAGAACTTCAGCCATGCCTGGCATGGAAGGGGCTTTTTGGATGGGTTGCTCTGACTTGGAACGGTAGCGTAGGAATCTGGCTAGAAAACGTCACTGCTCAGATCAGAAACTAAGGATGGAGATGTTTGCTCTGCTCTAAAGGGGTGGTGTGAGGATGAGGAGGGTGACTGCCCAGGCAGCTGGGTAGTAGTATTCAGTGTTGTAGCTGGTTTGAGACACATCTGTTATATCAATATTTCTGTTGCTTTGAATGTGTACGATGTGAAGGAGCCTCTTTGCTAATCAGGCATTTATACAGATGACACTTGTTATCTGTTTAGGGATGCCTTTTACTGGTGAACCTTGTAAGACCTTTATGGACAACTTCAGGTCAGTTTTGTGACAGCTAGGGGACTGATTCCAAGAACTGCAGAACTTGGAGTCACTTGTATGTTATTGAAACAATGATNGGGGCGGGGGGGGAGAGAAATGGGAAGGAAGCACACAGTGGTCCCTGCTTCCAGCTGGCTCAGCCTGTAATTCCGAGAGCTGGCAGGTAGAGAGCTGGGTGTACCTCGGCACTGCACCTCAGCTGAGACTCAGAGCTCAGATGTTCTGCCTGAAATACCAGGGGCGGGTGGAACCTGAGAGCGGTGGGTAGTAGGGAAGTGTGGAAAAGCGTATGGGTACGGTGTGATTTCTGAGTCTGACACAGAGAGGAGGAGAGATTGCTATGTGAAGTGCCTTTGAAGGAAAGAGGTCATCTTCAAGGAGCCCCTGGGATGTACAAAACCTCAGCTTGCCAAAGCAAGCGTACAGCCTTGCTATTTAAAGTGCCTCATCTATCGCTGCCTTCAAACAATGTGTTAAACTTGTGAAAATTGACAGAGAAGTCACTATGGAAGCCAGCAGTGCTGTGAAGACACATCTGGTAGGAGACTCCTTGCTTTGTAGTGTTGCCATGGCATCGTGAAGATCCTCAGTGCGAGGCCCACACTGCCTGTGTGTTGAGGGGAGGGGTGGGGTGCCATGACTTCTGCGAGGTCACCAGAGATCCGTACTAATTCCTGGAGCTAGGTCCCCTGAGGCGATAAAAATGCATGGAGTGCAATGATAAAAAACACGTACTGTGTTCCTAAGAATTTGAAGAGACAGCCTGGATTTGCAAATGGGTGTTTGCTCTTCGTCAGGCTGCATCCTGTCCTCTTCCTTCAGCGTGTCGGGAACACAGCAGTATGTTGTTACCGTATGAGCGCTCATTGCCAGCTACTTGCCTTTAAATAGGAGCTGTAAGATGCTCGAGGTGAGATATGTCTTGCCTGACTTCACCTCTGAACTCACTAGCATTTGCGAATAAATCTTGCTGACATCCCTGGGATGCAGAACACCATCAGATGCCTCCAGGACCCTTAGGAGCGAGGTCCTCTTCCCAGGGACCAGCTGTAGCGCTCACTGCAGCTCCCGGACGCGCAGGTGGCGTGCCCTTCTTGGACGATTTGGGGAAGGCTGGAAGTTGTGCACTGCTGCCTGCTGAGCAAATCCCAGTAAAACTAACAAGCAGGTCTTAATTTAGGACTATCAGGATATTTTTACTGCAGCACGGTAGCCTGTGATATCCTGGAGCACAGGCTGGCTAGTTAGCTGTTCTTTGGAGTTGACTCTTTCCCCTCTTTAGGATATGATGGATGATATCTGTCAGGAGCAATTCTTGGAGCTCTCCTATCTGAACGGTGTACCAGAGCCAACTCGTGGCCGAGGAGTCCCTGTGCGGGGAAGGGGAGCAGCTCCACCGCCGCCTCCACCTGTTCCAAGGTACCTTTCCCAAAAGCACAGACCTGGAAATGCTGCGTCTTGCTCAGCGTTGTCCTGCCAGATGAGGCGAAGCTGCTTGTTCTTGCACATCAGCTGTTGGCCTTGACCTTGGCTTTTGGCCAAGGCTTTCTAGCCTTGTGTTGCAGGCTTGCTTTTAGCAAGCTGGCGTCAAATGTTTTGTATGTTTTGAGATGTAATCTATCACAGTGGATGTCTTCTGTGTTACTTTTGATGTCTGAAATTAGCATCTTCATAAAGTAACCTTTCAAAAATTGACCTATGAAATCCTGTGTAGATAGATACGCTGTGTTGGCTTCCATAGCCTTCGGCAGAATAGGCATTTTCAATTTAAACTGACCTTCCTTTGAAAGTTATAGGATGGCGTTATTCTGTCGTTGCTGTCAAGGCATTGGCATAAATTGGTGATAAAACTCTTTTACTGTAGTTCTTGCTTCACTACCTGTTTCATGGGGGAAAGTCTTTGCTTCTGAGTGTTTAGCCCAGAAGTGTCCCTGCTCATCTCATCATTGATCTTTACAGTCCCGGAGGTCTGGCAGTCATTACAGGTCAGTGATAGAGGGTTGTTTAAAGTGAACTCTGAGAAATTACTTGGTCGAAGCTCTATATCAGATTTATTTCTTCCTCTGTACAATATCTAATGCAGTAGAATTTTCATCTCAGAAGAAGGTTTTGTAAATCCTGCAATACAACAATGTTAATAATTCTTGTGCTTTCATTTCTGATAAAGAATTCATGGCTTAGTTAATTGTGGCTGTGTTTATTTATCAAGCTATTGCATTTTAAAGTTGGTTGTAAGAAGTGCATGCACTGCCCTCAGCTTTCAGCACATGAGCGGTACCCCAGTAGCTCTTCACAGTCCTTTTTATCTCCTTTCCAGGGGCCGTGGTGTTGGTCCTCCCCCTCCTCCTCCTCGGGGGGCCCTTGTGCGAGGAGCCCCGGTGCGGGGTGCCATTGCCAGGGGAGCTGCTGTAGCCCGCGGAGTACCTCCTCCCCCAGCAGTACGGGGGGCTCCTGCACCCAGAGCGCGAGCAGCTGGCATTCAGAGAATACCGCTTCCTCCTCCTCCCGCACCAGAAACCTATGAGGAATATGTAAGAAACTATATATCTTAGGGTTTTTTTATTCCAGGTAGCTGATCACAGAATCCTAGAATGGTTTAGGTTGGAAGGGACCTTAAAGATCATCTCGTTCCAACCCCCCTGCCACAGACAGGGACACCTCATGTATTGGATATTGAACACTATTGAAATAAGAGCTAACAGCCACTGGAGAAGTGGCCACCAGTCACTAGTACGGTGCTGGGTGACCTGCTCTGCCTCTTCAGTCCTCAAAGGAGGGACCTGCCAGTGTCCTAAAGGCAGAGTAAGGGGTGGTTTTTATAAAACTGAAATGTTGACCCAAAACTGAAGGTTGCCAGAACTATCAGTGCAGGGTAGAAAAACTACATCACAAAGATTGATGTAGTTCACATCATGTTCTCTTTCTGCAGGAGAATTCTTTGAGCAAGAAACACCAAAGGTGTCTCACTTCCCCTAAAATCCTTAAAGGAAACATGGTGGTGTTGCAAGTCATATAACTAAGCACCACCTTCCTGCCGAGCTTATCTTCTCATCTTTGGTCTTGGTATTCTAAAGGGAAAAGACGATGACTGGTTTTGATGCACAACAGCATTTTTGGGAATCATCACAAATATTGATACTTTTAAGAAGTCCGTTTCTCCTCTGAAACCAATCATAAGTTGATAGGTTGGGTTTTGTCTGCCTGTAAATCTGTGGTTTAGACGACACCGTTACAGGCCTCCTGGCAGATGGATTTGTACCGCAGACAAACTGCAGCCTTGGACACGTAACTTACTTTAAATGCATTGTAAATATTAGTGTGGGTCATTCGTCCCAAGCCACAGGACACAAGCAGATCTTGGCTATCTGTGTCTTATGATTGAGCCCCTTCCCTGTGGCAGGCAAGGATTCACAGCCTCCTCCGAAAGCTGCTGTAGCCTGAATTCAGTTTTGCCGTTACTCTTGATGAGGCATTAACCTTCGGTCCTTCCATTAACACCGTTTATGTCATCGTCCATTTCAGGGCTATGATGATGCATACGCAGACCAGAGCTATGAGGGGTATGAAGGCTACTACAGCCAGGGCCAAGGGTAAGTTTGCTTGTCTCCCGTATGCTATGGAGAAAAGTATGCATGATCTTTTTTTATGTTAAGCGAATGGAAACGCTGATTTCTGAGTTTGAGCTGTAGGGAAGGTGCCTTGTTCTGCTGGAATCCAGGAGTGCCTGGGAAGTAACTTTTGGGAGTGTCCTGGTGTCCTTGACAATTCTGTAAAAGCAGTGATCAGCCGCTGTGCAGCCACGAGCAACACTGGGCACCTTTGCTTTTCAAGTGTTCGTGCAAGTTGTGTCAGTTTAGGAATATGATTTCAGCACTGTATGTAACCAACATAATTACTCTTCCAGGGACACAGAATACTATGATTATGGACACGGGGAAGCACAGGAAACCTATGAAGCTTATGGTATGTCTGGGAATACTGTTCTCTCGACAGGGAAGGGGCTGCACATAGTTGGGAATTGCCTGCAGCGGTCGCACGTAGTTGGGGATTGCTTGTGGTTGACCAGCTGTTTTCCAGTGCTGCTCCACGCTCTGAGCAAAAACTTACGGAGGAGAACCTCAAGTAGTTTACAGGGCAGGATATTTATACCCTACGGGTTATCTACATCTGAACAACTGAGGGCATTCTGTGGTTTTAGACTCTTATCTAGCTTGATTTTTTTCAAAGGTGACACTTCTAAAATTCCATTTTTAAACGATGGAAATATCTTTTAATTTCCTTGTAGCTTTAGAATATTTTCAGAGCTCTGAATTTCCACCCACAGCACTACTTTTGCTGGAGCCTGGTTTTCGCAATTATATTTTGTTGAGCTGGATGAATGCATGGTTCCATCTGCTTCCTTATCCTCAAAAACCCACTAGCTGATACTGACTCTGTACTGTACATTTGCTTGAAAAATGGATTTAAGTGTCATATGAAGACCTCCCTTTGACTAGGTGGAACAATTTTGGTCAATATGTAAGTAGTCAGTGAAGTTTAGCTAATTTGAGTTGCGTAAGGCTATCAATTTGGGCTAGACTGAGAGGTGTGGGAACCCAATTTAACCACAACTCTGTAGGTCACCAACTGTTGAAAACAATAGGCCTTACGTCTGAGGTGCCAGCAGTAAAGGATTGGGTGACTGCATATTTTCTTTTTAAAGCTAGTTCAGCTTTCATCTTATGAATGGCATCTGCATGTGGCAATGAGTAAGATTCATTTTCCTCTCTCTGTAAACAAGCTGAACTATAAACAGTTACCGAAGCTATACAGTGAGCTGCTTAATGGCATGGAAATGCGCTGTGTGGAAAATAACTCCCTCTAGCAGAGAGCATCGCTTGCCTGAAGGCATGAATGAAAGCAGGTAGTGAAGGTAATGCCCAGCTGGAGGGACTTTCTGGGATCCTCAGGAGCTGGGAATCCCCTGTGCCGTGTCACGCTGGTATTAGGGAAGCGGAGTTGTTAATGCAGTAGCTGTCTCCTGCCTTGGGGTGTTCCCTGCTCTGGGCTTAAATTGTGTGAAGTTCAAATTCAGGTGCCTAGCCAGGGATGCTTTTCCAGTCTAAGATGCATTTGAACAGACGGCTACTCTCAGTAACGTTGCTGTCTTTCCTGCCTTCAGTGGCTCGGTTTGTTGCCCGTGTTAGTCACGCAGCACAAAGAGGCTTTTGTGCCTCCTACTTGGTAGGAGAGCGGGTGGTGGTGTCTGGGATATGAAGGCCAAAATGCTCATTGTATACTTGGCATGAAGTTGCCACAGCTAATCTGTTTATCCACAGTAATTTCCTTTGGTCTCTGCTTTCATGAAAACAGAATTAGCAAAATAAATTGATGAGCCAGGCTGGAGACAGTTTTGAGAAAATGGGAATGTGCTGCACGGTGGTAGGAACAGGCTGGGCTGTCTTCCGGGCTTCGGACACTTGCTTTCACAGAGGGGTGACCCTGGAGAGAGCAGCAGGCGTGCCAGGATGAGTGTTGCAAGCACAAGCTGTAATGAAAGCTGAGCGGGGATATTTGGAGCTTGAGCTCGCGTGGGGACCATGGGGATGCGAACTTCAGTTTGCCTCGGTGGTGGTTGTACGTAGCAGAAGGGTTTGGGCCGTCCTGCTGAGGGCTTGGTCCCATCAGCAGTTGGTGCTGGTGCCGCGCTGCTGGCAGTGCCTGCTCGGAAGAGGTGAGCAGACACTGCGCGGGTGACGGATGTGAAATTTCCGGTTGTAGCGGAGGGGAAGGAACAGCAAGTTGCAGCCAGAACGGTGTCTGGAGGCTCAGGTGGATGCGCTGCCATCGTAGAGCAGCGTAAGAACTTCATTATTTTGGCACAATTATCCAGGAGCCACCTTGCCTGGTGTCTGGGAAGGAGAGGAGCGCTACCTGTAGCAGTGCCCCCAGACAGACCCTGGGCTTGTAGATGCTGCTGGCCACCAGCCCGAGGGGCCGTGGCTGCTGCCACCTTGGCTGCGGCTGGCTGCCAGAGCTGCCCTGACAGTTGGCTTAGGCTCAGCTGAAATTAATTACTCCTAAAAGGCACTGTGTTTGTCCAAGTTGGGCTGTCAGAGCTGCAGGCTTCCCGAGAATCCCCGCGCGAGGGGCTTTTTCCCGTACTATCACAAGATGTGCTCCAAATGAGATGTTTCGGTGGTCCGCGGAGCGTTTTGCAGACAGGTTTTGGGGTGAAACTGCTGTGAAGATGCCCCATGCCTCCGCATCGGCTCCGGAGGGGACGCCGGCTGGCTGGCCCCGCTGCTCCCCCCGTGTCCCTTGGCTCGAGCGTTACCCATCCCTGACATATCCCTCTCTTTTCCGCAGGGCAAGATGACTGGAACGGAACCCGGCCCTCCCTGAAGGCCCCGCCGGCCAGGCCAGTGAAGGGGGCCTACAGAGAGCACCCATACGGACGTTATTAAAAAAACAAACATGAGGGAAAAATATCAGTTATGAGCAAACAGTTGTTACTGATTCTTGTATCTCCCGGGATTCCCGTTGCTTTACCCACACCAGACAAGTAATTGTCTAACTGTTTTTCTTCGTGGCCCTTTTCCTCCCACTCCATCCTCACCCTGCATTCTGGCTTCTGTACGTAGTATTTTAAAATGAGTTAAATAGATTTAGAGGACCGACTTTAATTTTTATTTTTTTTTAAGTGTGTTAGATGGCTTTTCTTTCTTTGTTGTTTAGATAAACACAACTGTACCTTTTTTTAATAAAAAAAAAAGTTGAGTTAAAAATGTTAGTTTCAAAAGTGACATGCTTTGCTTAGCAGTTATGAAATTAAGGTTTTGTTAACCTTTTAAGTTTGGTTTTAAGGAACCCATAAAAGTTGTAGTTGCAGAATCCCAAAGTAGGCTACATTTCAAAATTCAGGGCTGTTTTTAAGAATTAAAATTATAATGTAACGGTAGTAGCTGCCACCGTTTAAAAGTAACCTCAGACGTCAAACTTTCCTTAAAAGCAGATTGCTGGTGAATCTTAAGTTTAAATTTTAATACGAAGGATCCTCAAATTAAATAGCATTTTTTTAAAGGTAATTGACTTAAAAGAAAAAAAAAAATTAGGTTTATAAAATTGACTTTTCTTATGTGGGTTTTGAAATCTAGCCCCAAACATGCGGTGTTGAGAGATGCTTGGGAAGCAGATTGTCCAGTGTAAAGGGGTTCTTAAGTCGGTTCTGTATGAGGAACTTTTAAGGGGAAAAAAACAAATTAAAGCATGGCTCTAATTGCCCAGTGTTTGATATTAGCAAACAGAGTTATTACGTCAGTAGGTCTGAACTCTGTAAAATTACAGTCTGATCATTTTTATAGTGCGTGGGGCAGATAATACAGCGCAAGTTTAAAACTGACAAAATGTCAATATTAGCGATCCCATCGACTTGTTCAAGTGTATCTCAACACTAGCTTTGCATAAAAAGGGACACTGCAGCTGAAAAAAATGAGGAAAAATTTCACTTTGTACATAGGATAAAGTCCTAATTGGATTTGTACACTGTCCTCCCACTCTGTTCTTGAAGATTAAATGCTACGTGTGTAAGTCTGCCTAAATAGGTAGCTAAAACTTGTCAAAATGTCTGCCGCAGTTTGTCAATAAAGTTTAGTCCTTTTTTAATCAAAGTAAATGTGATGAATTGTCATTTTTTTTGTTGAGCAATAAAATAGCTATTTTTTTTTTCAAATAAATTTAAATTAATGCTAAAGCTAATTGTCTTTTTAAAACATGGAGACATTTTTAAAATGGTGGTTTTTGTAATTCTCACAGAAAGTTTCTCAAGCTCATTGAACGAGCTTCATTTTTTTAAATAAAAAAAAAAAAAAAGAAAAATTTGTTTTTCACCCCCTGGAAGTTGTTGAAAGCAGTTTGGTCCTGGACTATGGCAGAAACCTGACTTCTGTCTGCTGGGAAGTGTTTCTGGTTCTTTGCTGAGTTACTGATTGCGATTTCAGGTGGCCTCGCAGAGTATTGCAGCCTCCGGAGCGAGCCTGAAATGGCCGCTTTAAATGTAGCGTGACAAAACCAATGCTAAAAAAAAATAATCCAAGGCTTAGCTGCCACCAGGAGGAAAAGGAATCTTGCTTTCTGCTTTATGTAAACACCCCAAACCCCGTTTTCTAAGATGATGCCCTTCCTATTTTCCTGTAGCCTTGACTTGGAGAACCACTTAAAAATGTATTTTTATTTGAGAAGGGTGCTGCAGTTGCTCCTCATATCCTTCTGAGAGGGTCTGTATGTATGTGTGTATATATATATAATATAATAGCTTAAATTAAACTGCTTTTTAGAGAGACATGAAAAACGGTTTGTATTTCCCATGTGCAAAATGAATCTGGCATTCTAGGGGGAGAGAATTAAACTGCTCGGGGGTGAAAAATAGAGCATTAGGAACCAAACTGCTGGTAGCAGTGCATGATTGAGGGGAGTACTTTAAAACAACAAGTTGTATTTGTAGATTGTTATTAAAGTGTAAATAACTGAATTTTCAACAATGGTTTGGAGTCAGCTTTCAGGGCATAATGTCTTGCTTGATGAAAAGATCACCCTATGCCCCCCTTTTAAAGGAAAATTATCGCAGGAGAATCAGGATGTGTAAAGCTAACATGCATCGCAAAACCCAAAAGGTAACCTAAATGTCTGATTTTAATAGCACATTTCTCTTTTACATAAACTGTGACGGCAACTTGCATAAACTTTATTGAAACAATTCTTCAAATGTTAATTTTAATGTAAAAATTTGCAAAAAAAAATGTTTAAAATAAACATTTAAAAAAACCCACATGCTTCTGCATAAATTAGCAATAACTTTAATACTGTGCCCTTTGAAAATGCACTGTAATGTAATGTGGGCAAAAAGGAATCGGCAAGCTTAAATATCAGAAGATGTAAAATGACAACGAATATAGATAGTCCTGCTACTGCCAAAACCAAAAATTCTGCTCAGTTATTTAAAAATGTAAAATGATGGCCCTTTTTAGACCCCAGTATTGATATTTACTGTGAAATATTCAAAGCTCAGCTTAAGTTGCATGTTTTCCTTCCTGTGTAATTGCATGCAGGAATCTTTTTTTTTTTTTCTTTTGGTTTGTGCTTACATTAAGGAGACTCACAAATGTCTTCAATTTGCAGGAGTCAAGAGTTCGTCGCTGTGAATCGCTTGGTGGCAGATGAGCAGGGGCAACACGAAGTGGGTAAGTTTGTTTATTTTTGCCACCCCTTGCAAGCTGCTGACATGTTCTGGGTGGGAGGGAGGGGGCGGCGGCACCATCTGAGCTGCTAAATTGAAGCCATTCTTTATATACCCACAAATAAATTACTCCTGCGAAAGGCCGGTTACATGACTGACGCTCCTGCAGAGGTCACGGTGCGGAGGAGGCTTCGGTTTGTACCTGCGTAGAGCTCTCCCACCGAGATCCCGCGGAGAAGGAGGTTTAAGTGGATTTGAGAAGAGAGGGCAATCATGGAATAGAATCACAGGCTGGTTTGGGTTGGAAAGGACCTG
>VWZL01005508.1:41193-55292 GCA_013396915.1 Stercorarius parasiticus | reverse complement strand
AAAAAAAAAAAGGGGGGAAAAAAAAACCAAAAAGAAATTTCATGGCCGTCTTTCCACCTAACCTGAAATGCAGATACTACTTCTACTTAAATTATTCTTTTCCAAGGGTGGTTATTTCAGAGGAGAGAGTAAAGAAAGGAAGTGATTTTTTTTTTCTGACACACTAAGGAGAGGCAGTGGAAGGCAAGAGTGAAACTTCCCAGTCACCAAATCTGGGCAGTGCAGGTCTCTCTACTCCGCAGAATCCTCCCTCTCTGCTCCCAGCGGAGTGCAGCAAGGAATAATTTACAGTTCTCAAGTCATTTATATATTTATATAGAAATATATACAGAAACATATATAAAATATAAATCCTGTGGAATGGGAGGCAACCAGAGAAGCTAACCTACGACAACTACGCACTGACAGGTACTGTCCAGCTGCAGCCATCTTAGGTGGATTTCGTCTCTTCCTTCACCCTGTGGAGGCAAGCAGTGAAGAATTTGGTTGAAACAAGCAACTCGGGCTGTGCCCAAGCTTTAGTAACACACCAGAGCCGCAACCTTAAAAGCGCTCCTTACACGGCCCGTCTCATCTAAAACTTGTAACACGTTATTGAACAAAGGCGCTGCATTTTTGAGCCCTTTTCATCGAGCGCTCTGCTCTCACAGCACTGTATGAGGCGTGCTGCCTGCCAGCTTCTTCCGTGACAAACTACCACGTCTCTCCTCCACCCCCTCAAGTTGTGCAACATCCCACTGGGGGCACAGGTAAATGCACAAGGAAGTAGAGGCCCAGCCATTTAATCACCACGCCAGGAGACAGGGCTCACCCTTTGGGTTCTGCTTTCTCCTCTTTTGCTTTTTCCTCTTCTTTCTCATCTAGGGGGAAAAAAAAAAAAGACAGGCAGTAGTGCCGTAGGAAAGTACAGGCCAGGCAAAGTTCCACAGAGCTGGGAGGTCTTCTAGTCCTAGCTCTCGTGCTTACCTTTCTTCTCCTCTTCCTCCTTCTCCTCTTCTGTTTTCACACGCTTAGCTTTCTTAAAGTTGGCAACATTTTTGCGCCCTCCTTCCCCTTCATCTTCAGAGTCAGAGAATTCTTCATCACAGGATATTCTCTTATCAGAATTGCGGACTGAGTGTGAAGGGGACAAGAGGTGGTTTGAGCAGATTTAGAAGTCAGGAGACACCAAGCACTAACTTCTCCCAAGTACATCTACACACCAGAACCAACTAACGAGCCCACGTAAGTCAGAATCAGACCATGATAAAAACATTTTGTCTTTTTACCTGCCGTATCTTGTAACCCATCACTCCTAACTGCTCATGCCTAAGATCCGAGATCACAAATACGACTTGGATTAGGTACAGCGTGATGCCTAGACTTGACAGCGTAAGCAGGTTAACCAACCTCACACTGAGGAAATCTGTCTGCCAGATCTAAAGGCCATCAGCCAAGCTGGATATGAACTAGCATTTTCACTGCGGAAGACAACTTCTGGGATCAAAGCTGACAGCCTCCCAGAAAGTATTCTGTCATGGCACCTACACCACTCTCTAAATTCTCACATTAAAGCCTAGGTTCTCCCCTTATGGAAATCATCTGGCAAAAGTGCCATTTCTCCAAAGAACAAGAAATCTATCAGCTCTGCGGTGCTCGGCATCACTGCTTTATCTTACAAAATCAACCAGAAAGGTGGGAACAGATTCAAACTGAAGGACTCTGGAGTAGAGATATATCTAAATTGTACACCCTCTTCCCTTTACGTAGGGAACTCAGTTTAGAGCCTGCACCCTTCTCCAGCTAACCGATCCTGTTCAGTTTCGCACCCACAGGCTCTGAACAGTACAATTCCCAGCCAGGCAACACAACTATGCCAGAGACAAGCACATACTTGAAATGCGTTTCTCAGGATCTTCTTCCTCTTCATCTCCACTGTCTTCCTGAACAGCATCCTCAGGAATTGGCTGCATCTGGACGCCAGGGGCATGAGGCAGCATGCGCAGATTCTCAAAGAGACGTTGCCTAGAGCCAGCCAGGAAAGGAACACCTCCGTCAGCAAGATGCCACCCACGGCTGCGAAGCCCCCGGTCGAAGGTGTCAGTCTCGCGAAGAGGAGCAAACACTTACTTGATCTTCTCAAGATATTCATTGGTATTCTGGTTAGTCATGTTCGAGGGACTGATGTGGAGCTTAAAGTCTGGTCCAAAGTACTCGAAATAGTCATTATATGGAAGCTCTGCAGGCAAGTTAAAAAGGAATAAACACCAAATTACCACCGGACTGGTGAGGAAATACCACAAACACATTGTATTTGCATTTACCTAGGCATAGGAGCCAAAGCTCTCCTAGCCCAGATTCAGATCAAAGCAGACAACTTAGCAACAGTGCAGTCAAAGCTTACTTGGCAGTTAAACACTATCAGCGCACACAAAAGTTTTCAGCAGAAGGTCATCTCATTTCAGTAAGATGGCAAAGGCTGCTGGGTACCTTTTGCTGGACGGGAGAGCTACAGGACTAGAATGCAAACAAGAACAGCTACTGCAAATCAGGACACCCAAAAGCTCTTCCACAGTAATAATCAAGAGCTAATGAAACATCTCAGGGCTGCCACCTCTCCCAGAGCACCATCAGTTCCCTGAGCTTTGTTACTAGAGTGTCATTGTCCCTTAGTCTTGCTTCAAAGGCTCCAGGGGAGAGTTACCATTGGGAATTTCAGTGTCCAAAGCCACAGCAGTCTCGTAGGTCCAGCATCTAGCCACGTTGCGGATCGTATAGCCACCTCCTCCCAGCATCAGCATAGGCAAATTAAAACTTTTTACAAACTCCACACACTTGGCATGACCTGCAGGAAAAGCCGGGGGGGGGAAGGTCATAGCCTCATGGCATGAGAAGAACAAACTTTTCAATGAAGTGTAATTATATCAGTTACGGCCGTTCAACACGGGCACTGCATGGTACTCTTACCTTTGATGGTCAGATTAAAACAACCCAGCCTGTCCCCTGACAGAGAATCTGACCCGCACTGCAAGACAACTGCGCTAGGCTGGAACGTCTCCATCACTTTAGAGATCACCTAAACAAGAAACCCGTTGTTACGCACTCTCCACAGGACAGTGTCACAGCAACGCAGTAACGGCCATGGCAGCAAGTGACATGAAGACACCCCTAGTGTTCCCACAGCTGCTGACTCCCCTGCATTGGTAACAGTGATGCTCTTACAAAGAGAAGCTTACTGACGACAGGCTGCCATTGTTAGGGAGGAATATAGCCCCTGAAGAGTCTTATCACAGAGGCATGAATGAATCTCCCCAAAGAACGGCTCCACGAGCCACCCAATGACAAATATGATCCACAAAGAATCACTCAGCAAAGACGTCTTCACTTACCGGTTTGAATATTGCTTCATAGGACTCATCATCAATTCCGTCACGGAGGGGATAGTTGACAGCGTAGTACTTGCCTTTGCCTGCACCAATATCCTATTAGATTGAAAGACAGGAGAGACCACAAGTCACCAGAGAACCAACTACAACACGTAAATTGTGCCGCAAATTAGCAAGGGAAGTTTGGGATTCCATCAGTGCAATCCGCACGTAAGCCGAGGCTCTCATGGGCAAGTACTGTCCCGGCAGAAGGCAGCAAGAGTCAGTTGACTCCAACAGCAGCTTATTTGGCCCTGAGTGCTCAGAGAAGAAAAATCTACAACTGTCACCACTTCCATGTCGCTGTGAGCACACAGGCTCTCGCTTCACTGGCAAAAACCACTCTCCTACACGGCAATAAAACCAGCAGCCAAAATTCTACTTCCAAACCTGTACACTCTGCAGACACGCACAGCCCAAAATACCACTTTGTGCTGACCGCACAGTCTAGTAACTGGAAGAATCTACTTTTACTTTAAAACATATACATTTTTACATTTCCATTCTCTCTTTCATACACAAGTGTTTCATAAAAAAAATTATTATTTCATTTATGCTGCAGAGTGACTGCACCAGGAAAGAATGTTGATGCTGCACACAAATTCACATCACCAGCGCCAAACTCTGGGAATTTAGATCAGAAAAATGTAACTCCACTAAAAAACACATAAAAAACCGTAAAGAACCTTTCACCCCTGAGAACAGCACTCTGGCAATGTCAGAAGTCGCAAAGCGAACCACACCTGTACCTAACTTGAAAGAGTGCCACAGTTAACACCACGATTCATTAACATCTAGAACTGACTCACAGGAGGAAACGCCAACAAGATAAACCAAGACACACAAAGTACTCCCTCATAAACTTTCACCCAAAAGCTCGTATGACCAAGCTTAGTTTGCAAGTACTTACAGATGACCAACGTGCCACCTTCAGAGTCACTTTTCTGAGCATAATCCCCCCAGAAAGCTGCTAAGAGACCGGTATCAAAGCCTTGGTTTTATTACCACACATGACGGCAGGAACAAAGCGCCCATGCCAAGAGCCGAGCCAGCTGCCTCACGTATACACCTTTACCCTCAGAAAAAGGATGCCACTTTGAGAGCGGGAAAACCCAGGAGAGCAGTGATTCTAGTTAAATTAGTACAACAGCAAACAGATGGAAGAGACCAAATTTCAGGGTAATTTTCTGCAAAGCCTTCACTCTCACCCGTAGGTCCCCTGTTCCTGGGAAGTACTCTCCGTACTTATGAAAGGACACGGTCATGACACGGTCTGTGGTATAAAAGGCTTCCTCCACGCCATCTCCGTGGTGAATATCAATGTCAATATACAGCACTCTCTGGTGATACCTAGGATCAGAAAAAAGTCAAAACGCTGCATTTCTTCAGAGCGGAAACTGCCTTCACCAGCAGAGCACATGGGAGGAGAGCAAGGAACTTGGTGCTAAAGCCCAGGCTGCACAGCCACCAGCCAGCTCTCTCCAGAGTCTACAAGCAAAAGAGCTGTGGAGAACGGACATGTGCCTTGGTGAGCAGTGGCACAGTGCCACAGAGGAAAATAAAGTGGCTTGTGCNTAGTTTATTCAGATTCAGCCAACAGACTGCATTTTTACGTCCAAGCCTCCCACTGAGGTCTGCCTTGAGCCAAAAGCTGCCACATATTACAGCTGTGTCCCCTTTTCCAGGGTGGACGGTAGAGAGAAGGGTCTAAGAGCAACCACACAATGCTCCAAGCCTTCTGCCTCCTGCACAGTGCCACCACTAGACATACCCCTTCAGGAGAGAGGGTACCGCATCCCAAATAATAGCTGATTAAGCCCTCCCAGGAAAACACAGCTTAAAAAAAACAAGCAACAAAAAGAGCAGACTGGGAAGAAAGCGCTAAGGACTCAGAGGAAATGCAGCAGAACAGACAAAGAAAAGGAGTAAATAGTACTGCCCGTACTTTAGGAGCTCCAAGATAGCTAAGACGATATCGTTGACATAACAGAAGCCAGAAGCCTCCGACTTTTTAGCGTGGTGAAGGCCTCCCGCCCAATTCACAGCAATGTCTGTCTGTTGCTTGTTCAGCTTCACAGCACTGGCTGTTGGGAGAATTACAAAACGTTAGCATGTCAGCAAAGGCCCCGTGACAGAGAGCGAGGGGCAAAGCACAGGTCCCTTACGGTCACATCAGTGCTCATGTGTGCATTTGTAGGTACTTTACAAAGCACAAGCCCAAGGGTTTAACACTGGATGTCTCAACAAACTAAGAAAAGGCAAGGGAAGAGAAACGCAGCCTCTGTTTTGCCTGCACACACTTTTTACTGCTTCCCACGTTTGCCTCAGAGCACAAAATCTGCACGAACAAGTCCACAGCATTCTGGCTGGGGTCACAGTTGAAGACAGGTTAGATTTCTCGGTGCTCTGAACAAAAGATTTTAATTAAAGGTTTTACCCAACATATGTTTAGGTCATTCACTGAATATGCATTTAGGTAAAGGAAGTTCTCTTCCCCCAGCCCCTTCATAAACTTTCTGCAAATTTTGCAAGTCTCCCAGGATCAAAACAAACGATACGTTCTGTGGGATCTGCAGCCTTGGGACCAGAGAGCATAGCTACTTCAAAAAATGCTGCAGTCAGTACTTGTACGTACGGCTGAACCGTGTTACAGGAAATAAAGGCTTCTAGATGTCATCGTGGGAGTAGCAGCCACAAAGCTTTAACGCCTGAGCACAGTAACACAGTTCCGCAATACCCACTATTTCTGCAACAAAGTATTTGAAAACAGTGAAAGAATTCTAAACGTTCTAGATTTCAGGTTCAGGTTCTATTTTGCCTCCTGTCCAGAGACAGCGGCTTTTTGTTAAAAACATCAGATAAAGTCACCCGTTTCTTTCATTTCCAGGTTATGCCCGCCCAGAGCAAGGTTTTTACAACTTTTTTGTCTGTAAATCTCACGTTGATTTTTTTATTAAACCCCTGTTGCTGCTGCGGTTTTGTTTAAGTCTTTGCTGGCAATGTTGTTATACCACTTACAGAGTCCTTCACCTATTCAGCGAATTAACTTGGACTAGTGAAGATACACTGAACAACTGTAGAGGTATCTGTCAATATACAAGGCTTGAACTCTCGCATGGGAAGAAATCTAATTACTAAGGAAATCAGAAAGAGGTTGACAGGGTTTCCCCACCACCACCTACAACAATTTATTTCCTAGAGAGAAGCACATTACATACCTCTGCTTAAGAGAAAAAGAAAAGAAGGTACAACTTGTGAGCTTACCAACTGAGCCTCCAGCGGAGAGCTGACAAAACTCAAACAACCCATCAAACACAGGGCAGTCTTCCCCAACGTTAACTTGAAAAGAATACAAAAGAGTTAGTAAGACAAAACCACAAGTAAATGGCAAAGCTTATACCACCGCTCTGAATTAAAAAGCTAACCATGTAAGCAACCAAATGTTTTAAACAATGAACTACCACACACAAATAATAAAGCAGTAACGTAATCAACCTGAGGGTTGCCTGATGAAGCAAAAAGGTTGCTGCTGTAGGGAAGATGCTCCTGACTTGTAAGACAAAAAGGAAAGCGGGTCCCAGGAGCTTTGGCAAGAACCGCACGCCATCTACCGGGGTGCACTACGAGGGATCCAGAAACCAGTCCGCCACGTTGGAAAATGAGAGGGCGGAGAGGAGATGCTATCAATAAGCGCTTTGTAATACCGATACTCGTCCTCAGCAGCAGCTCAAGCCACGCTTGTTGAGACGGCACATTTATGGTATTCTGCTCTGCACCGGCAGCACACGCTGGTCACCACGAGCACACGCGGGCCGTGCAAAACAGGGGCCAGCACCCCTCGCCACCCCTCGGGCACTGTGCCTTCAGGGGGGAATAGTGCTGTTTCCCACTACAGAGCTGACCCTGAGCTCCGTTACACAACCCCACAGCAAGCGAGAAAGGTTTTTACTCCCGTTTCCTGCTGACAAGGAGTGGAGAAAGCAAAGAGTGCCAGCACTGCAGGAGAAGGTGGGGACATGGCAGGTAGCGGTGTGTACTGGACAAGAAGTTTACATCCACATCTGTTCTGTTACACTCTGTACATTCCTTTTACTTCACATCAGACAGTTTTTAAGTTCTCAGCAGTACTGTAGTTTTGGCCTGTAATTTCTACTGTAAATAGTTTCACGATTAAAAATAAAAGTAACAACAGACTTGTACCGAATCTAGATTTTGCAAGATTTGCTTCAAAAACAAGAACAAAAAAATAATCTGTATTTTTGCAACTACATCTGTAGAATGTTTACTTCTGTGCTTAATGAGAAAAGCACAAACAACACAGTTCTTCCAGCATTAGAAACTCGTCAGTGCCCAGTCTCCACAAAGACTGTGTGATAAGGGAGTCTGAATGGTCCCAGTTCGGGACAGGGATCTCTGAAAAGGACAATAGCCATCAGGAGGCCCAGAAGGAAGCAATTGTTCCCACTTTCCAATTGTTTCAGCAGGGCATGGCAACTGGCAGCGTTTGAATAATTAACTCCAAGAGGTGGTTGGAAGGTCTCCCTGTTAAGTGAGCAGAATTCAAGTCACCAATTTCTGCACGCTTCCCATTACAACAAATTAAACTTCTCGCCCTTTAGATTACAGAGCGGTCTTCCCAAGTCCTCAGGCAGGCAGCCTGAATGAAATCAGCAGAATGAAATTAGAAACTGTTCATTACCTTTGCTGCCCCTCAGAACTTTGTGGACAGCGCTGACAGTATTTGAGGGCATCCCTCTGCTATACCTGGCAAAGACAGGAGCTGCTGGGTAAACAGAAGGCAATTGGGCTTTTTCCCACCAGGAGATGCAAAGCGGCCGAGACTACTAATGAGGGGTGTTAGTAACAGGGGTCAATCACTTGACCGTAGGCATAAAGCTCTGGTGGAAGATGAGAGGCAGATGCTCCTTCTTCCTTGCAATGAGTGGGTGAGGAGTTTCGTATCCGGGAGAGCGCAACCAGAGAGAGCCAAGCATTAAAGGTGGAACCATCCTTACGGAAACCCTAGCAGCTACCCTCCCCACAAAGGGAAAGCTGGAGCACCAAACAGGCAACGGAGACCTGCCACTGCACTTGGGAGCAGCGATCTCATCTCCTGTACCCCTAATCTCTGTTCTGAGCCTCCGCTGCTAATTCTCTAGCTACACAGCGGCTACTGTTTTGCAGGTCTCACTGAAGAAAAGCTCCGTTCTCCACATGGTTAAGATCAATTTTTATATTTTGCCTCCTTCAGGTAAAAATAGTTCTGTGGCAGTACAGAAAACGTTGACTACCAGAGAGAGCAGAGTGGGTGTTTTATGAGCCGTATCTGCTACAGGGGTAAACAGTTCAGTCTGTGTAAATATGTACTTTGGTATATGTCATTTGGTATATTAAGGCATATCATTTACTGTAGGAAGTCTTTCAATGTATATTACTCATGAACCATATTACCCATTCCTCTTACATGCTTGTGCCTTAATATCTGTCCCCTTCAGCTCACACCAGGTTTCCAAGTGCCTCAACTTCAGATTCAAGACCTGTATTTCTTCTAAATTGGAGATTACGCTTCACACAAATGAACCCCATGGGCTAACAACGTTTTTCTGCTCTCAAGGACTGCAATGTGCAAGACCAAAATACCGTTTTGTCTACACTTGCTAGAAACCCAGTTTGCTGCAGCCATTGCCAAAGAACATCAGCTCAGAGACGCAGAGACACCAAAAAGAAAGGCTTCTGTAACATTAAAGTCGCTATTAAAGAGCCCTTCCATGGACCGGAGAAACTAGAACAAGAGATTAGCTCACAGAATAAGTCATTCTAACACAAAGTGGACAGGTATCATTGCGCATCTCAACCCTCTCCCACTTCCAAACTGCCATTGCCCTGAAAATCCTTCAGAGTTACCGCAGATTTTGGACACAATTGATGAGTTGAGGTTTTTTTTTTTTTGCTTATTTGCTTTAAATTACACATCCCTTTCCCACCTCAATACCTCTGGTTAAAGATACGCAATTATGCAAAATAGATGCAGCTCATAAATGGAGTAGTTCAGTCATCTCTAAACCAGGAAGGCAATTTAGAAGAGTTTTAATCAGAAGACAAGACCAAAAAAAGACAGTCATGTCAAAGGGTTTTCCTCAGCTTTTCTAGTATATTAGCTTGAGAGCGTCATTTTAAAAATGCTTGATTTACCAGAAAAATGAAAAACAAAGTCAGGAGAAAGACACTTTTCCATGGTTCTTCCTCCACGCTTTATCACAAACCTCTAAAGCTGGCCTAGGATTCCCAGAACCACAAATTTTAACATTGGCAGAAATGGCAGCACTACACACATAACTTACATCTTTGCATCTGCTTGCTGTACTCGGACATGTTATCTGGGCGAATAGACCTCAGAAATTTTATATAGTCATCACTGTGGTACTTGGTCATTTCTTCTGCATTTGCCTTGTGAGGGCGCTACAAGGACAAAAAAAAAAAGCAGCAAGGCTTGTTTTGAAACACACCTCTCTCCCCAATTCCCATTTCCAATCTCTGCCAATCTCAGATTTACTCCCAGGAACAGCAAACAACTCAAAACAGCAGCATTAAAAAAGAGAAACTTATTTTCAAAGGCAAGAATGCCACTACTGGAGACTGAAACGTATTACATATCTAGACAAAGAAAACATTTAAGTTACAGGGAGAAATGCAATGTTCAAGTCTCCAAAGCTTATCTGAAGCAAAGAACATCTCACTACAAGCAATGAGAGGAAAGCATGAATACATCAGCACAACTGTTTATTTTTTTTTTCCCCCCTTTCCTCTTTGGCTCATCAACAGACAACTTACAAGTCTAAAGCATCAAAATTAAATCCTGACACGTAAACTAAGATCTTTCATATATATTTCTCTTCATCACCAGCCCTACACTTACATATATCTCCATCTTCCTGTAGAGGCCATAGTTCAGCAGGAGGTTGTGGGTCATCCGGATCCTGTGGGGTTTCATAGGATGTCCTTGGCCATAATAGTAGTTTCCAACATCACCTGGGAGCAGAAAGGACTTTGTTACAGCAGGGAAACCTACGAATTCCTTCAAAGAGAATCACAGCCAGGCCACAAGAGCCATCAGGTCATCTGTCATGTTAACTGCCCTTCAGCAGCGCAGCACAGGGAACAGGGTTTCCCATCTTGTTTGCACAGGTATCTCCATGGATTCATAAAAGTTTATCCTAGACTCAAATAGGACAGACATGGAAATTAGAGCATGGCCAGACAAGGAAATTTTTAATGCCAGTTCTGGGGAAGGCAATCCAGGCAGAGTCTGAGCAACTACCATCACACTGCACAAGTTAAAGAGGAGGGAGCTCCAGCTTTCTCGGGCACCGCATTTGCCTGTCCTCCCTCAGCAAGTGACAGCTCTCCAGTGTCCTCTATGATATCTCACATTTACAGAGCTCACGGGTTTCACCGAGAAACGCAACCGCGCTCCGGGCACAAACCCGCATGCCAAGAGGCACGCAAGTTTAATCCCGGCTCAGACAATGACTCATCAGCCGGCGCACGTAGCCTCTTTGCCTCAGTTTCTCACTATTTACCTAACAGAAACCAGATAGAAAGCAGCTAATTCTGTGGATAAGCAAACAGCAGCGCAGCTGTAGTTTTACAGCTCTAATCGTTTTCACCCTTTATTATTGCTTGAAATCCTTCAGAAGAACCCTGGTCCCCACCAACCGCACACCCACGTAGATGCACCTGACGAACTATTCTATGGGCACCAGCGTTAATGAAGTTACCTTCCTGCAAATATATCCCACAAGTCATCTCCGCACACAGGTTTTTTTCCTACCTAGCTAAAGCTGAGCTCCTGCCACACTCTCCCACAGTAGGCATCGCTAATTTTTTCCCCCTCCTCTCCCAGGGTACTTATTTTCATGAAACCTACCGAAATTTAACTTTCAGATTACTACCTCCTGCCTGATTTGGCCGTGAGAGGCAGAGATTCAAAAGTTGCCAAGAGCAGGAAAGGCGCCGACAGCCACACACAGCAGCAATACCACACAAGCCTCATTTTCTTGGGAAACCAGACTAAGTTGTTCATGTAGTTGTACAACTCCCGATCGGTTTAGGAAGCAGCAGACCCAGTCCGGTCTGGCTGGTGACTCAGTTGGGAGTATTAATATTTCATCACCAATCTTAACATTCAGGAGAAACTGCTACTTCCTCGCAGCACACAGCTGTAGTTTTTTAGTTTTTCCTCCTGTGGACGTGGCCCTATTTTCAGTCAAAGTAGATGCAAATGGTGCAAATCCCACACCCAAACAATTCTGCTGCTGGAGTTTACCTGTCCATGGCACTACGGTGAAATGGGGTGTTCTTTGCACGAAGGTATTTTAGTCGGGCAACTATCCCTACAGTAATATCAGGTTAAATCAAGCTTTGGGGACCTCACTAAGAGATGCTCAAGACCGTATCTAGAAAATACAAGCACAAAACTACGCGAAGCTTTGAAAAATCATCATTATCATCTTCACTTCACACTGTCAGTGAAGTGCCCTGGGCAAACCCTGACTTCCAGAGTCTGCGTTCACTCTGCTAAACACATCCCACCGCGAGCCCTACAGAGCAGCAGACGAGCTTCTCTGCTCGTGGACGTCAGCGCAGATTAAGGGTGTGTGAACTTAAGACATCCCTCTTCCTGTCTGCCGGAGTGAAGCAAGCCCCTACACAGGGAGCTGATAAAGGAGAAGTTCAAGTCCAAACGCTCCCACACACCCTCAGCACCCCTCAGGATTTCCATGAATGACCCTTACAATACCCGAGTACCTTCTCCGCACCCTTTCCATCCCACCTAGACCCTTCCCTGCAGCCCCGGTGCCTTCTCCAGCACAGGATGCCCTCCTGCCGTCTGAAATGTGTGGCTCAAAGAGACCCGCACGCCATCCGAAACAGCACCCAGGACCTCCCTTCGGGGAATTATCGCACTAGATTGTGCTGCTCTAACCTCCCTGCATGGAAAATAAAAGACCCTAACAAACTGGCCTCCCACAACTGCAGATTATGCCTTCCCTGACAATAAAAGCACACTTTCACCCTAGGACACGCTGTGGATGTTTGCCAGCCGCTCGTAAAAGAGCAGGGGAAACAAGGCACTCAAACCTCACCACAGAGTAAATTAGCGAGGGCAGCTATAGACAAGAGTGTATAACACTAAATTCACGGAGCTACCGTGCAATAAAGACTACAAGGACAACATCTCCGCTTGGCATTTTCAAACAAAATGACTGGTTGTTTCATATTTAAGACATCACTGTGTCCCTTTAAAGATTATAGCTTGTTGGAAAACTGACAAGCTTCTTTGTGAACATGTTATATTCCAAGGACAGGGATAAGTTTGGACATAGAGACCTTTTTTTTTTCCAACATCCAGGTTGCATGCACATGTATGGCATTCCGGCATTCCCTGCAAGCACTCTTTAAGTTTAAACCAGGCATTTTAGGGCCCAGGGCCCCTGCATCCACGTTTTGATATGATGGGTGTTGCACAGAGATCAGTTGCGTGGCGAAATTGGGCTTGGTTTGGCTGCAGCCAGAGCTCTAATCCAGGCTCCTCCTTGCCCTGCCCTCCCAAAGGCACTGGCTGAGTCAGAGACCCTGCAGAACTGTCATTACAGGTTACGAGCCTACCGCTTAGATTTACTTCTCTAGAGAAATAAAAGCCCTCGCTATATGCCTGACACATACAGCAGTTTAGAAGAGCCTGCTTTACTGCTTGAACACTGAGCACATCCACTTACCAGGAAAAAGTAGCAAGAAAAAGTTTTTATTTGATTTCACAGACTAAAAACCACCACCAACCAGAGAATTGCACAATACCTTTCACAGACAGCGATCAAAAACGAGCTCACCCATCACCAAGGCACCAAGTCGCCCCTCCAAAGGGGAGGCGGTTGTGAATGCGCAGAGGCGATGCGACTGTGATTTCTCCCACAGACTACGGGGTAGGAGCGGGGAAGCCGCACACAATACCCAGCTTGGGATTTGGCCAGCTCTAACACCCCGTTATTTCCCTACCCCGACGGGATGATTACATAGCCCCAAAGCAGTGCTTCCCCAGCCTCGTAAAGAAAAAAAAAAAAAGCCAGTCTGCAATCCAGCCAAGTTCAGAGCCAGAATTAAATAATGCTCCTAGACACAGGAACTCCCTACAAACAACCAGGCTGTCAGTCTGGCTCCCAGCACCTTCAGGTTTGTCCCTTGCTTGACAGCAACGCTGCTGACCCAAGCGGCAGCTTCAGGAGTGCCTCTTCCTCTTAATGCGGCTCAAGGAGCCTTCATCCCCCTGCAACCCGTCCTGTCCCCCAGCATCTCCCCGAGTGCTCCCCCATCCACCCAGAAACCTCCCTCAGGACCTCAGCACAGCTCCCAAAGCCTCTCTCGGCCTCGTGCCCCTCTCCCCATCCCGGATCTTTCACAGCCTTTCCCCACCTCCCAAGTCCCCAGACCTCCACACCTCCCCATCCTGTTCTGCCCCCCATCTACCCCCAATATTGCCCCCCCACACTTCCCTTCCTCCCCTCCAGGGCTCTCCCATACCCTCCCATGCTCCCCCATATCCTTCCTATGCCCTCCAGTGTCCTCCCCCACCAACCCCACTGCAGTCGCCACATGATCCTGCCCCTATTGCTCCCTGCCCCCCCCACTGCAGCCCAC
>VWZL01005508.1:1644-14532 GCA_013396915.1 Stercorarius parasiticus | reverse complement strand
CTCTCACCATGGCGGCAGCGCTGAGGCGAGAGCGCCGGCTGATCGCTTCCGGGTCAGACGGTGTGGCGGACCGGAAATACGTCACCGTCGCTATGGCGCCCGTGGGTGAGCTTCCGGGCCTGCGAGGAGAGCGTCTGGCGGGAGGGGAAAGGGTCTGCCCTGAGCGGGAGAACGATGGGCTTTCCCTCGGGAAGGGAAACAGACACCGGCTGGGCCCCTGAGGGGGGACATGGCGACGGGCTGGGCCCCGGGGGGGCCTTCCCTGAGCGGGGAGCAGGGCTGCGGCCTGACCCCGCTGAGGGGGGATGTGGCCCTGGGTTTCGTCTGCTGTGGGGTCTCCCCTGAAGGGAGAAGGTGGCCACGGGCTCGGCTAGCTGAGGTGTTTTCCTCCAGTGAGCGTGGCCGCAGGTTGTGTATGTAAATACTCTAGTGAATATTTAGTGAATTTACTCACTTTAGTCCCCTGTGAGGGGCCTTCCCTGAGGGGGATGCGGCTGCAGGCTGAGCTTGCTGCAGGGTTTATCCTCGAGGGGAATGCGGGAGCAGGCCCAGAGTAGGGCCCTTCGCGATGAGAGACATCAGTGAGCTGAGCTGGTGAAGGCCGTCCCTGACAGGGGATGGTGGTGGGCCAGCTCTCCCCCCACCTCTGCGGGAGATGAGGATGGGCTGAGCCGGCGTGGGCCCTCCAAGGGCGGTGGTGGTGGTTATGGCAGACTGGGGTTCCCCTGGGGCCATCAGACCGCTGAGACCAGGCTGTGTTGCAGGAGAAGCAGTGGCGCTGCTGCTGGTGGCCGTGCTGTGGGGCAGCACTGGGCCATTCCTGCGGACGGGCGCAGCAGGGCTGGAGGAAGTGCGGCGCCAGGGCCGCCTGCAGCAGCTGCTGGCTGAGATTCGCTTCCTGGGCCTCAACTACAAGGTGCGACCCTGTCCTGGCTCACGGGCCAGGGAGGTAGCAGGGTGTCAAATTGCCTTTGGTTTCATTCCTACCTGTTTACTTCTGGACTCAATACTTTTATTTAAACTGCTAAATATTTAATCTATCATCAGAATTATTTATCCAGAGTAATATTTCATTTACTTGCCTCTAACACTGATCTTCCCATGCAGAATTTTGACCACTTTTCTAGGTGGCAGGTCATTAACCCTCATATTTTGCATGAAATAAGTACAGCGTGCCTTCTGCTGTTTGGGGAACTAAAACATTGAGCAGCTTGTAACTGGCAGCAGAATCACCAGTGTTCCACATTTCCGCTGCCAAACGTGTCACAGGGCAAGTGAGTCTGGGCTCCTTCACTGCCCACTCACTGGGGATGCACAGTGGGTTTGTGGGCAACAACTAACAGGCCTGTGTTCTTCCCACAGTACATGGTGCCGTTTCTGCTCAATCAAGGTGGATCTCTCCTCTTCTACCTCACCTTGGCATCCGCAGGTTAGTTCTTGTTGCTCTCATGGAGTGGGTTGATTGGGATTTTTGGGAGGATCAATGCTATTGATTACTCTAGTGACCTAGGTAAACATTAAGCAGCTGTCTTATAATAATCATAAATAAAACAAGTGTCTTATCTTACAATTTGTACAAGATTATCCATTTAAAACTGTTTGTGTTAAAATGGTTCAATTTCAGATCTGTCCCTGGCAGTACCGCTCTGTAACTCCCTGGCTTTGATAGTTACACTGGTGACTGGGAGGATTCTGGGAGAGGACATCGGTGGTGGAAGTAAGTTACACTTAAAACATTTCCTTACATTATCTCCTGCATCCATTTGCTGACGTAATAGCATGGGCTACCCTCTGGTCTTCTGAAAAACAGCAAATACCCACACAAGGGCTGTAACTAGTTAAATAGTAGTTCTTGCTACAGAACCTGAAAGGGAAGTGAAATGGAGTTTTAAGTGGGCAGGGCTAATAAATCTGAAGTGAGAACTGGCTGTTGTAAGCTAACAGAGTTTACAGGCCTGAGTCTTCACCTAACTAGGTGTTTAACCATCATAAGCCCATGGTGGAAAAGGAGCGCCCCATAAGTCCCCAGGTGTCAACACCCATCCTTCTTTTCTTCCCTTACATCCTACAGTAACATTACCCTGCTCAGAAAGTCAGAAAATCACAAAATGGCAGGAAACTTGAAAGTTTAAAACCACCACGACCTGGCACAATAGTGTTTCTTTGTTGTTTAAGTGGGGTTCTCACTAGCCAGACATGCAGCATCAGCAACATTTTATTAGAAACATGCTTTGCTCAACGTACATGGGCAATCCAAATATCCAAACCCCTTCAGAATCCACCTGGTCCAGGTCGTACCTGTCCAGACGTTTGTGCTATCTTATTTACCATGACATCTGAGCATCAGGTATTTAGCAATGAGAAGGTCTGACTGACTACTATTGAATTATGCAAGTTCCCAACATATTCTCGTTCATTTTTGTAGGGGCTGTGGCGGGAATGCTGCTCACTGTCCTAGGAGTCACGCTCTGTGTAGCTGGTTCATGAACAAGACACAGTGAGAAGCAGCGGAAGGAACCTGTTCAAAGGTAACCCCTGTGGCTGAAGAGGGAGCTTCTGTCTCAGTAGCTTTGGCTCAGTTGCACTTAGGAAGCTGTATTTTGACACAAGGATGTCAAAAAATGTGAAAGTGTGGACTGTATTCCCTGAGCACCAGGGTGCAACGAGGCATGTTGCAAGGACATCCTGTTTAATTACTTCAGTTAAGGAATTTTTTGTCTGTGTGTTTCAAGGCAAGGAGGATTGAATTGTCTTGTTCAGCACTGGAGGAATAATAAATGGTTAATAAATTGTTCAACAGGAGCTTCTGGGACCACCTGGTTTTTCTGTAGAAGGAATCTGTTTAGGAACTCTCCCTTTCATAGCCAAGCACCTGAAAGTGGCTCCCTCCACCTCGCTCAGCTGTAATGTACCAGGTCACACACACAGCCCCTTATGCTGAGGTTATCGTGTGGCTTTTCTCCACTGGAGTCTGATAGAGTGCCTCGCATCTGTAAAATACCCACACTGCAGTTTGTCCCTAGGGAAGGAACAGTGTTTTTAGTGAAATTTATCAGTCCAAAATACCAGACAGATCACAGGAGAAATCTTTGTTACCCTTGTAATTAATCAGAAACACTAGTGAGGGAAATACAGAAAGCCTTGCACAAAGAGGGTTAATACAAGAGCTGTTTATTACTATGACTTTTCCTAAATCAGGCAGATGCTCCTAAAACAAGTTAACAGAAACAAGGGGTGTATATATTTTTGTGAAGAGGTCTGACTGCTGCAAACATTACCCAAACATTCCAAACGAGAGGGACAATGGTGTGATAAAATCTCTTTATAAGAAGTATCTGAAATAGAATAAGCTTCCTGGAAGACACTTTGTTATAAAAGCATATAGTCTATTTGGTAATTCTTCCTTCCCAAGTGCAGATACAAACCAGTTTAATTAGAGTTCAGAGAAGCAGCCATCTCCTCTGCTACATCATCACACCATAGAGATGAGGAAAGGGGGAAGATCTTTGTTATTTAACAACATTGTGCACCTGATTCATTTCTCACTGGTGCTCTGCTTCTCAAGCCTAGATGATGAGGATACTTGATTTTAGAAGAGTTTGTTAATTCATCAAAAAGCTTGGCCAGCCTGTGGTGTTACAGAAATCTAGGATTCACATGCTTTTGTTATCTGTGTAGATAGCTGTGTAGATAGCCGTGTGGCTAACTGTCCCTCTCCCGTCACAGTCTCTTTGCGAACTCTTCAGAGCTCTTTGCTGCCAAGGGAAACATCATTGAGTGCTTTTCTTCCTCAGAGTCACTAGCATCCCATTTCCTTGTCACAGTCTTTTGTGATTTGTCTGTAGTCCATGCCTTTTTGCAGCAAGAAAGAAATACAGTTATTAATATAGCACTTCACTATTACAGCAAGATTCTGTGACTAAATTCCTGGATTCTGCTTCCAGTCTTACCACAGCTTTGGTATGCAAACTTGGGTCTGTACATCAAATTAAAAAGTAGTTTATTTGGTGTCTAATGATTCTCTCCCACTGCAGAGGAGAGCTGTGACGTCCAAACAATAACAGCTGTATAGCAGTGTGATCTGGGGGGGAAAGGCTGACAGAAAGCAGTGGCATCAGAGTGCCCACCCCATTGAGAAATGCCCAGCCCCTAACGCAAACACAGCACACCAGGCTCCCCATTGAGCCAAGGAGTCAGGCACCATTAGCTAATTCTTTACTGGGGCTTTCTCTAACTTAAGTTCAAAGGAGTTGTTTTCCTTTGAAGTTCTAATTAATCCAAAGAGACTACCCAGGCAGAAGTGTGAATCACCTACAATATAATACGTATCATCCCATTACATCAATTCTAAATGTCCTTATGAAAACCTTAAAACATTAATGCACCACAAACAATAAGCATCTTGCAGACATTTTACACAGAATTTTATTTTAAAAAGAACTACATTTTTCCCTCTTAAATAAAGGATTTAGACTTATTACTATCTAATATATGTCTTCAGTCATTTTATGAATTACACATTTATTCTCTGCCAGCTTCTAAGCTTCACCTGGCTACAGTGAAGTTCTGCTTAACAAGTTATATTTGGGGGTATTGAATTTTCGTGTAAGAAATTTGAACACAGACGGGACACTTACACACTTCATAGAACCATTAAGTGGAATAAATACCTTACTGTGGTGTATCATTTTGGCTTTTGGCATAAGTTCTTCAGCAACTCTCTGGGACAAGAGTAAGAACAGAAGTAGTACACGCAAAAAAAATCCAGGAAAGCCTCTAATAGCCTTACGTCAGTGGGGAGCTGTAACTCTCACATTCCAGATGGGAAACGTTCATTACCCAGATGACAATCTCTCATCTCTCTAAAATGCAGAGCCCTGCAGTTACACTGTCCTCTGGTTTCTGAAGTTCCCCCTGGTGGTTACTTTCATCTTTACACATTGCAGAGAGAAGTGTAGGGCTTTGTAAACCTTACGAATAGGACTTAAAACAAGTGAGAAAATGGAAGGACTTCCCCAAGCAATTACTATGAACTATTGGTTGATGTGTTCTCACAGGCTTTCTCTGAAGGGACAGTTTCTAGTGGGACCATGAGTGCTTCCCAGCAGCAGTGAGACTCCTAACAGGGCAGAAAATCATTTCTCATACCTGATCAACACGTCCACCCTTGTGTGTTTGTCTTCTTTTACTTCCTGAGCACCTCGCATCTCAGTCCTAGGATCTCTGGTTTTATAGACACTTTCTTCTGTGAGGAGAAGAAAAGAAAAAAGCTGTTCAAGGGGTATTGCAGAGAGCCATGGCCTGGTCTTGCTGAGGCTACAGAAAGGTCCTCGTATATGCCTAGATAAGGAAAGGAAAGAAGTAGAAATACAAGAGTTACTGGATGGATCATTGCTTGCTTTCAGTGCATCTGCAGGTATTTTATCCTGTAGCATCTTCCTCTATGCTTATAGCAGTGTCCTTTACCTTGATCATGCCAGTGCTGTGCATTCCTGTTGCTCCTTCTCCTGTTTTGTCCTGCACGGGCAGGTTTAACGTGGAAAATGGACTCTTCCTCTTTGAGGCGAGATTTCCTGGCTTGCCTCTGCAGCTGTGGAAAAGCAGCGGGGATCTTGTCTTTCTCTGCAGCTCCTGTGGTCTGCGCCCTGCGGCTGTCCAGCTGAAAGTATTCATCACACACTTCTGATAGGCCTTCTTGATAAAACAAGAGAAGCTCTGCAGGGCAATCCCCCAAACACCACAATGTTCCCCTGGGACCCTTGGACTGGCACAAATCTCTAACACTGTATTCTCTGACCAAGGTTTTAAGTTGATACTACAAGTGAAACGAATACAAGGAACACATAAAACACTTTCCACAGCCGCTAGTACCTGTTGAGGTGGTTCAGGAAGAGCAGAGTCACCAGCACTGACCTGGGAGGTGGCACAGAGTTCACCAAACTGAAAACAATCAAGAAAAAGGAAAATTTAAAAGCAAATTGCACAGATGCACATTTAAGTGGACAATCCAGGACAGCCCAGCTGCCATATCTAGTCTCTGTTGGGCGTTTTACCCACACAGTGAGCAGGAAAGATATCCTAGCTCCAGAATGAATTCTCCCAGCCCAGATTTAATTCAAGTGTGATCGGGCCACATCGCTGTCTCTAGCTCTTCTCCTTTGGGAATGGTGCCAAGCAAGGATGCTGTAACCATGGCAGTTGGGAATGGACGTTGCTGTACACATCCACTGCTTATGGAGGGACACCTGCACAAAAGCAACTGCAGTCATAGCACAAACAGTCCCGTGCCACCAGCTGAGCCACCTACCCTTCCATGGTATTTTTTGCGCCTGCTATTCGGGTGGTTCCTGTAACAAAGAAGCAACAGATTCTCAGCATCAGGCCGAAGTCAGCTGTAGGAGGACACGATCTCCCCTTTCCCCATAAAAGGGAGCCCTTGGAGGTGTGTTTTTCTCAGGGCAGGTAGAGCACACTCCCCAGTGTCACACACATTCCTGTTATATCACACTGCCCACCTCAGGCCTGTGACATGCCATGCCCGGCCTAATGGGCAGGTGCTGCTCAGTGCTTGATGAACACTTAACTGAGAAACACCCAAACACTTGCTTTCTCTGGCCCTGAACTCTGGATTTCAGGGGCTAACCCTTAACACCAAAAGCTTTGAAGACACATTATTTCTTCCTAAACTTCCCACACATGAGACAAGACTCAAGCCTTGAGGCAGACGGCCCTGAACAGGAGTGCTACAGAGAGCTTCAGGCTTTAGCAGGAGACCACCACAGAGATAACTCTAAACCACTCAGCCGCAGCTTACATACCACAGCGTCTTGTATGCAGCATCCTGGGGCACCAGCAGCTCAAAGTAAGGCAGTTTTTTGTACTCCTCGTTTCCCACTGCAACATAGTAATCGCCATTCACCAGCTCCTCCCCACCAGACACCTGGGTTCCGTCCAGCCTGCAGAGCCTTGAGGAAGGGACAGCCAAGGCTTTAGAGCTGTCTTGAGACTGTGAACAACCCCTCAGCATGGAAGCAAACATGCAAAGTGGTAAACAGGACCGACACAAGTCAGAGAGGATCAATCATTCTTAGTATTACTCAAAGCAAGTACACTGAAATATTACACCCAGTGATCAGCGAGATGTAATAGATCTCAGCTTTCTCTTTGTGTCAGTAAATAGATGTATGAGGAGAAGGTAGGCTGTATTTGCTGTATAAAAACCCCTCTCTCTAGACATAAACCCCTTTTTATGCCATGCTTTACTGCTTGCTTATTGCTTTTTCACCAGACCACCACCACCATCAGCCCTCCTCACAAAGCATTGACATCGGGGTTATCTCTGATTTAAAGATGGGGAAACCTGAAAAGGAAATGAGATTGCAAAAGCAGACTAGAAAGGGCTGTCTGAACTCCCAGTCCTCTGCTAATCAGAGCTGCTTGTGGTCTGGACATAAGGAAAGAGGAGCCAGCAGTGCCTTATCTGGATACTCACTTGTTAACAGCCCCACTGCACAGGTCAGCTTTCTCTGTCAGCGTGGCCAGGAGTGCGTCCCACTGCGGCGGGGTGCTCTTGGAGAGTGGCAGTGGCAAAGGAGGGCTCAGCAAATCCCCATTCCGGAAAACACTGCAGTAGAAACAATCCAGAGCATACGATCAGCCAGTATTCCTGCTGCTGTGGAAGGTGGGGAAAAAGGCTATCCACTGGAGCCTGAACAATATTTACAACAAATACTTCTGGTAGAAGCTGGGAATTGTCCCTGCAGGGCAGCATTATCAGGATCTCACAGAGATATTCCCTCCTCCAGCCTCCAAAAACATTCCCAGAGACCCTCCAAGGAGAAAACACCGAGATACTTACTGTATTGTGCAGGGCAGGTGGGTGCGCTTCTGCCATGGCGCCAAGACGTTCGACTTCCAGGGAGCTACAGTGTGGAACTAGAGACCGAGTTCAGTGCACAAGAACAGGGACAGCCCTGGCACCGAGCCTCCCAGGGCTGTTCCCTTTTCTCCAGCAGGACCTGACTGCCCTGGGATGCTGCCTGCCCAGCTTTCAGGCTTGCTGCTGCTAGGTGAGGTTTGTTGTCAGCAACACCAGGGCTGGAGAGACTCTTCACATAGCTGAGCGTGTTCCAGAATTGCCAGCAAACCTCTGAGCACAGATCCTTCCCCTGCACTGTTAAGCCCCTGCGCTGTCTCACAGGTCCTATGGATTCCTATGGCACTTTTGCCTGATCTGCACGGGGCACCTCACAGCCTTAAATCTCAACTTCAGTTTAATCAGCACCAGCCCTAATGTCTCTCACACCTCCCCGCTCATTCTGCACTCCCGCCTGCCCCCACTCAGCTCAGGGACTCACCTGCAGACCCTGGCTGTTCCTTGTCCCACGGAGCTCCTTCCTTCCACGATTTAAATAGCTGCCAGAACAAGACGACGACATTGCCACATACCAACTGGGCCGTGGCTGACTGGAGAGCAGTGAGAAAACGACTGGCTGCTCTGCCTTGCTGCATCGCCACCAGAGGTGTGGGTCATTTATTTGGGTCACTCCTGAAATGATTCTCCAGGTGCCTCATGGTCTCCCAGAACTTCAGGGTAAATTAAAGTCTGCTACATGTAAGAAATGCCCAGCCAAATCTCTCTCTCTCACACACACCCCCACACCCCCTCTCAAGAGTCAAGCGATGCCACAAAACCCTCTTTAGCCCTCTGTATTTCAGGATGAGCCAAACCAGCTCTACTTTGTGCAGGATTAGAAAACAAAAAAAAACCCATCAAACCAAAGAAAAAGTATTTTTCAGTGGAGACAGTGACTGCCAAGGAAGCGGGCAGCAGAGCCTCCCACACACCGCCAAACAAGGTGCACGGGAGGCAGAGCAGCACAGATCACAACATCCTGCCAGAGAACGCATGCCTCCCCCAGCATGTTTTCTTCTGTGAGTCAAGTGACCTTACCAGGAATATTTGCATTTTCCATGCGATCTGGAATATGTCCAGTAGTTTCCAGTAGGAAAAGGAACTAATCAGTCTCTGCTTTTCGTTGCGTTTGTACCCCTCTTACCCCTTTCTTTCCATTCGCACCCTGATACATTCCCCACAGAGGCAATCTAAAGCTGCTTACCAAACCCAGAGACCAAAGGTCTATCTACTCACTCGAGCCTTTTGAACTTTTCAAAACCCGCAGCCACGTACTGGCACCCGTCCTGCAGGTCCCCCAGCTCAGCGACGCGGCGGCCGTGCCTGGGTGTGTAGAGGTTCCTCACAGCCAAAGGCGCCTGAATGCTCTTGGTCACCTCATTCAGAAATGCCTCAAAGGTCAGGAACCGCCGCTGGTTCACTACAAACTTCCTCCCGGGGAAGAAGGGGTCACCGTTGCGATACACCACCACGTTCTTGGCTGGAGGTGCCAGAGCTAAGCCACGAGGGCTCATCCCTGGGGGTCGAGGAAGCCCTGCTGACCGCAGAGGCAAAGAGACCAAGGTGGGGAGCAGAGGAGAGCTCCACCAGCCTCCCACCGAGCCCAAGCCCTTCCGACCAGCCGCTCTCGCACTCTCCCGTCCCGTCACAGCAGTCGGGCGCGACTGGCTGTCTCCATGGATGCAGGCCCAGCAGGAGGAAGTTGTGGGCCTGTCTGGAGGCCACATCAAACAACCTGCAGAGCACCTTTCTATTTGAGAACCAGGAACCACACAGCTCTTTAATCCTCACACACCAACTGCTGCAAGCTTCCTCACCAGCCACTGTGGCCACCAGGCTCAGATTAACCAGCCTGGAGGTACATTAAGTGCCAGAATCTTTATGGCAGCAGCTCACATCCCATCCAGAGCAGCCCTATTCAGAAGCTGTCACTCCCTTGCCATCGTTTGCTACCTGCATAAGAAGTGCAACGGGTTTCTGTCCTGCACGCATTGGACAAGCATCCACATCCCCGCAGACACACCAGCCTTTGCACTGAAAAGGTTGCTGTGGGTCAAAGCAGGCCATGGACTTCCTTGGCTCTGCCCAGGAGAAGGCGGCAAGCCAGACAGGAATAGACAGGTTCAGAGGCAACCTTCAGGAAAGCTTTTTATTCACAAACAAGTCAGCATCATCAGGAACAGAAAGATACATCTGCCATGTGGCAAGAGTGACTGTTCAGTCAGCAGGAACACAGAGTGTTTGCACAGAAGACTTGGGGTCACAGTAGGGAACCACAGCACCATGCAGAAAGTCCCTTTCTGAGGGACCGCGAATGCCCCTGAACTAGAGCAACGTACAGACAAAGCGCCAAACCCTGTAAGTCCTTCCTTGCTCCCTCAAGTACCTGGTGTTCTCTTCAGGTGACTCTGCCACGGAGAGAGATGTTACCAGGACCAGACATATGCAAGTCGGGAACCAAGCCTCATCTCTTGAAGGTCAGGTTTGACGTGCCAATGCTCCCCACTAACTGCACAGGAAAGTTAGGGAACTCTTCTCCATACTTAGTACTTGAACTAGGTGTTCCCCAAAGCCTACCACAAGCGCCTGGAGATCCCAGATATTGCAGAGCTGTGACGTGCAGAGCCATCCCAAATATACAGCAAAGATACTGATATAGGTCACCCACAGTTCAGCGGAGAAGAGCTTCTTCCTGCAGGTTCAAAACACCCGCTGCCTTCAGGCACTTAAGTTCCATCACAAGCAAGTAGCTGGTCAGAAGGCACCTTCTGTACGTGACAGTCTTCCCAGCTTCTATCTTCCCCTAGGACCATCCAGCTCAGCCAACAGAAACAGGGTTCTCGTGGAAGGAGGCCTCACTGGGGCTCTCTCCAGCACACACAACAACCTCCTTGGCTTCACAGTGATGTTTAATCCCTGCTTTGACCAAATATTCCCATTTAAAAGAAATAAAAGGCTTTCTTGCCACATTCACCTGAAGCGGAAAACGTCAGCCCACAGAGCTGGAGTTCCCCCAAGCTGCTGCTGTCCCTGAGGTTGTGTCACGACTGCGGTGCTGCAGCTCCACTGCTTCTCCATGCCAATGCAAATGCCCCACGTGCTCGGGAATGCCCTCCTATGCATCAGGAGTCCCCAGCCTCTGCTTCAGCATCAAGTACTGCAGGAGAAAGAAAACCAAGTGTTAACGATTAAATCACAGAGACCTAGAAGTAGGAAAGCACCTGCCCTCGCAGATTAGCCAGCAAAATCATTGCGCTTGGCCAGAAGATGCCCGAGTCTCACCTTTCAAGCACAGCAAACAGCAGCTCGCAAGGCCAGCGGGGCCCAGGTACACACTGCTGTGTTGTACAGACAGTAATTATCAACGTCTTTGCAGCAGGACAGCAGCAAAGCTTGCAAGCAGATCTAAACAGCTCCTATTTTCCTTCATCATTCCTTTTTTTTCTTTTTCCCCCCACCAGAGAAGGAAAAAAAAGGGTACTGCCACCCCACCATCCAATTCAGTCCTTGGGTAACTGAACCGTCACTGTTCAACCCCAGTCCCACCACAGACAACACCGCTCTGGCTGCCCACAGGCACTGGTCTGACCCACTGTTTTGGAAGAGGCAGGGTCAGGCCCTTACGTTTTTACGGCTGACAATAGCTTGTTGCAACCACATCAACTCCATGATCAAGTGATTTCTGTAGGACTGGAGACCAGACCGAGTTTGAGGAAGCTGCTTTATTTCCTCCAGTGGAATTCCTGCAAAGAAATGGAAGAATAACCTATTATTAGAACAAAGATTCAGACTGCACCTCCTACCTCTCTTGCACTGAGTTCTTCTAACCCCTCTAAGATAGTCTCAAGGTTTTGCTTCTCTAAGGACCTACTGTGCCCCAGCACTCACCACCAGGTCACTCGGACCACGCAGGAGAGCGCACACTGCGCGCAGGCTTCCGTCTCTTACCCAGACAGGCTTCGAGGGACTCTGCTTCCAGGACACCGCTGTCCCACACAGGGAGTGTGTTGCTGTCGTTCTGCCACTCCTCGCTCTCTGCTGGGGCGCTGCACCCCTTTTCAGTGCATTTATCAGCATCAGCCTTGGGACTTAGGGGGCTCACTCCATCGCCTTCACCCACGGAGCTCAGTTCTTTCTGGCTTTGCAGCTGGGCTGTAGGTTTTACCATGCTGCAGCCCCAGTCCCGTTCCGGTTCAGAGGTGTCCAGCTCCTCCTGCGGTTTTTCTGTGCTGGCCTTGTCACTCGGTACAACCTCCTGCAGGTCTGGATGTGTCCCTTGCATTGGCTTCTAAAGGGACAACATGCAAGAGATTGAAAATATATATTGAAAAGAAAATATAAAGATCTGAAAGGTGACTCTGCTGCAGGCTCTGTCCCAGCCAGAGATCTGCCATTAGCAGCACTCCTGCCATGACACCAACGTGGTCTGGTTTTAACCATTGTGAAATTTTAAAGGGCTTTCCTTCCAGAAATGGTAAAATTATTAGAGAGTGGTGCTCAGCCACCACAAGAGGGTCCAGCCATTCAGTACAACCAGATGAGGTGGGTGCCCGGGGACAAGACCCACAGGAGACACCTGCGCAGGTCGGGCGTTTGACTTGAGGCTGAGCTTCACTTGGAGAAAGAAATCCCCAGTCGGGGTCACAGGGGCACAAGTCTGGGAGAGTTACAGGCCAGGGCTCTGTAATTATCGTTTTTAATTTGGTTCCTGGGACTATACTGCAAAAGTACCATCTGCCCAGTCGGCCAGGCCACACCACCCGCTGTGCCCCGCCCTCAGCCGGGGCTACAGAAGCCCCCACCATCCCAACGCACGGACCTCGGGGACGAACACGGGCCGCGGCAGCATCTGTCCCCTCCACTCCAGCTGGCTCAGGTCCCCTTCAATCTCCCGCACGACCTCCTCGTACTCTGCCCGCAGGCTCCGAAACCGCTTCCGCAGCAGGTAACCCCTGACACAGGCCTGCGGGCAC
>VWZL01005506.1:0-17268 GCA_013396915.1 Stercorarius parasiticus | reverse complement strand
ATTTCAGGGAGGGGGAGGTGGAAGAGTAATGGCTCTTGGGGGGCTGCAAAGGGGCTACAGCTCTAGGAGGGGGTGCCAAGGGGCTACGGTTTTTTATGGGTTGCAGAAGGGCCATGGTTTGTGGGTGAGAGCGGGGGGAAGGATAACGGCTCTTAGGGAAGAGCGATGTGCAAAGGGGCCATGGTTTTGTATGGGGGTGCAATGGGGCTATGGGTCTGGGGCAGGGCGCAAAGGGGCAACAGTTTTTAGGGGAGTGCAAAGGGATCATGGTTTGGGGCGGTGGGAAGGGTAATGGCTCTGGGGGGGACATCCACAGCTCTAAGAGGGAGGTGCAAAGGGGCCATAGTTTTGTAGGGGAGGTGAAAAGGGGCCATAGCTGTAGGGGGTGTGTGCAGAGGTCACAGCTTCAGGAAAGGGGGGAGTACAGAGGGGCCCCAGCCCCACACCCACCCAGACAGTTCCTCCGGCAGCAGCTGCCCGTCTCTCCGCCAGGGATCCCTGAAGTCCCGGCTGAAGGAGTCAGGTAGTATCTTGGCCACTTCTGACAGAGGAGCAGCCAGGGTGGGGGACACGGATGGTTAAAGACACCACGGGATGGGCAGCGGGGACAGTCATGCACAAGGGAGGTGGCCATCCCTGTGGGACCCGCATTACCTTTGGCTGTCCCACAGGTTGGGTGCTCGCCCAGGCAGCCGCGGCGCTGCTTGAGGTCGGGACAGGGCTCTCCTCCGTGCCGGGGCGGGATGGTGACCTGGCGGCTGCGGGCCTTGCTGCCGACCCCGCACAGGGAGCTGCACCTGCTCCATGGCCCCCAGGGCCCCACCGCACAGCCCACCGCTACCGGCAGGCCAGGGGAGCGGAGAGGGAAGAAAGAGCTTCAATGGCACAAAAAATGGAAGAACAGGGGAGGCACAGCGCAGGGGTCGGGGAGAAAGGGAGAGGGTCAGGGTGACCCTGGCAGCCCCTCTCCCCTGCCCCACCAGTACAGTGGCATTGTGCACTGCTTCCGCAGGACTTTATCCCTGCACTGCTGCCGCAGCTCTGCATTGCGCTGAGCTGGGACCCCGCTAATCTACCCAGAGATTAGGGAAGGCTGACTGCTGCCATTGTCCCAGGGGCCGTGGCTCGCACCATCCTGGGTTTGGGACCCCAGGGTGGGCTGTCTCTGCACCCCCTAAGCCCGCACTCCCTGTTTGTCACCCTCAGCGCAGCCCCTACTTCCTGTGTCCCTGCGCAAGCACTGCCAGCAGCAGTGGCAGGGGTGACACCGTGGCTCATCTCGCTCAGGTTCCACACTAAGGATTTAGGCTTGCAACGACAGCGCTACTGTTAGCTGCAGACCAGAGGCCACCCCTGCGGGCTCTCTTACTGTGCTGGGAGCAGCCAGATGTTCAGCGTGGAAAAAAGTGGAAAATCAGGATATTAATCCAAATCCAGCCCAGCCGGCCTCCCCAGATGCATCCTGTTACTGCTTAAAGTACAGGGCTAACAGATCATAGGAAACACCTGCCACCAAAAGCAGCAGGCCCAGGTTAGCAACCCCAGCCCCAGGGCTTGCCCCCAGCATGGGGTCCAGCTGGTGCCATCCCATCACAACACTCACCGGCATGGCGGCACACAGCACGGTAGTCCTCACAGCAGTCGCCTGTCCTCTCGCAGTATGAGTCGCAGTAGCAGCGAGCCCTATGGGTGCCTGGGGCCCAGCAGGCGTTGTTCCTGCCTGGGCAGCACTGGTGCCAGCAGCCACCCGCAGCACCTGCCAGGTAGCCGGTGGCCAGCAGCCAGCCCCCGCAGAGCAGCAGGCCCCACATGGCACTGGGTGCCCACAAGTCCCCAAAGGACAGCCTTCCCCCCGCACCAGCAAACACTGGGTGAGGAGCGAGGGCTGCGGCGGAAGCAGCAGCACTGGGAGCCCTGGCTGCACCGCCCCTGGGCTGGGCGGTGGGACAAAGCCCGTTCCCTTCTGCTCCACCGCCCCTCGCCATCCTGGCTCTTCCCTCTGTGGCCAGGGTAAGGAGTTAATAAAATTAACTGGGATGGTTAATAAAACACTGTGCATGGGATAATGCAACCCCAGAGCTGCCCAGGAGCATCTGTGAACGAGCACTGCTGGGTTGATGCTGACACTCTCCCAGGAGCACTGGCTCAGCCTCGGAGGACAGCAGGATTTGGGTGCAATAGGGGACCCCATCCCCAATCCCCACCCGCACTGCAGGAACCACTCACTGCCCACTCAGCACTGCCTGGACGCCAACACAGCTGCTAAAGCCAGACTGATTTTATTCAAACTGCGAATGTAAAACAGAATAACAATAAAAAAAAAAAATTCAACCCTCAATGGCTTCAGAGCAGAAAGCCGCAGGTAAACCACGCCTGGGCTTGCTTTCTCCTCCTTCGCCCTGCCACGTTAAGGCTGCGTTCGTCACTGGTGACAGGAGGGAGGAGAGATGGGGCGAGCCTCGCCTCCCACGACCCCTCCCTCCTCCCCCAGACTCCTTCACAGGCAGTTTGGCACAAATCCGGCAGGGCCGAGCCCAGTGCAGTGCAGTGCAGGGCTCCAGCCCCATGGGCATTAGTGAGTCAGCGTGAAGCTCCAAAAGCTACAGGATTACCTGCAGGGCCACATGAAGGCGGCAGGAGGGCAGATGGGGGGAATGTGACAGAAGAAGGGGTTCACACCCCTGTCCGAGGGGCCAAGTCTGTGGCACAGGGCTGTGTCTCCTCACCCCAGCTCACACACGCGTCTCAACTGTAAACAGCAAGTGACAGGGGCATCTGGCTCACCCCAATCCCAGTCGCATGGCGAGGAGAACTAAAGGCCTGGCTGCATATGCAATTTTGGGAAGCGCCTGCCCAGCAGCCTGGAGCTGAGTGGGACCTGGAGGCTGGGATGCTGCACCTCAAGTGGTCTTGGTGCCAGCAGGGAGGAGGGAGCCTGGGGCCACAAAAGCGGGTCACTGCCCTCCCATCGCAGGGGGTGCAAGGCTGATGAGGCCCCCAAGAGCCGCTTCAAAACCTGGTGCATCGCTCCCAGCTGGCAGTCAACCTCAAAAGCCTCTGCCAGCTGTGATGCCTGGTGCACAGCCTGGCCACTGCATCCGCATGGCTCCAGGGGACCGTCAGCATCCCCAAAAAGAGTTGCCCCCCAGGGGGCATATGGCCACCCTCCCAGGGGACACCTCACCCTGGATAACTGGCGCTTGCAGGCGATGCGGGACCAGGGGGAAATGTCACCAGGGGATCAGGGCGGGCATAATCAGGATGCTGGGGGTCTGGATGTTGGGATATCACTCCCTCCATGCTCCTTTCAGCACACAACTAGTAATTTGACCTGCTCCAGAGCCTGTTCCTAAACATGAAGGTGGCCGGGTTTGGGGGGAGGGCACACACGTGGGGCAGACTTGGCCCTGGGCAGCACCAGTGGGCCGCTGCGGGCTTGGTCACGGCTCTCCAGCTGCAGCCCCAGGGGGCGAGGGAGGCTGGGGCGCCTTGGCCCGGCCCCCTCAGTCCGTTTTCCACACTTTGTTGAGGAACTTGACCACCTCATCGTAGATGACGAAGACAATGGCCACGTCGAGGCAGACGCGGCCCAGGCGAGGCACCGTGCCCTTGTAAAACCTGCCAGGGATAGGAGGAGGCCATGGGNGCCCCTGCAGGATGGGAAAAGCAGGGTCAGAGGACGGAGCCACAGGTGCATCCGGGGGGATTTTGTGGGGGAGGCAGAGAGCTGGGGGTGCACCAGGAGGAACCAATCCCCCTTCACCAGTGCGGGCTACCAAACCCAGAAGGAACATCCCCACCTCCGTCTGTACACCCTTCAGCACCCGCACAGCCTGGCTGTGAGAGGGCAGCATCCCCAGGCACCTCCCAAACCTCACAAGCATCGGGCAGCTGCCCTGGGGGCTGCACAAAACAAACAGGAGGTGACCCCAGCCTGCCACAGGGAGAGCGGTCCCACACCATGACCCAGTGCTGTACCTGCATCCTGGTCTTCACCACATCCAAGGGGGTGTTGCCAAAGACACTTGCAGCTCCAGCGAGTGCTCCAAACACCCCCGTAACAAAGGGGTTGATCACCTTGTTGGGATCGTCCCCTGGGAAGGAGGAAAGGTTGAGGGCAGAGTGGTGACATGGGGATGAAGCACAGCATCCCCAAGGGAGCCCACGGGCAAGGTCCCAGTTGTGGCTGCTCATGGTCAGGGCTGGTGCTGTGCTGAGTCGGGGAGTCCAGGGCATTTGCAGGGGACTGTCCAGCAGCACCAGCCCCAGACAGCCCATGCAGCACTGGGGAGCTCAGGGTGAGAGTGGAGGTGATGTTCTAGCACTGGGACTCCTCAAGCCCACAAACCGGGCCACCCCCCTACCCCCCCAGTCTGATCCACAAGAAGTGGAAGATGCACTGGTGGAAAGCCAAGCCCGGCTCCTGAGGATGGGCTCAGGGAATGGCAGAGCAGCCAGGGTGCCCTGGGGGGATGGGGGCACCATACCTTTGTACCAGTTCTTGAGGGAGGTCATGACGAAGAAGCGGATGGCCTGGTTCGATCCTTGCTTGAGGACTGTTGCCGTTAAGCCCTGGTAGGTCCCCTTTAGTCCTGCAGCAAGAGAGGGCATTGGAGGGGAGCACCAGCCTCACCCAGACAGAGAAAAACCTCCCCAGGCAGCCGGTCCCAGCCTGTACCCGTCCTCCACTTCCCATCCTGTCGCCTCAGTGTGGGGGTACTGAAGGGAGACAGGACATCACTTCCCCCGGACTCACCCTGTTCCCGAACGATCTCCCGGACGCCGTGGAAGAAGCCGCGGTATTTGGGCTTGGGGGAGCACTGATCATGGATAAACTTCACCTGCAGGGAGATGACACACTCGTCGCGGCTGAGGCAAGGGGGTGACGCACCCCTGAAAGGCTGCTGTATGCCTCTTGCCTTGCTCTGGTGATAGTCCCCAGAGCAGAGCCGACCCACGTGGCCAGGCAATGCTGGGTAAGACCACAGGGGAAGCCTGCACCCACAGCCAGCAGTGCATTTTGGAGAGGAAAACCTGGCTAACTGCCTCTGCAAGTGATCACATGGGTTTTACAGTACTGAAATAGGGGATGGGATGGATCCTGGGGGGGTGCTCCTCCCCAGAGCAGGGAAGGTGCCACAGCTGCCAGGCCTGACGTCTCCATGGGGCTTTCCAGCATCAGCTCCTCCCCTACAAAACCAGCCCGAGCAAACCCATGCAGTCCTCAGGTCCTCGAAAGCTCGGCGTCCCTGGCTCCTGCCCCCTCCCAGGGAGCGGTGCCGGGGCAGGGGGATGCTGGCAGCTGCCTCCTACCTTTATGGTCTCCATGGGGCAGACTACTACCACAGCCTCGGCCACGCCGGCGCCCAGCCCACAGATGAGGCCCCGCGTGCTGTCCAGCCGCCCCTGCTCGTCTCTCATCTGGTTGCTGAGGAACTCGAACATCCCAAACCTGCGGAGGAGCCACCATGCCAGCCCCCAGGCACCTGGCCAGGGGGCTGCAGCCCCCTGTTCTGGGTCTGTCCCTGGCAGCAGTCACGCACCCTGCAAGCGCTCCCTGCCAGTCCGGAAAGCATCCAGCTTTGGCAAAGGGCCACTGGGGACATCAAGGTCAAACCCACACCCTCGTTTGCTGCCACCCAGGGTTCACTCCACTCACCCCATGCCACAGGGGACACCTACCTGACAGCGGCCTTAGGGATGGAGCCGTACACCAGCGAGCTGAGCCCTCGGTATAGCCCCCGGATGCCATGGTCACGGACAGTCTGCTTCACGCAGTCCCCTGCGGCAAAGCACAGCAGCGCCACCGTCACCAGCCACACTGAAGGCCACCATGCTGCCCCACCACCCGCCCCACCAAACTCCACCGCCCGCCCCAGATCCAGCCAGGCTCACGGCAGTGTCCCAGTCCGGCCAGCGGGTTGGGGCAGGGCACCGGGCATGCGCTCACCAATGCCCTTGTAGCGGGGAGGGTTTGCCTTCTCGTCCAGCTGTAGCTGCGTCTTCACATACTCGGTGGGGAATGTGATGCAGATCTCAATTCCTCCAGCCAGGCCACCTGGGTGGGAGAGGAGAGGATGCTGGGACCAGCAGCAGTGCCGTACCCATCCAGCACTGCGCAGCTGCTGATGGCTCCACGATGGCTGAGACCAAGACTTCTGGCAGCCAGGTCTGGGCTGGGATGCGGTGTCCCCATCCTCGCCAAACCCCTGGAGATTTCACATGGCAGCAGGGCCCCATGCCAACCTGGCACCCTGTATAGGCATCACCGCCTGACCATGGCAAGAGCCAGTGAGGTGACTGGCCAAAGGGGTGAGAAAACTGAGCAAAACACCGCACCACGGCTGCTGTTTCAGCATTGTTTCCCCCTCAAAGGCAAATCTTGTCCTCTGGAGCTCCACACGTGAGCTGCCAGCACAGGGATTTATAAACCCTACAGAGCCCAACAGTGCTGCTTGAGGCCCAGCACCGCTCCCCCATTGCCAGCGGGAGCCCATTTGCAGACCTGGCCATGCCAGCGCATGAGCGCAATTATCATCAAGCCTGTCTGGCTGCCCTGGGCTCACACAGCGGCGGCTGCTGGGAGCTGATTACACTGGCTGAAGCCTTTCCCACCGCAGCCTGGGGGTGCGCCGACACCCCAGCACCAAGTAACGCCAGCTCTTGGTGGTTTGGCTCCCCATGGCATGGTTGAAGCACCTGCAACTGGCCCCGTCACAAGCTGCGTCCAGGCAGCAGAGCCGACCCTGGCTGGGCTGGAGGTCCCTGGGAGCTAGACTCACCCCTGGCCAGCCAGCTAACGGCTGCGCAGCTCAGTTCCTCACACCAAAGTGCAGTGGGGCTCTTTGTGGTGGTGCAAGGAGGAAGTGCGGGGCTGAGCCGGGCTCCCCGAGGCCTCACAGGGCTAAACTCCACTGCAGCCCAGGCCAGGACACAAGCCAGCTCTCGATCAAAGCCCCTGACTGGCGTGCTGGGGAGCCCTGGGATGCTGCCGCTGGGGCTGGGCACCCACCCAAGCAGCCCCTGAAGGCCTCCCAGCTCCTTTCCCAAGGGCAGTGACTCGGGTCCCAGCCCCACAGAACACAGCCCGGTGTGGGGTCAGGTCAGCTGCCAGCTCTCAGCTGGGGACAGGTCTCCCGTCTCACCTCAGCAAGCCTGGCCACGTCCTCAGCATGACTCAGCAGCGCTGTGGCTTCTGCCACAGCCACCCCTGGCACACAGCTTCAATGGTACGGCCCCACTGCAGCCCAGGGGACACGCTGCCATCGTGGGAAGGCCCAGCACAGGGGCTGGGTGCAGCAGTGGGTTATCCTGCTCTGGGGCAAAGTGCAGCCCCAGCACTGCATGGCGGAGCACAGCTTGGCTTATCAGCACCCTCCAAAGGGACGCTGATAGGGGACACTGCGGTCCACAGGACAGGGAGACGAGTCACGGCTGCTTCCCAGGACCCCAGCTCCTCAGACCAGGGTGATTTCACACATAGTCTTATTTCTTCTCTATGAACTCAAAATTTACAAGAGAGACCCTTAATCTCTCTGGTGCCTCCTCCAGCTTCCCCCTGCAGAGTGCCACCAGCAAAGCCACTCGCCCAGTGCGGGGATGTCCCAGCGGGCAGGCTGTCATCCCCTGAGCTACTGCTGCCTTCTCTCAGTTGTGTCCTGGAGGGAAAGGAAAGAAGCCTCGCTGTACTCCCTCCTGCAGCTGGGCAGCACCCACCTTAAAACAGCTTCATCCCGGTTTGTTTCCCCCAGGCACAAGAAGCAGCAGGCTGCACTTGCCCTCTCTGAGGCAGCCAAGAAGCTGCGCCAGCACTCAGCACAGCCTGGGACGATGGGAAAGCCCAGCCTCCTCCCACAGGCACATCAGGGATAGGAACACCACAGCACCCAGTGACAGTACTCAGCCCAAGGGCAGGACCTGCCAGCCCAGCCTGGCAGCATCCCAGCCCCATGCGACGCCAGGGACAAAGCGTGAGGCCAGCCTGGATCCACTGCAGCAGACAAAGGCCCCTTGTTTCCCCCTGCGTTCCCAGGAGAGGACGGAGCCGCTCAGTCTGTGCCAGGCAGGCGCCTCCCAGGAGGCAGCGATGGGCAACCACCTTTACTCCTCCATGGCACCCTGTGCTTGGGCAGCATAGGAGGAAGCTGCTGGCAGCCACAGCAAGGCCCACTCACGCCACCACAGCCAGCTGCCAGCTCTCCCCCAGGGCACCATCCTGGGACAGCCACCATCCCCAGGGTCCCCAGAGCTCTTCTGCTGCCCCTCAACCCTTTTCTGTCCTTGACACGTCCATCAGAGATGGCAGCCACTGTCAGTCCCATGGCACAGGCGCTCGCCAAGCACTGCAATTTCTCCTGCAAAGCTGAGCACCTCCTGCAGGAGCACCTGGTGGGTCCTCGGCAAGCAGCCTGATGAGGAGCAGTGTCCTCCAACTGGGTGGAATGGTCTCCAAAAAGCCCAGCACCAGCTGGCACCCCTCTGCACCGCTACACACCACTGTGCCACCAGCCTTGATGCTACCACAGCCACATGAATGCACCAGGTGCTGTCAAGGCCACCGCTCTCCCTCCTACACTGAGACCTGAAGTGCTGGTCATTTTAAGGGCTGTAAATATTTGTTCCCTCTCTGTCCTCCAGCATCAGCTGCTGCTTCAGCACCTCTAGGGCCAGAGAGCAGGGAAACACCCAGGGGACAAGCACCAGTCCAGTGGCAATGAGCACCTCGGCTCACAGCAGCCACACCAATCATGGGGAGGGATACCATACCCCCTGCAACCAGCCCACAGCCTTAGCAGTCACCAGGATTAATAATGTTTGTCCATGCAGGGAGGCTCTGCCCGGCATCCTGCTGGCAAAGTGCATCCACAGGCATCCTTGAGCCCACTAAGAGCCCCGACAAAGGGACAGCGTGCCCCTTTTGGGAACTAGCAGCCTCTTGGGTACTGGGGCTGCCCCAGCTGAGGCAGGAGGAACTGGATGTCTGCGCTGGATCCCCGCAGCAAACCGTGGAGCTGGATACAAAAGATGTCCCCATCCCAGAGACACCGCGAGAGCAGCTGCCTCCCTGGCACACCGCAGCACACTCATTGCCCCCAGCTGCAGCAGGGGACACCCCAGGGCTTGTGCAGAGAGGCACGGGCACAGCTGGACACCGGTGCCCTGATCACCTCTGTCACCGCTCACTGGGGACAGAGGAGGGGATGGGAGCCAGCCCAAAGGCTGCCTTGCCACTGTACAGCTTCAACACTCCTCGGGTAGCTGCACACACACGAATCACAGGGCAAGGGAACACATCTATTCAGGAAAACGCACCCAGAGGAGGATATTCTCCCTCTCCCTGCTCGGGGATGTGTGCTACTTGCACGGCCAGGTCCCCTCCCTGCCCCACAGTGTTGCTCTGGACCCAAATCCCACAGGAAGGGGCACCCGGCAAGGACTCCACACAAACTCCGTGACTTGGGGCAATTTTTTGCCTGTTTTCCTCTGCCTGCAGAGACAGGACGGCACAAACTGCTCACCTGCAGCCCCTTCCCTCCCTGGAAGCGAGACCCATCAGAGGTCCCACTCTGCTGCCAAGCATCCTCTCCCCACACTGTTTTATTCCAGCAAAAACCTTATTCTATCCAAATAAACACCCCATTGCCCCCGCGCAGCAGCTCCTTCCAACCCCCGTCCCTCGCCAGGGCTGCCAAGGGCTTTGCAACATGTTTACCCGGACTTTACCCAGCAGCTTCAGCTCTCGCAACACTGCGAAGTCAGCAGGAACGGCCGTCAGCGAGTGCTCGGGAGGTGAAAGAGCAAGCATGGCAGCCCAGATGCCGAGCCAAGGCTCTCGGCTATTAGCTGGATGCAGTGGAGCCAGAGAGAGGACGTCCTTCAGGGAAGGTCACTCTGCTGGGCCCCAGAGAAGGTGCCTGCGATGGGGGGATCCCACTCCCGATGCCAGGAATGGCTCCTCGCCTGCAGTGAGCTTGCAAGAGCCCTGGTGCCAGCAATCCCAATCCTGCAGGCCCAGCGGGAAAGGGAGAGAAGGGAAAAATACCTGTTCGCCAGCCACTTGGCATGGTTTTCCCAGAAAAAGTTTAGCTCTCCTTTGTGGAGGGGCCAGCAGAGTTATTCAAGGACGCAGCTGCAGCCTTGGGCACGGCTGGGGAGAGCTGTCAGGAAGAAAAGGATTTTTGGGGACAGTGGGAGGGTGCTGCCCCTGCGATGCTCACGCAGCGCGCGATGGCATCAGCGCACACAGGTTCAGCTAATGACCTCAAACCCCATTAGCAAGCATCTGGGGACACCACCAGCTACCCCCTGACCAGCCCGTCACAGGGACCCCAGCTCTGGCACGCAGGACAGGGTGCGTGCCGAGGGCAGGAGAATGCAGCCACGATGGGGAAGAGAAGCAGAGTCCCGGGGGCCAAGACAAACTTAAGGCCATGCAGCTGGGGCTTGCACTGCCATCCCCTGCAAACGCTTACCCAGAGGCAAGCGAGCACCCGCTGCCCTGTTTGGGAGCCACAGAGAGGCAGGAGGCAGCACTGGCCCTCTGCCACTCCTGCAAGTGACTGTGCCTGCAAAAGCATCCTGCTCCTGCGGACGGACAGAGCAGCAGGTCTCTGTGCAGCTCTGATGAGAAGCGCACACCTGGAGAGCAATTTCAGCCTCTCCATTTTAAGGGCAGTTTCACGTGCAAATACACAAGCACCTGATTTCCATACAAAAAGCTTCTTTTAGCTTCAGATTTGGCAAGATCCTTTCAGGCCAGAGGAAATTATTCCTAAGGGCCTGGAAGCAAAGCAACAGAGGTCTCACAGGACCCATGCCTGAAGATTGCCCCTCCTGCTGGTTGCGCAGCTCAGGGCAGCAGGAAGGCACAAACAGGCTCCCAGCTCCTCTCCAGAGCACCAGCAAAAGCTGACCCCCACGCTCCCCCCTGTTCCGAGGGCACCCGACCCACTTGCAGAAGGTGCAGGCGTACAGGGTGAGCTGAGCAGCCAAGAGTCATGACATGGACCACGCGCTGTGGGCACAGCAGGCAATCCTGCCTGCCGCCCAGATGCTGCACTTACAGTTCCTACCCTCACGGGGAGACTTGGTGCCCTTACCCATTAGCCAAGTTAGCTTTCAGAGCCAGGGAAATCAAAACCAAAAGATAAAAAGAATCAAAGACCAGCAGGGCACTAAAAATCAGTGAGGCAGAAATACCCACCACCAGCTCATGACAGTTCTCTGCAGCCCAGGTGCTGCCCCATCAGCAGCACAGATCTCTCTCCCTGCTGCAGAGGGATCGAGGCCCTCTTGGCAGCCACCCTCACTGCTCTTGAGCCATGCTATTAACACAACCCAACTAAAGGCAGTGGTGGAGAAATCCTAGCATGCCTGCAATGGTGAAACCGGTTTAACAGGCTCCACCCTTCCCCTACTGTCCCACCACGGGCCATCTTGTGAAACAGGATCAGGGGCAGAGCCTGGCTCCAGGAGCAGGCAAGTGCCTCGCTGGGGATCGCTTTCAGCAGGGCTAGCACCGAGGTCCTCACCTGGGCACCTCCTCCTGCCATGCACAGCCTTTCTCCACCCACACACAGTCCCATCCTTGGGGAAAAGCACCATGGGGGCTGCTCCATGAGGAAAGGTTTTACACAGCGCTGAGATTGGGGAGGGCTGCTTCCCTCAAACCAGACTGCCAGATTACCTGTGTTTTGGTTAGAAGGGAAAAAACGCATTCTGCAATAGGTCAGCCCGTCTCAGAGGGTGTCCCAGTAGGTCAGCCCATCTCAGAGGGTGTCCATACCCTGCGCTGGGGCTAGGGCCCTTGGACAGTCTCCTATCTGATAGGGGCAAGGCCAGCAGGGGGCATGGGGGCTCAGCATGTCCGTTGGTAAATACACACGTGGCCGCTTTTGTCACAGGAGTGTGCTACGGCCAGGTTGGCGAAAGTTTGATCCCCCCACCAGGGATATACAGAACAACAAACATGAAATGCACCTCTCTGTACCCCATGCCATCAGGTGGGTAAACAGCCCTGTGCAAACAACGCTGCAGATAATGCTGTGGATGGGATGGAGTAATTTGTCCCTAATCTTACTGGAATCGTCCTGTTTCAACAGGCCATCCTTTCACAATCCGCTCATTCATCGCCTCTTTGCATTTACCTCTCAATGGGACAATATTGCAATAAATCATTATTATATTTTAAACTTCTTGGCTGTAAGTATGATGGCAGAAGCCATTTCCCTTTGCTTGCAGTCACAGCATCATCTGCCTTCAGTGCTGAGATCACCTTTGGGGACTGCCGAGTCCTCTGTCCCAGCTCAACTCACCTTCAGCCCGCTGCCCTGCGCACCCCAAGGCCCCAGCTCCACTGCCGTCAGCTGCCTCCGGTCCAACCCATCACCCTGCTTCAGATATCTACTTTTTAAGTGTGCAAAAACCTTTTAAAGACAGGCAACAGAGAGCTGATGTCAGAGCCCAGGGCTGCTGGACATTTCCCCCAGCACAGCCCCATCGTTGGATGTAGAAGCCACTGCTGGGACTGAGCCTTCCCTGGGGACAGGCTCTGGTCTCCCAGCCACCAGCACAGGGCAATGACTGCTGTACCAGGCACTGGAGCACAGAGAGAGAGAAGAGATGACAAGAAATCAACCCCTGCTGTCAGGAGGTGACCCGAGACCTCAGGACACAAGCACAGGGTCGCCACCGCCCAGGCAGAAGCAGGGAGGCTGCATTGACATGCACCACACAAGGCCATCAGAGACAAGAGACACTGCAACATCCCTGAGCTGTCAGCTCGCGGTGCTCATTGCCTCTAGAAGATGGATGGCTCCTTCCGATCATTCACGTCAACCCAAAGAAAATGGATGCCTGTAGAATACCAAGCAGAGCACCACACATGTCAGAAACCCACATTTCATAAGCCCAGGGTTAACCCCAGCTCACACAGAATTCATTCAGACTGAAGAAACTGGGCATCCCGATGTGGTTTCCCAGTGCTGGGGCTGACAGCCTCCTCCCACCACAAGCCTTGGGGCTGCTGTAGGTTTCTGCAGCAGCTGCAGTCCATGAGGGCTCACAGGCAGGTAAGCAGGCACTCATGGCCAGTGTGCTCCTGACCGCTCCCCAAACAGATGACAGCCAGGAGAGGCAACCCCAGAGGAAGCCATAGCCAGATGTGATGCATCAAGGGCCAGTAAACCTGGCGAGACCGGTTCCCTCCACGCTCACCAATCCTCCCCCACAGCCATGTTCAGCCCACTACCTGGCTCCCCCAGCCCAGCACTGAGAAGGGGAACATCCCCTACTCTGCTATGAGCACCAGGTATCCACCTAAAAGCCAAGGGGCGTGCCAGATCACAGCCATTCTCAGCAGCACAACCTCCCTTCCACCCTCCCAGGAGGGCAATGGCCCTGGAAGCCCAGGTGGACTTGGGACTTTTGGGAAAGGAGTCCTACTCTGCAACAAGCAAGTCTCAGCTTTCACACTCAGTCCCCGCCTCTTCTCCTCTTAGCATTTCCTAAGAAAGATCTTATCAAGAGATTAATAAAGAAGAAGAAACTGAAGCTCTAATTACTGCTTTGTTTCTCATGTGATCCCGGGCTCTCTGCTAGACATGTGCTTCGTGCCCTACCCTGCAGGCCCTTCTCTTTCTCCCTGCAGAGTCCCTGCTGCCCACGCTCCTCCCAGAACCTTGGTGCCTACCACTGCTATTTCCCAGCAGTACTCAAAATTTATAGCAAACATCAAAGCAATGGCCACAACCATTGCAAGCTCTTCTGAAATCAAGCACCATGTAGGACGGTACGCAGGCATCCTGCCTCCCTGACCAGGCAGGATTAGATGTAGGCAAGAATCCCAACTGTGCACCAGTCCCCGGGTGAACAGAGCTACCATGCGAAGAGTGAGGCAGCTGGGAGCTTCTCTGTGGGAGGGAGCAGATCCCAGGCTTCAAAGCTGGCTAAAAACAGAGTAAGACTCCACTTAACTCTGGGCAGGGCAGGCAAAGCCTTTCATCAAATGACCACTGCTAACCAGGAGCAAAGTTCCCAGGAGGAGGGCAGGGGCTTGACTGCAAAATGGTGAGGACCATTTGCACTGGGCTCTAAGTAATCCACCACAGGCTGGCTCTAGCTGACCTAACAGCCCTGCAGTGCCGAACAACCCAGCAAGAAGTCCTCTGGGGAAACAGAGGGGTGAGCACCTCTGCAGCCAGCACTCCTGCCTCACCGCATGCTGCCTTTATTTCAAGCTCCCGCTCGCCCACTGCAGCGTGGCCCCGTGCTGGGAGCTGTGCAGTGGACCAGCAGCAACAGTCCCTGCAGGAGCCTGGCGGGCTAAAGGGTTTGTTTGGAAACCACGGCACAGAAACAGAACGCTGGCTGTGGGGAGGCTGCAGACACAGCTGGACTCCCAGGTCTGCCTCCTAAGAGGTTATTACCCAGCAGAACGGACACAAGCTGATCCTCAAATCGGCTCATTAGTTCACCAGAAAATTATGCCAGCTTTACAACAGCTAACTGATCCAACAGACAAGTTAGAAAGACACAGATAATATCAATTTCGCCATAAAGCCTGCATATTTACCAGTCTTAACCAAGTTGAAGCTAAGACACGTTATGCCAAACCTTAGTGTCCTACAGCCATGTCTTTTCTGACCCAGTGCCAGGTCCCCCAAACCAACTGTGTACCATCAGTTCAGAGCCTGGGGGGGCTCCTCCCCTTGCAAAGGTGGTGCAGGGGTCAAGCAGTGGCAGGGATCTACACCCACTCAGCTCTGCCCTTTGGAAGCCCAGTCTGCCATGGAGCATCCCTAAGACCAAGTCCTGGCAGTGACCCCCACCCAACCGGCCAGGACAGCCAAGCTGCCTCTTCGTGTGCTTGGGCCACGCACAGCCGCAGCACCGGCACAGGCCGCGTAGTCACAGCAAGGTGAAGTGCTGCCTTGGCACATGACAACTGCTTGGACAAACAAGAGTCCATTAGCAAATTAATTGTTAACTTTGCATTTGTCTGTTGCGACAACTGAAGGAGAAGAGCTCTTGGCAGCCAGAGCTTCACTTGCACCTCTTCAGAAAAGCCAGCCCCAGCCTGCTCAGGTCCGGGCAGCACGAGGGAGCTGTGCCTCCCTGGCAGAGGATCTCAACTACACATAGGGTCTGGGAGGAGACAGGCATCCAGGATGGGATGATGGCTGCTTATTTAACTCCACCAGTACAAGGCTGATGAAGCACAGCGCAGTAGGAATGGCCTACCTTGAACACCTCCACCTCTCCAGAAGGTTGAGCTTTGGAGCACACACTTGCTGTACAGATAGATGTCAGGTGAAAAACCCTGAGAGCATCAGCAAACCCCTTAAAGTCAGCAGAGACAGTCACAAATAGCACCACCTCCAGCAAGGGGCCAGAGGGCTGAGCAGACTGGGATGCAGGGAGTTAACAGCAGCTTTCTCCCATTTATGTGGTTCTTTAATACAATTAGATGCTATGGAGGCTTGGCTGGACTTCTGCCCATTAACCAATTACTCTGATGTGCTTTGTGCGAGGAGGAGAAGACTAGCATCTCAATAGGGTCCTTCTTCTACCTCTACAGCCTCACGTGGACCCAGAAGGGCTCCTCCAAGGGGGGGCACGTGCAGCTTTGTACCATGTTGCCCAACCTCACACCTGGCAGAGGCCACAAGCACTGTGTCCCTTCCTTTACACCAGAATAGCTTCCACGCACACCCATGGCTACTTTCCTGGCAAGGAAAAGCCAGGAAGTCTGCCACAGCTTCTTTCAGAGTATGCCAATAAGCCATTCACAGCTGATGATCTGTGATTACAGACCTACACAAAGGCTATGAAAGTCCCCTGGTACACTGGCCCAGGCAGTAAGCACCTGATGCACCGCACATTGGCAGCGAGTTGGGAAAGACTGGGAAGGCTGGATAGCGAGCAAACTGCCTGTCTTTCCCATCCTCAATTTGGATTAAATCCCATTTAGAATTTTTAAAAATAGAGGATAAGAAGAGGCCTGAACTAACAACCCACTTTGAGGGGGCAGCAGCACATGTCTTGAGAATCCTGAGGAACACAGAGCTCTGGAGGAGCCTGGCCTCTCCTAAGGCCTCATTTGCATAAGAAGGGACGCTCTCGTTTGGCTGCGGCTGCCTCCTCCTCATGCCCCAGCCCTTTGGCAGGGCAGCCCGGGCGACACAGAGGGTTGCAGGCTCCTGCGCTCACATCTATTTCCCGCAGCGCTGCTGTCTCGGCAGTTCTCCGGAGCTGCGCCGCTGCAGCAGGGGCCAACGGGCAAAGCTGGAGCGGCAAGGGCTCCGTTCCCCGCACCCAGACGGGGCGGACACTGCTTTGCCCTTCCTGGGACCCGCTACAGGAGGCTGGAGCTCTGCCCTTGGAGGAGAGCAGAGACTTGGACAGATGAACAAAGGCACTATCGTAGGAGGAGGAATTAGCTGGGAAACACAAAAGCTCTGAACACACCAATCGTGTGAAGACTGTGGTGGCTCATTTCAAAGGGAAGACGCTAATCTCCACTCCGGGAATTGTCCTGTGAGTGGCAGGACAAACCAGGGAGTTAATGAACGGCTACAAAGGAGTTTAACAAGCCTTCGACTGTCTTGGACTTCATTCAGCTCCAAAGCTCAAACTAACTAGAAGCAGAAGGAAGGACATTAACTCTGCAGCTACTGCTGCGCTTAGAGCTTGTTAGATCCCACAGAAATAGTCAGAACCGGATGAGAAAACATACCCTGATCCACAGAGACTGATGCTGAGACACAAAGGAGGGACCAAGAAGCTGTAAGAGGAGCTGTATCAAAGCAGCGTGCAAGACATGGCTGGAACAGGAACAACCTGAGCGCTGCCGCTTCAGCTTTCTCCCTTAACATCTTCAGGAGTGCATAAGAAGGTCCCCTGCTGCTGCCTCTTCCAACTCCCTCCTGCTAACGTGAAAATCTAGCTAAATAAAGCAAAATCTATCTAATCTTGATAAACAACACGACTGCCGCAAGCCCTATGTTTACCCTGCGTTACGGTAGCGAGCGCCCCGACACCTTCCCGGCGAGGCCACGGGTTGCAGGAGCAGCCTCGCAGGACGCTGCCATCCCCGCCCAGAGCGGCGGGAGCCCGGGAAGACGACACCCAAGCTCGGGATACGACTGCTGCAGCTCCTTCGCCGCCGCCAAGAGGAAACCCCGCCCCGACGCGGGCCGCCTCCCCGGGGCTACAGCGGGAGCGGGGCATCCCAGGGACCGGCGGCGGGGACTGCCGCGCCAGGGCGGG
>VWZL01005502.1:753779-820422 GCA_013396915.1 Stercorarius parasiticus | reverse complement strand
ATTCCCAGCAGATATCTGGGAGGCTAAACTCCCCCACAAGAACAACGGCAAGTGATTGTGAGACTTCCCCCAGCTGCTTATAGAAAGCTTCATCCACCTCACTGCTTTGGTTGGGAGGTCTATAGCAGACTCCCACAGCAATATCAGCTTTATTGGCCCTTAACCTAATCCAAACACTCTCAACCCCATCATCACTATACTTGATTTCCGAGCTCTCATAGCATTCTCTAACATACAGGGCCACTCCACCACCCCTCCTTTCCTGTCTATCCCTCCTGAAGAGCTTGTAGCCATCGATATCTCCATGTATCAATTACTAGAAAGCCAACCAAACTGCAAAATCAATGTCTCTTGACTATTTTGCATGGGCCAATCATCCAATGAAGAAATTGAGTGCTTCACTAGCAGTTCTCCAAAAGTTGAAGAGCTTGGGCTAGAAAAGCTGAGTTGTGTGTTGATGATTTCATGTTTGTGGAATGAAGTGGAAATGAGAACAATGAGTTGAATAATAGCAAGATGTTTGTGTGGGATAGAAAAAAATGCTTGACAATTTATCCAAAATATTAGCATTTCTGATTATGTATTTTTCAGATTCCTGGAATGCTACAAATTATTTTTATGTTTCTTTGCAGGAAGACAAAGTTCTCGCCCTACATCTTAGGTCACAGTTCAGCAAGGTATTTAAGCATGTCACGAACTTTATTCAGATGATCAAAAGCATCCACTTGTTTTCCATTTGCTGAACCAGAACCTCCAAATACACATGCAGAGATGTTGTTCCACTGAACTCAAATGCAAAGTGACTTGCATGAATTTGTGTTGGCAAGGTTGGGATTGCATAAGGAATGGCATTTAGTTCTTACAGTATATTTTTCTTACAGTAAATTTCTAAATTATTTGCAGAGTAGGTTAGTATCATCCCCATTCTATGAAAACAGAGAAAAGCACTTGTTTTTAATAGATCATTGGCAGAGTCAGGATTAGATCCCATGTTTTCTGAACAGCAGAACAATGAACTATCTGCAAAGTCATGCAACTTTCTTTTTATGCTTAAATAACTTTTCAGTCTTATCTCCCATTACTTTTTATTGTGGTTAGATGAACTACTTTAGTAAAAACAGAAAATGCAGGCAGAGAATGGCATGCAAGAAATATGAAAAGAGTAAGGCTCAATTGTTACTTGATTGTATATACCTAAGTTTTCTTGTGAGGCTTGATCCAAAGAATGACTCCCTACTAAACATGACATTACTGTAAAGTGAAGAAAAGTTATTAAGATGAGACGTTAATGATTACCCATGAAAAGCTCTATGAAAAAGAATGGGAACAGCCTTTCATTTGTAGTTAATGTAGTGTGCAGATCAGAGTGGCTTTTTACCCCTTCCTGTTTTGGGCAGATGCATTAAGAAGAAATGCTGACAGTGAAATTTTCCACCCTGCAAATTATGACTTTATTTTCATTATGCTGTTACTACTGACAATACAAAAATGCACCAAAATATATGCATTCTTTCATACTTAAATAATAGGAAAGACTAGTACCAATTCTGCCACTTAAAAAAATCAAACCAACTTTCCAAAATCAGAGAAGTATTATTTATCATGTAGAGACAAAGAAACAGGGATAAATTACTTTTCTGCAATCATATAATATCAGATCTAGAAATGAGCATGCTCTCCTGATGTCTAGTTCTACAGATGGACAATGCTGATTAGGAGCAAGACCTTAGAAGGAAGTTCAAAATCCTTCAATAAAGTGCCTGTACGTACAAGTGATTCAAAATTCTTACACTAGTCGAAATCAGTGGAACAGCTGCTAACAACAGTGCTGAAAAACGAGGCCCACAATTCCTTCCTCAAACACAGATGTAAGAACTTGGTTCAAAATAAACAATATGTCCCTCAAGCAAAGGTTCATCCAAAAGGCGGGGAAATGTAGGTCAAGCACCTACGTTCAGCGCATTTGCTGAATGATTTGCTGCACTCCAGCAGAAATGAGCGTTAATATGTCTTTCTCATAAATCTTCCTTCTTGGGAGCTAAACAGATGAAAAGGCTTTGCAATACATGCAGAAGAGCAATTGCTAGCTGTGATTTCCTGTGCTGGTAGTTTAAGGCATCGACTAAGAAAGAAAAAGCTAGTGGCATCTCTGGTATAAAGTCAGTTAACTCCCCACCAGTGAGCAATGAATACCACAGCCCCAGTTCCATCTGGTTTGGGAGACTATACAGGGCATGTAGGGAAAATGTTATTCTTAACAGAGCAGCGTCATATGTACCACTTCAGTGCTTACAGGACCCAGCCTACTACCTAGCTCAAGGGTAATCCAATGTGCTTCATCATATCTCACATCTTCACAGTTTTCGTTTAAAGGGAGCTTCAATAAAGCCTTGGGTTGCTGCCAAACTTTAATCGGCTTTCTACTCTCACAAGTCCTTCCCTGCAGCCTTGCCTCGGGATCCAACTTCTGAAATGGACTCTTCCACTCTGTTGTCTTTAGCTGTGACTTTGTCATGATGCCAGCTCCTGCTTCCAAGGACAGATCCTAGAAGGATCTACAACTCTCCAACTGTGGAGCTCCTAAAGAGCTTTCGCACCTCAGAATAGAAACCCGGCTACTTAAAAGAGCTACCCATCCTGAAATTTTCACATAGCCAGGCCTGATTTTTAGTTTATCAACTAGCTAAATTTTCTGATTCTCCTGGGAAAGCTTTAGACGAATTCTTCTCTCTCCTTTATCAACCACTGTTCAGACAATGTAGTTTATTACTACAACTTTCCCATTAAGTACTTAACTGATGCAAAAACCTGGAGACCGAGTGCACTTATGGGCTGTTCTCTCCACTAGGACCACATTCCCGTATTGCTCATTTATTTCAATACATCCTTAAATGCAAACAGCAGTGGAGTACGAGTAACACTTTATATACTAAATCATTGTAGGAGGAAGAGTACTTTTTTTTTAATTATCTGGTCTGTAAATAAGAGTTTTATGAGAGATGGGAGGTAGGACTGTCAAAACAACCAGATTTTATGGCTCACTCCCATGTCTACTGAAGTCAGTGGATGCTCCCACAAGTACAATAATTTTTCTGTTTATCTGGAGGGTTTCCAGTCCCTCTTATTGAATGCTTATTTCCATAAACACAATCCTGATACACAGGAAGGTTCCAGTGCAGGTTTACTGATGATTTTGCTAAAAGTTATTACACATGTAACAACATAAAAAGCAAGATATACCCAGCTAGAAAGAGGGGCCTTGGGATTACAGTTTTAAAGATTTTGAGCTGCAAGTTATACTTTTCGGTTTTTAATCCAGTGCGTCAACATAAAATGATTTCTTCTACTGGCCTGAAAGGTAAGTAACTCTGAAGTTACTCCACAAACTGTTCTGTCACCGCAGGTGCAGGAGCTTCTCTAGGGGAGCAAACTTCAGCAATCATTCACTTGCCTAATTTTAATCTTCTGCTGCATCTGAGTCAGAACACGTTTTCGCTCAAGGTATGGAGTCACATACTGAAAAGGATTTCAGCTCCTAAACTTTCTCCTACATATTAAAGGCCAAAATTTAGCTGTTGCCAACCTGGAGTTGGCTAAAATCTCCAGCCATCTACATTGATGCAATTGAGCTTGCTCAGGACTGCTTAGCCTGGGCAGTAACATGGATGTATAGTACTATAAGTACCCTTATAGTACCTGAGAGTTCACAGACTAGGTAACTCCCACCCAGGCAGTCTTTGAAGAGGAGCAGGTTAGCTCATGATGATGGTGGCAGGAGGGAAAAGTCATGTTTTCCCAATAATTCAGCACTACAGCACCCACCTGCGTCACAAGAAAACTCGGGATCGGTTTTTCTTTTCTGTTAAAGGAGGTTTGAACCCAAAAAATTCATATGAGAACAGCGAGTGTGAAGTTGTTTTTTCAGTTTCCTTTATTGAAGCTGCCATGATTTGCATGAAATGTTTAAAACCCAAAAAGATAACTTTTCATTAGGCCAGGGACTGGAACCCAGGCCTGTCCTCTGACTAACAGTTTTCAAATTTTGCTACAATTCTTGGTCTTTTTCTCTGTGTTGTAAATAGGGATGCAAATGGAAACAGCATCAGCACGAGTCTTTGGAACTACTTATTCTTTAATTGTTATTGACTCTTTGTGGGTGATCTACTGATAGCAGTTTAGCATTAAGTATTTCACGTTTTGACGCCGAACTATCTTATGTGCTTTTGAATTTGCAACTTAGCTGGAAAGGGTTATAAATATATCATTTCCATTTGAGACCTCACAGGTTGACTGACAACGACTGCTCTGCTTCAGTCTTCAGTGGCTGACCAGTATTAGGATCGACGACTGCTTCATTCTCTTTGCTTGTAAATTCCTCAAATTGACTGGGAGCTTTCCCATCTGTTTCAGCAGAGGTGGGACAAGGCCTCAAACCTAATATAGCTTTTTTAGCACTGCCAGAGAGGTTGACTATCCTGCTGCTCCATCTTAGTTATCCATCTTAGTATTTAACATCAAGAAATCTTTGCACATGATTAATCACCACAGACTTGATTCCTTACACTGCAACATTGCTCTGTGCAGAACTGTTGAGCAATAAGATGAAACAGAACTATAAATTCATCCCAGAACAACCTGACTTTATGTCACGGATCAGGAGAAACCTAGACCATGATTAAACATAACGAACAATAAAGCTGTTTACAGACAATCAACAACAATCAACAAGCAACATTGCAGTTGTACGATTAGTATTTTAGCTGTGTTGTTAAACTGGGAAAAAAGCAAGCAATTCGGAAATGGACAGGTTAACAATTTTTAATGACTACCTGTGGTGTTAGTAGCATGGGTGTTAGTACCATTTAACCTACATCCTCCAATAACTGTCTTAAACAAGGCTATAATAATGATAGCTACGTACCTGGCAGTACCATCCAATTGCTCTTTCCTTTTATAGAAGAGAGGAAGCATTACAAAAAAGTAAGGAGAGAAGAATTACATAATAAATTCAGCAGATTTTTTCAAGCAGAAATTTCTAATCTATTGCCAAGGGTTTATATCTCTTTTGTTCTGTGACCATCACTGACAGCAGAATAAAAGCAAAATTTTCAATTAGCCATAAAGCAAAGAAAGTGATACAGGTTCCTGAAACCAATCATCTGAGCTGCTTAAACTGGCAATCTAATCTTTGGTGAGAAATGAACTCCCTTGCCCTCTCTCCCAGGACCTTATTTGCAAAACACCTATTAAATTTCAGGTTGCATTTGAATCACAGAAGAGCCTACATACAATGAACAAGCTCGAAGTCATGGTAATGAGTTTAGGCTCCAGGCAAGCTGGAGAATCATTCTCTGAACAAAACCTGAGGTCAAGAAACCCTCTAGAAAACACTCTATAATGGATAACGTGGGAATAGACAGAGAGTGAGAAGGGATAAAGAAAAGGAAAGAAACATACTGAGCCTTAATTAAACACTTGTCATGTTTTTTCTTAGGGATTTCCTTTTTGAACTAAGTGAGACCAATCCTAAAGAAATATATTGTTAATAAACCAAAGAAAGAGTTAATATTTGTAATTTGCCTTTGTAAAGGCAGAGGCCTGAAATGTTTCTTCAAGTCAGTTTTGAGCAACAGCTGGAGCTGCAGTATTAGCGCAGTGAGCACAACTTACATGTGGAGACCTCTGCTTGAGCTGAGCAGTAGTTTAAGGGCATTTGTTGTCAGAATGAGGCATAACAGCAAGTCCAGAATGAAAGTTTAAAGCATAAACTTGGACAAGTAATGCCCATTATTAGCAGCTAATAGTCTATAGCTAAAAGCCTTTGCTTTCACAGGGCCAACATTTTAAAATGTTAAGAATTCAAGGTGAGGAAGGTGCATGTTTGACAGGCAAGAAAAGTGAAGATCAGACACGCTCATATCCATGAACATATTCATAAGTCTGAATGTCTTTATGTATGGAATGGTTTCCACTGAACTCAGAAGTGATGGTTAAAATAAAACCATGACCCCAACTCCCCAGAAAAGTTTCCTTGTGAACCTTCAGTTAATAGTTTCAGTGGGAGACAGTTTTAAAGATACTTTGACTGTCCTCCACTGAATTATCCCCTTGAGCAATTGGTATGGCCAAAAGACAAGTATTCAACAAGCACTAAATATGTTCACATGCCATGACCACCTCTGTGAACAACACAATTCTCAGGCCAGTTGAGTTAAAGGGGGAAAAGTAAGAATTTTCAGCATAGCCCATATCTTAAAACACACAACCACACACAGAGGGTGTGAGAAGCACAGCCGCCTCTGAAATCCAGGGCTAAAGCTTTATCAGGAACAAAATTACAGAGGGAGAAATTCATATTTCCAGTGCAATAAAATCCAGAGTCTTAAAAAGGTGGCAGTGAGGTAGCCTTCTCCTTTGTTTAATGACAACATGAGAGCCACTGATGGAGTTAGCCATGTGCCTCAAATATATACCACCAGGGGAAGGAAGAAGAAATGGATCCAGAAGCCAAAAAGCATGTTTTTCAGTCTCAGCCAGGAAGTTAATTGGCAACTCTCTGTTACGTACAAAAGCCTCATTGAGTCTATGTTTCCTGTCCTGACTTTACTTCCCAGAAAATGATGATGGAGACGTGGACAATGCACATACCTGAAAAATGGAAATGAGACAATCGATTCATAAAACCTCCAGGTAGCAACTAGATCAATCCTGTTGGGGTTAGTAGCATAGTATCTCCAGGCAGCCTGAATTACAAGGGAGAGGGAATAATTAGTGTGAGGTAAAGCTATTCCCCAGTCCGACAGCGATTGGATTGTTTCAAAGAACTTAACAATGCACCTGAGTGACTACTGGGAAATTAATTACTGATCAGCCATACCAAATGAGCGTCATTATATGACAAAATTATTGACCCTGGGTTGTGGTCTGAGAGGGCTGTTATAGGAGACAGGACACAGAGAGAACCACCAACATCAACAACACACTACATGTGACTAAACTGGTTTTATTCTCCTGTCTGGTATGTCTGAAAGAGCTTCAAGCACTGCTGGACTTCTCCAATATTTCTGGAATTGCTTAAGCTAGTTTACTATCATCTAAAGTACCATGAGAGGAAATTTTGCTGAGCAATTTTCTATTTCAGTAGTTAGTTCCAATCAAAATTCTCTAAGCACATACCTAAAAATTACTGTAGCTAAATTAGCTACCTGCTAAGCGGAGATGCCTTAATTTAAAAGGTGAATGCAATTCACAACTCATCCCTGCAGTCCCTTCTGTTTGCTAAGGAGTGTTTTTAATGAGAACAGCATAATATGCCATTAAGCCTGTTTCTCCTGAGAACTGGTTTGATCCTGAGCAGTCCTGAGCTCCAATGCTTCCACCTGATATCACAGATGCTTTCTCTGTCCCTCTGTGGAAATGCTGCTATTTACTTCACTGCCATCAGGGCGTGCTCCACACATACTAAGAGTAACTCCTGTCAAATTTGTCAGCCCCCAGACTAGTAATTTTAAGCTTAATTTTCTGAATTTGTAACAAAGGCCATAACTGAAATCCAAGTGAGCTAAAGAGTCTCTTCCTATTGAATCCTCTGATCATCCAGTGACATAACAGAAGATCCAGGATTTGTTTCAGTTTTCACAAATCACACATACTGTTTATGTCATTTGCCTTGATTGAAACAGTCACTTCTATTGCTGTTTTCACATCAATAACAACATAACTTTGTTTGAACATAAAAGCACTCTCTCAAGGGAACTGACAAAACCTGGATTTTGGAAAGAGTATGTTTTCAACAGAATGTTTTCTTTGATTTTGTGGCACTGATGCAGAAGTTGGTTGGTTTCCAGAAGCTAGCAGATGAGGCTCTTTCTTCTAAAGACACTGCTCTTCTGAAAGGTATTCTGGGAATTGAAAGATTCCTCAAAACCTGCAGGGACCTCTGGATTACCTAGTTCAATGTGAAAAAACCTGACTCCTTTACAAACACAGCTTCTCCCCTCCTGAAATGGGAAATGGGATTTTGGGCGGGGGGGAAGTGATGGCCCTTGTTAACGTGACGCAGAAGTCTTCATACACAACACTTTTTCAAGGAGGGGACAAGTGACTGCAAACCTGAATGAGTTCAGCTGCTGGCTTTCTTCTTTTCTCAAAATGTTTTTGACGATGTTGCTCCTGGACCTTCAGTGCCAGCCCTGAGCCCAAAATACCCTGAAAGCATAGAGTGATGCAAGATTGTAGACATTTCTTACTGAGAAAAAACAGATTAGCGATGAGAGGAAACAGGTCTGTGGGTGGAGATGGAGATGGCTACATGGAACCATTGTGCGGTACAGCATGCCTTTCCCACTGCTCCGCTCATGGGACACTCAAGGTTGTCATGATCCTCTCAAGAACCACAGGCCATACCAAATCATTTTCAGGTCCTCAACAGGCTTCTTGAATGTCTACTGTTTTTCCAAGTGGGAGGTGTCCAGGTGGTGTATTACTTTCCACTCAGGGTACAGTGAAACTGTACTTGTGTAATAAAAGAACTATGCTGACCATACTCTGGATTTGGGTGCATGGGACTTCTCATCCTCCATGAAATTTTTTCCAAGTCTCAATCTAAAGGAAAAATATCCTAAAATCTGGACTTGGGATGGTTTCTGTTGCTATTTGATCCATCTCACCTAGATCTTACCTCGTTCTTACCTGAGGACTTTGCAGAGAAGGCAAATATTTGGCTTATGTAACGCAAGAGAACAAATATACTTTCAAAAGCAATTCAGAGATCATTTCTTAAGCAGCCAGAGTAGGATTCACCTGGCCTGTGCCGATGAGCACTGTCTCAGAAAATGCCCACACATGATTGGAGGAGTATCAGGGTGACATATTATTCCCAATTAGCTCTATGCAAAGCTGGGAAGAAAGGAGTTTGATCTACTGATATAGACCAGCTCAAGCGTCTGAATCACTTCTTAAAAAGAGATTTTGATTCCACTGGTAGTTTTTCTTTTTTCAAGTGCACAGTGCTGGGCTGTGCCTAACAGAGGAAGGGGAAGATACTTACTGCAGGAAGAGCAAAGAAAGACACTCCAATGAGAGAGAATGTAGCTGCAATCAGCCGTCCCTCCCATGTTTTGGGGGTCTTGTCGCCATACCCAATCGTAGCGAGGGTGATCTGTGGGCAGAATGACCAGGACTTCCCATAAGAAAAACAAAGCCAACAGCTCTGCTTTAAACGTCACCATGACACCTACATAACTCACTTAGCTCTATGGGTGTTCATGCACAGCTTCTTAAAATAGGATCTTGATGATGGGCCAACCAATTTTTTTTAATGGCATCATTGTCCAGAGGCATTGCACCATGGAGAACAGATTTAGTCTTAAAGCAGGTGCCTCTCTAGGATGCATTTGCTGAAAGGGAACTCCATGTGACACTGCATGCAGAGTGAGTCTTCTGCCCACCATCAGTGCACAGTTAGGAGTGGAACTCGCCAGTTCACAGCTTGCAGAGCTTTAACAAAAAATCAGGGCTACCTCTCCCTGAAGTCTCAGTCTCTGTAAAATAAAGATGACTGTGACAACTTACTCCTTTCCTGCACAACTGCTAATTTCCAGCTGTGTACCTTTTCTCATCAGTGAGACTCTCCCTAAATGTCCTGGATATGAAAGGATATGAAAATATCCAGGTGTTCTATGAAACACTCAGGACTTTTTGATTAATAATGGTGGGGGGCATCTTGCCATTTATGAGTGAACTGCAGTAAATAAAAAAATATGCTGCTAAATTTTAGTCACAGCATGATATAGACTCCCCTAACTATTGGTAGCAAAATAACATGAACTCTGTCTACCATGTGGCAGGAATATTTTGTGATCGAACGAGCAGTGGCCCAAACAAATACTCCTCTCGTCATCAGAAGAGACAAGAACAGATGTGCCAAATGTCCCTCTTGCTCAGTAGCCTACCACCAATGGCATTCCCTGAGTGATTCCTGAGGAATGCATGTAAGACTCAAAAGAAGTGCTGAGTTATCCTTTCCAGAGAAATTTTGGACTTGATAAATTTCATCTTATTACTCATTGCCCAATGCTCCAATCCATTTACATCCCTCTGCAAGGCCTCTTGTACCTCAGTCAACAGCACCTCCCAGTTTGGCCAGCTCTGTTTTTGCCATTTTCTGAGGGATGTAGCTCTCACAGGCAGGATACTGCTCTCATGAGAGCTAGGTCTCCTATAGGCATAGGCTCTGACAGTACAGTTATATCCAAAGAGACATTCCTCTAAAAGAGAGGTTTCCCAGAAGGCAAGAGCACAGACTGATTTTGAAAGGGGTCTAAGTACCTAAGGGCCCTTGTCTGACTGAAAATCAACAGGGTATAAGTTCTGTTAAATGATTGTAGGTGCATCCCTACTTTGGTAACGTCACCCAAATTTAGCAGCACTTATACTGTAATCCTTAACATCAATACTTTATCTCTTCTTGGATACAAAGTTTTTAAGAAAGGGATAAGGTATTTTTGGAGTCACTTACCAGCCCCCACCACAGTGCATCTGCATAGGTTTCAAACTCTTCCTTCATCTCCACCCCGTTAGCATCCTTTTCAGGAACATCTTTTTCAACCAGATAAACAAGAAATGAGGATAGGATGAGTGTCAGGAACCCGATGTACCAAGCAGTGATGAGTTCCTGCAAAATAAACAGATGGACATTGGAGGGCCTGAAAACAGTCTCAATACCCACAGTGGAAAAGTAATCGTCAAGAGAAGAGAGAAGGACTGAGGAAAACAGCAGAGCTGTCGCTGCTGGCTTGGTAACAGCTCATGACCAGCCCATCTCAGCACTTACTGGGAAATAATGCAAAGATTTACAAGAATTAGCCCTTACATGGCATCATCCTTCGGCACAGCTTGAAGCAATCTGCAGTTGTAGTTCTGCTTAAAGCTGGGTTAAGGGCTTAGCTACACACATGACACAGGGTGCTGCGGGGTGGTTCTGTCCCTGACCTTGACTATTCCCATTCCTGCTGCCGTCAGCCTTGGTTATTCTTGGCAAGCAAATCAACAGCTCTGCCCTCTCCCTACCTCCATAGAAACAAGGCTGCAGGATGCAGTTTCTTCTCTTTAGGCATATCAAAGCATGTTCTGATGTATGATTTCACCATGAACTGATGCAATAAGAACAGACCTTGAAAATTGTCTGGGTGAAAACAAACCTGAACTTCCTTGTTTTAGAGTGAGTGACTACAGTGGAGTGTGTGGCTAATCCTACTGAGGTGGGATGTGCAGCAACCCAAGTTCATATCCCAGCAATGTCTGAAACAAAGCAGAACCTTTTTTGGTGAAGGTCTTCACAAGTAGGTAAAAAATCAATATTCCTTTTTTTTAGTGAGAACTCATTTGAAAAGAAAAAAAGAAAAAAGGTTGTAGCTGAGAATCTCATAATTGAGTCTTGAGATAAGTCAACTTTCTTGGCTGATTTCTGGTGTGCAATGACAGAAGGAAATTTGTTGGCTAACCTCGTTATCAAAATTGTGTCTTTAGTGTCTCCAGTGAAGCAATGTTCTTGCAACCCCTTCTTATCTCCCGCAGCCAGCTCAGGTCCAAGGGGTGGTCATTGGGAATCAAATCAGGAACATTTGAATGAAATCCCACACAATGAAACCTTAAACAATTTCTAAACAATGTCTTCAGCACATAGACTTCTTCCATGATCTCAGTTTCCTGAGAAACATTTTTGACATAAGTGTTTTTGTGCCACCTGCCTCGTAGTAAGTTTTTATGGGGAAGAAACAAAAGTTGGTATGAAATGAAGCAGGGTGGGTATCCCTATCAGCCACCACAAAGAAGCAAAGTCTAATTATGCTGTGCCAGCTGGCATTTTAATTTTCAAGAACCCCTAAAATGTCAGGAATGTCATTCATGAATAAGAAAAAGCAGTATGTAGCACAGACTATACACAATTTTCCTACACCCTGTGCGGTTAAGAAATCTCATCTAGAGGATTTTTATGCAGATAGTTTTTAACTTGTAATAATGTTTGATGAAAATGCAAGAACACAACGTATCTGTCTGGTGTGAGACAGGATGTGTCTGACTTTAGCAACAAGTTAGACTGAGCAAAGATGATTTTAGAAATCTTGTCTGTCTGGGTTCGCACTATGCGCATCTTTGTATTGCCTGGCCCATGCTTTCAAAGAGAAATTATTCAGTAGCTCCCTCTGAAACCACATTTCTGCTAACCAGCCTCCTTCCATCCCTCCAGAGTCCTGTTCCATCTGTTGATGTTTGAGAAGCCACTACAAATATGTTGCGAATATAGAGGCTTTTCTGTCAAAGATTTCAACATACTTCACCGTTAAAGGGATGTCCCTGCTCTCATTCAGTGTGAAGGCAAAATTCCTGTTGTAATGAGTGTGGGAATGAACACTCTCTCTTGTCACTTCCCAGCACCGCTATTGAGTAGAGAAGGGTGAAACAAAGGGTAGAAATTGTTCAGAGAATGGGAGACAGAATAAAGCTGAAAGGACAAAACTATTGCTTGAACTACTAGACATAATCCCAAGGCATTGCTGTTCCCGTGTATCCCCTCTCTTTCCTTTCAACATCTCTGCCCCAAGCCCCAGCTAAGCCCTGCAAACTCCTCACTTACTTTGCTATGTGCACAAATGGCTGATCCCAAGAGTTTCCATGTACCGCCCCGCCTGTCCATTCGGAGCATCCGTAGGATCTGAAGGAAGCGGAGGCTTCTGAGAGATGTGGCCAGAACATTGCCTTGGTTCCCAACAGCAACCACTGGCACTGAAGCAATCAGCACAAAGATATCTGCAAGGCAAAAAGAACAAAGCCTGCCAACAAAAGTGGCCCTATCACCTGCTTCTTAATCCCATCTGGTTGTGCTGCGGATTTCCCTGGGCAAATTTTAAAGTTGCCTGAAAATGCTTTCTCTTGCCAATTAAACAGATATCTGCACCTGCCACACAGTTGGCGTCACACACAGAACCCACCAGAAAGCCTCGTAAACTATTTACAGACCGATGTGCTGGACTTGAGACACTGTCTGAACTAGCTTAGGAATGAAACAGTGTCTGAATGCTCACAGAAAAACAACCTTAAATTCATCTGTCCCACAGGAACACCTTAGTGAACAGGTCAGTAGGTAAGAAATTCAGTTTTTGATAGTGCATCTAGTGATTTGTTCTTTTGACTGAGTTTTCCCTTTAAAATATCAAAGTCAGTAATACTATATTTTGTAAGCACTCACATGGCCAATTTGCTGATCAACAGAAGAGGTCTGAAATGCAAATCACATCACTACTTCTTGTTTTATTTCTTTCTCTTTCCTTTCCTTGTTTCCCCCCTGCTTTTTGATCCTATAGATATATGAGAAAAAAGTGGTACCAAAAGGCTTCAAACATTCTCCGGGCACTCAGTCTTTCAATTGCCTTCACATTGTATTTCCAGCCAAAAAGAGTGGCACCGGACGGATTTCAGATTTGCTCATTTTCAATTATTCTCAAAACAAACTTGTGCCAATGACAACCAAGAGATGATATTAATACATCCAGTGGGATTTCTGTTCTTTACCCAGATATCAATGAAGATTCATTCTCAGAAGTGAGATGACGCTTTTACCAAGAAGGCATGAGACAGTATCAATCCCACTTGCACACACCGTGCTCTACTGCCTTCACAATGCTACGAGAAGTATTTATACAACAGTAGCACCCAAAGGAGCACTACTAAATTGAAGATAGCATAGGTGCATGAAGAAAATTTTTCAAATTTTGTTTGCCATTGAGACCCACAAGATGAACAAGAGGAGGGAGAGTGAAGAGGGTAGCATGTACTCATATAACTGCAGTACCACGGCTCCCCAGAGTGCTATGTGCTGTATAAATAAAGAACACAAACCTAGTGTTTGGCCTGAAAAGCATCAAAATAAATGAGGGAATCCTGGAAACAGCAAACGAATGTGGATGTGCATGACAGGTGTTCAGGGCAGAGTGAGCTCCGAAATGTTGGCTGGTTTGGTTTGTGGACATAATGAGGAGTTTCAGGAGGGATTCAAACATGAATAATGAGTAGCTTTATGACAGTTGTACGGCAGTACCTTCCAAGCCTGAAAGATAGCATGGGTGAAATCACAAAGATACTTGTTTGCAAATGCAGATCAACATTACAAAGGTAAAACACAACATTTGAATATAAACGATGGAGAAGATGGCACAGTGTTGGGATCTGAAGTGGTTTGACTGATGGCAGACAGAGTATATTTTCTGATGAGCTTAAGAAAAATGCAGTGGGACTCAGGACAAGAAAAATGTGTTTGACTAGTAGAAGGATCCATTTTTTTCTCACTGACCAGCCACCCAAGAGTGTCTCAAATGAATCGTTATTCGCAATCACTTCAACTAACTACTCCAAGCAGGACACAGCTCCTAGCCCAAAGGGCAGATCTGATCTCAGTGTCCTTTGTGCTGCCCTTCACTGCTTCTTGGACATCCCCCCAGACTGGCTTAGAAGGAAAAGAATGTAATGAGGAAAACAGTAGTAGAGAGCATGTGCTTACCCAGCATGCACAAAGGCTTCCTGGCAAATTTGAGTCTCCCCCTCCATCCTTTGTAGCGACAGCAACACCCAGCAGCCCAGATTCTTAAGGCAAACTCTGCTCCAAAGATGAAAATGGCAAAAGTTTCCTGTATCAAAGACAAAAACTATGTCGTTAGACTTGTAACAAGTTTTGCAGTAATTCTGGACACATAGAGATAGCTGAAAGAAACAGATGAGGTGCAACTGTTGGGGTACAATAGTGTGAGAGAGAGAGAGAGAGAGGGGAAAAGTGTGGAGGAGAATCTAGGTTGATGAAAGAGGCAAGGCAAAGTAGGACAAAACTTTATAGCCTGCTAAGTGCTCTGCAGAAAGGATGTGCCTCTGCTGTTGGGTAAATGTGAAGTGCTTACCCTGCCTGGATGGAAGGGTAATTACTTCACAAAAAGGCCTCCTGTTTCACACGAAAGAAGAAGACATCTGTGAGTGGTGACTGCAAAGTCCCCAGTGCACTGTATACCCACACCCAGGGTTCCCCACCAGCAGCTCGTTCATGCAGACATATTTATAGACACAGGGACAGAATGCGGTATATTCATATGCTCATAAATTTAAGGCAATGATAAAGGCATATGTAAGACAAATTTAAGGCCTATATTATTCCTTTAAACTTCTGGTGCATGGCAGAATGGGATTTTCCACCTTGCTCAATAACTCTTCTAAGCATGGGGAGGGAATGGAGAGGAAAGAGCTTCTCTGAGGTGCTCCGTAGAGATGGGCCAAGGGCAGCACGGGGCGCACAGTTACTTATCCTTTCTGTCAACAGCTGACAAGGATGAAAGGTTTTTTCTTCCTGATGCCCATGCCCACAGCTGCTAGGCACTTGTGAAAACCGCTGAGCGCCACATAGAAGGAAGCACAGAAGGAAAAATAACCTCAGGCTTTTTCAAATGTGAACAGATAGGTCTAAGCAGGGCAACAGGGACCAAAAGCGAGTTTCACATTCCCTAGGGCATGAGGGTGTTTTCATACAGGTGCTTTTTGAGAAGGAACACGCAAAGGGAATTCACCTTTCATTCCTTTTGGCATTTAGTTCCAGCTTGGATCTACCTGTCTCTGGGGGTACAAGGGGAAATGGAAATTGAGATCCTGAACTACTCTTGCTGTGAAGTTTCCCTAGGGATGCTTTTCTACAAGGCCAGGTTAAGTGAGACATTGCGCTCTCTATTTCATGATAGCTATGGGAGCAGACAAAGTTCTTTGTTAGGGACATTTTCATAAAATGATGAATATATCATGTTTATAATTAGTGACGGGTTTTTTTTCTACTTTTCTCTTCTTCTGCCAAATCAGAGGCCTACAGAAATACAGTCTTGAGCATGAGCTCCAGAATTTATATAATAAGCCTGCTGGAAACACAGAGAAAAGAATGTATTTGCTGCAAATACATTTCCTCTCATAGATAGTCATTGGAGGCACTGCCTGCAGCAATTTCAGTTATACTGCTACTGGGCACAAGTGTGAGTCCAATTCTGATCACCTCCCTTGAAAGAAATGCTGGGATTGGTAGAACCCCCCACAAATGCTCAGGTCTGGCACGGTCAATAGGAAATGTATTGATTCTTCGATGGGAGAACTGTCAGGCAAATGCTGAAAAGCCATTATTTAAAAGTCTCAGGCTAGTATTTTTCCTCTCTTCTTAACTTCTCTTTTATTCATTCACTGTTGACAATGAACCGGGAACTCTTCAATAATATGTAAGTGTACGGTCACTGCTCCAGGACCTACGGAAGAAATCTTTTTGCATGCAGAGCTTGGAGTAAGTTTCCATCACTGCTGATGGGGCTGATTTCAATTCAAGGACATTACCAGGGTGATGCAGCAGCCAGTCTACTTACCAGCAAGAGGAGCCAGTCTCCCGAAACAGTTTCATACTCCTTGAAAGTTGTCAGGACAGCTAAGATCAAACACCCCAAGACAATCAGAAATCTGGAATGAAATAAAAGGCAAAAACCACAGCATTGTTATCCCTCACTGTATTTGCATTGGAGATATTACGTATAAAAGCCCTAGTGGAGGCCTTCAGAGGATGGCTACTTCCCATCAGTGAGGTGGGTTCTCATGAAGATCAAGGGTTCTCAACCTGGACAGGGGGGAACTGGCAGCCAAGAAATCATGGCAAGGTCCTAAATCAGAACGGTACTGGGACAGACATGCATTAATTCACCTGATCAAATTCTTCATGAAGGAAATGGATGATACTTTATTTTGGGAAGGGATTGCACGGTATGGCAGAAGACTGTAAGGCTCAGGAGGTCTATTCCAAGCTGATGTGCTTTGTGCTTCACAAAATGGCACTGCAGTTACACTGGAATAAATCTACTTGTCACATCCTGAGACTTCAGAAACAGTAAACGCTTCAACACAATGCAGCACCAGGACAAACCCTCCCTTGAAAACTGCACTGCATTTCTTTTTTTCTTTCCCTTTTTGCACTCATTTCTATGCAGATGAAAAGATAAAAAGGTTTGAAAGAGAAACAATAGAGAGGGTAAAGTTCTGCTCTCCAGTAAACACAGTGCACGATAAATCACTGCCCCTGTGCTATTGCCTGCCTGTGAGGCTCCAGAACACAGAGACTTGACAGAAAATTTAACTCCCACTGCTGGTAAATCCAATTCAGCCCAATCTAAAGTCACGTTGATCTGCTTTGTAAAACTATTCCCAGGTTCAAACTATTGAAAATCTTTTATACATAAAGAGGTAAGAAAAATCAAGGGAGTCTCGTCAGTGATTACTGTGAAGCAGACTGTGAAGCTCATGTTCTAGTACTTCATGTACCCAGATCATGGGCATTTTAATGTGCTCCCAAAACCTGATCTGCAGGAACAGAGGGGCACGTGGCCATGGAAATATTTCAGAGCTTAGTGAATAAATTTGAAGGATGTCTCCACGAAAGCCCTGGATCCCTCGCTTTCATAGTTAGGCTACATCAAGGAAATGATAGGCATTAGGTACTGAAATCATCCAGGGAAAAAAGCTTGTTAAGACTCAAGCTGTGTTTAGTGTGTACTACCTGTTTTGAATTTCGATCTGATACCTAAAGTGGGATTTCATTTCTTGCTGAATAAAACTCCACTTTGTTTCACTGAGTGAAATGAGCAGACTCCACAGTCGGCAGTGTGGAGGCAGCGAGCAGGGACCATGGGGAAGGGGGCTCGGCTCAGAGACCCATGTCCTCTAACCTGTCTTGGGGTTTTGTTTCCTTCACATACGGGGAAACCTAGGGCTAAGGGAGCGCGTTCTGAGGATTTGCAAAATTTTTGCAGCTGGAGTAAAAGGAGAGAGAAGAGCTCCAGATAGCTCCTGCTGCCTTTTTGGGGGGGAATTTCCCCCAAACAGCATCAACTAGCACCCTCCATGCAATGAACAGGCAACAGTGAAACATTTCACAGCAAATCCTGAAAGATTACTTTGCTGTGGCTTTCCTAAAATTACCTATTCAGACTGAAGATTCCTATGCCAGGAAAATTTAGATCAGCCATTTCAAGCAAGGTTAGAACAGAAATAAATGGGTCTGTTCATGGTAAATAACTCTGGATTTCTTTGACATGTTCCATCTTCTCCCACTCACCAGCCATGCTCTAGAGCAAGGGTTATGTGATTGGTAGGAAATAAGCCTTTGGGCCCAGAAAGTGTCCTTTGCCATCCACCTACAACCACACTCCTGCTGCTCAAGACATTCGTCTGTTAACTTAGCAATTCTGCCATGCTCCTACCATGCCCTCAAGCTTGCTTTGTCACACCATACCCTGCTGTCCCCACCTTGCAATTACAAAGCCACTGGCTCACTGGTCTCCCAAGACCCATGATCCAGCTGCCCTGTGCCTCCATGAGCAAACTGGTGAGAACTCAACCTAGACAACATGATTCCTTCGATTAGCTATAAACCACCTATGATCTGCCACATTACAGCCATTACAGTGGTACCATCACTAGTTCTCCATTTAAAGCCTTGAGCTTTTGCTACTTGATGCTTTTCATTACAGCCATCTCTTCATACTATGTGAAAATTCGGTCACCCATCAGCTCACAAGTGTCATTTAAATGATTTAATGAAAGAAAAAACACACTAAAAACAGTCCAAGGAAATTACATCATCAGCTACTTACACTACAGGCATGAATTTATGATATCATTCAACAGAATAGCACTGTCAATTAAAGACGATGTGCAGATTTTTGTCCAAGAGGAAGACAGAAGATAAATCAGTAATGAAATCATCTTTTGCCTAAAAATGCCTGCGGTTTTACCACTAGAGGGTATCGGTGCTCCATAGAGCAAAGGGATAATGTCACTCGCTCCTATTTTCCTTCCCCATGAAAAAAACTCAATGCAGGTGAAGTTCAGGTGATCACACCCATGTATCTGATGTGCAAGAAAAGGAGTATCACAGAGGTGAAAAGGATTTTCCTTCATCACTAAAAACCCCAAATGTTGGCATTAACGGACAAGGGGTGCTGCTAGTTCAATTGCTCTATGTGCCTGTGCTGTGAGTCCCACTGCTCAAAGTGAGAGCCCACCCATGAAAACAACAGATCATGCAAGACACAAAAAAAAGTAGAAACAGGGTGGGAGGGTGAGACAGGAGATCAGAAGTCACCATGGACAATTTCGAGGGCAAAACTGAGCAGTGAATGTGGCCTGAACCCCCCCATTGCAGGAAGTGCACGAATGCAGACTAGACAAATCCCAAAATATCGCACAGCCCACAGAGCCAGGCTCCTGCTCCGCCCTGCAGTACTCTAGGATGTGCAGGGATGAAAAACTTGTGTTGGGATACACAACCGCAATCCATCTTGGAAGGGTCAGCTATCCTTCTACCACACCATTTCCGAAAGATAAACACCCACTGCAAGTTAATCAAATCACATCTCAGCAATCCTCCCTTAGCATCTGAAACGACAACCGCGTTCAAGGCACTTCATGAATTTTAATCTCCATTGATGCTATGCAACCCACCCATTTCCCTGCAGCCTCTTCTCTTTCAGATCTTGGTGTTTACGAAGCCTGCAAGCCTTCTTGTGTTCTCTTTTTATGGAAGCTGCTATACGGGTGTCATGGTTTTTTCATCAATCCCCTTGCTCAGCAAAGGTGGTAACAAGGTACATCTTCACCTTGCTGCTTATACCTATATTGTGGGCATATGTACCACCTATGCTCATATTGTGGTTTTGTGGACATAAAGACTCTTAACTTGCTATGGCAATAGGACAGTATAGATGAGTCTCTATTGTTTAATTTCATCTTTTAGAGGTGTCGTGGAGGGACAAGAGGCAGCAGTGTGGGTCCAGTGGTTGAACCCGACTGCAAAATCCTAACAGGCAAATTGCAGGGAAAGAAACTGCTGAATTCACAGAGGATGAGCAGAGGGGAGACTAACACTGACCTGGGGAATCAAGGGGCAGAGAGGGACAAAGTCTCAAATTTACTCACAGCTGTAACAATACTATCCATGGGACATAGAACACCAAGGGTTAGAAGAAAGAAATAGGGTAAAAGTCAAGGTTTAGTAATGAAGATTGAATCCTCGTAAGCCTAAGCTTCCTACTGAACAGTGTTTCAGCAGGTGGCAGTCCAGACTTCAGGACCAGATATGCCAAATGAGGATCTGAATTTGGTTCTTCAGTTTTTAGAATCATCCTTGCTATCATATTACATGATTTTGCACTGCCCATTACATTGTATCTATTTGCCGTATTATACATAAAATCCTGATCAGTTTGTTCTATGTATAAGTTCTAGACTACCAAACGGCAGTGCTCTTTTCGCACTGTCACAACTAATATACTATTCTAGTAAATAAATGATCTTGTTATTGGAAATTACATGTTTAACATTCATATTTTCTAATTGTACCATTCTGATGTATTAAAGACAGTATTCCAAAAACAATACATATTTTTTCGAGAAAAGATGAAGAAATTTATGACTACGCTAGACCATGAATCTAATGTTTCTTGGATGAACATCATAGACTGTTTTGTTTGATAAATTTCTTCTAGTATTTAACATTCTTTGAGGTTTTCTTCTATATCTGCTTTCATTTGAAGCCAATATAATGCAGATCTAGCTGAGAACATTTATATTTTTTCCATATATAGATGCTTACTATGTACATATGGAAAAAATATGAAAGTTGTTGAAAAAAAAGACGTTCACCATCTTTCCCTTCAAAACTTTAGAGTCATAGAATTTTAGGATTAGGATTCATGTGATTTGCTTTAGGAGCAGTTCATATAGTAATTTGCCTATAATCTATTCCAAAACATAGCAGTTCTTCTGAAGCTGTCATGAGGACTAGATACATCACAGGCAGGCCAAGCCATATTTGCATCTGGCGTCATTTTGGCAAATTTTTGTGCTGTGTGGCAAAACATTAGAATTTCAATTAGGCTTACAGTTAATACAGAGGAACATGTGCTTCTAGCATACAGCTCATTTTGTTTTAAAGTAGACAGGTCAAGCTGGTCAGAAGCATCTACAGAAACAATTTCTTCTCTATAACTGTAAGGGAAGACTCTAGTGAGTAGCTCCCATGGGGATGTTTACTGTGTAAATTAGCTGAATGCCACCTCTTATGTTCAGCCCTGTTTTGGATATAACTACAAACAATGCCTTTTAATAACGTTTATATATTTTTACTCCTGAAAGAATTAGCCTACCAGCAATACCGACCCACTTCTTACATGACCAGGTTTCCCTGAAATCCCTTACTGTAAATTTAGGTATCACATCTACATGCGCTGGAGGATCCTGCATAGAAAATAATAACCCAATCTGTGCGCAGGAAAACCTCTTGAATAGTTACGAGTAAGAAATCCCCTCCACTGCAGCAGTGCATAGACTTCTGTTTGCTCTCCCATCTTCAATACCATGTCTTGCAAGCCATTGGAATTTCCTTTGTCTCCAAATGTTCGTATGAATCTGAGATTTTTCTGCTTTCCTCCATTTGGTCCTTTCGTGTTTTCTCTTAAAACTTGTGTTCTAGTTTCATTATGTTCTGCCACCTGGTAAATGCTAATGGAATTCTGTAAGATTATATTAGGAAAATCTGGCAGTGTTTTGCTCAATTTTTGGTTTATGGTTCCCAATGCAATATGGTCCTAAAACCATGGTTCCCACACGCTTTCCCAAATTTCAATTGGAACAACCTTATTTTCTTCAACTATTGGCTTTTACCCATAAGGATTAAAACCGAATCTTTTCTCACAGTTCTTTCAGTTGCTCTATATTCCTACCCACCATCTTTTTCTCTGCATCCAAACTTCAGTTTTCACAGAACATCTGCAGTATCTTGCACGGATCGTTTTATGGTTGCTAATGAGAGGCTTGAGTTGAGATTTTTAGCACTATAAAAATGACATTACCAAATATTTGAGAACAGCTCTTCAGAGAGAAGGGAATGTATGCCTGATTTTCACAGGCTTGGAAATACTCACTGCTTGATATTTAGATTCTTGCATCTCTGCTATTCCAAGCAATAGGACAGTTACTCTTACAGAGATTAGTACTGAGGTAGGGGTGACAGGAAAAATCCAAAAACTTCGTGAGGCCACGAATGTGCACTGTGCAGAGGGGTATGGGGAAGTGCACTGAGAAACTCAGTGTAGGTCCTGAAGGAGGAAAAAAGCAGCAAGTGCTTCAGGTAGGGATGTTCACAGGTTCCTCTTTCTCTGCATCCACAGATTCCACCAGGTACACACACATCCACAGCTCCATGCAGGAGCCCCTGGCCCTATCCCATCATACAGCAAGGGCAGGGTAAGGAATGCCATGCTCAGTAAGCTGAATTGCACTCTTGCTCTGCTGCAATGGCAGAGACAGAGATCCTTCACAAGATGCTGGAGGAAAACCTAGGAAGTAAGAAAAGATCCCCAAAAGATCCCTAGTCACACTGGCATACCATCTGGCAGGTGATGAAGTGGTAGCCCAGAACAACACTAGTCCATTGGTAGCAAAAGTGAGAGTCCAGTAGGAAGCTGAGCCAGAAAAGTCTAAATATTTATTCGTGCCAGGTTTTTTATGACCTTGGGTTCTCATTGGCAGGAGTTCCTCTGAACAGCTTCACTGTTGTTTCCCTAAGTTTGGAAAACTTATAAAAAACAAGATCTGGGAGAGGAAAACTGTGCAGGGCATTTAAGGTGCAAAAGAACAGCTTTAAAATCAGACAGTTTCTCTCTCCTGTCCTCCACATACCAGCCAAGAGCCTGGTTAAGGCCTCCTTTTTGCTTTTTCTTCAGGTCTGCTTCTAAAAGCTTTGCTTCAGTGCCCTATGTACCACTGTTGCCAGCTTCCTTAGGAAGTCTGGCATGATGGTACAAAAGGCTGGGCGGTGACTGGCTTGAGAGAAGCCCTGAAGAAAAGGACTTGGGGGTGCTGGTGGTCGAGAGGCTCCACATGAGCTGTCAGTGTGCACTAGCAGCCCAGAAAGCCAATCGTATCGTGGGCTGCATCAGGAGAAGCGTGGCCAGTAGGTGGAGGGAGGTGATTCTCCCCCTCTACTCCACTCTCGTGAGACCCCACCTGGAGTACTGTGTCCAATTCTGGAGCCCCTACTACAAGAGAGATATGGACGTGCTGGAACGTGTCCAGAGAAGGGCCACGAGGATGATCAGAGGGCTGGAGCACCTCTCCTATGAGGACAGGCTGAGAGAGTTGGGGTTGTTCAGTCTGGAGAAAAGAAGGCTCTGAGGAGACCTTATAGTGGCCTACCAGTATCTGAAGGGGGCCTACAAGAAAGCTGGAGAGGGACTTTTTGGGATGTCAGGTAATGGTAGGACTAGAGGGAATGGATTAAAACTAGAGATGGGTCAATTCAGACTAGATGTTAGGAAGAAGTTCTTCAGCATGAGGGTGGTGAGACACTGGAACAGGTTGCCCAGAGAGGTGTTGGAAGCCCCATCCCCGGAAGTTTTTAAGGCCAGGCTGGACAGGGCTCTGAGCAACCTGATCTAGTGGGAGGTGTCGCTGCCCATGGCAGGGGGGTTGGAACTAGATGATCTTTAAGGTCCCTTCCAACCCGAACAATTCTATGATTCTATGATTCTAAAATATTTTGGGTCAGCAGTGTCAGACAGCATGAACAGCATCATCCTGGATTTTCTGCTGTAGGGGACCTTTCAGAAGAATGGCCTGACAGATTTCCCAGGTTTGCTGGCATAAGAGTACAAAATAGAAAGTTCAGTGCACTGCATTTCCCTGCCTGATTTTTCCCAGTTTGGAAGACAGGAACCATCCACCAAGACCCCATTTCCATCTTGTCTCTGAGACAAGTTTTAAAGATGCTTTGAAAGGCTTAGCATACGTAGGTTACAAGAAGAAGCCTAGACATCTTATCACATGGGTGACTGGGGGACAGACTGCAGAAGTGAAGGAGAGTCAATAACAGCATTAGCTACCAAGGAGTTAGATGTCTCCTGTCCCCCTGGGGCTTGCATAAGGTTAGAAAAGCTTCTGACTGTTGCAACTAAATATTCTGAGTTGCTCTGTTAGTGGCTTTAAATTCTATTTTTATATGAAGTGAATGACATTGGACTGAACTATCGTTTGGGGCTTTTATGCTTGTCCATGGGCTTATCTCTGTCTGGCAGCACGCCGCTAGTTGAGTTGGGACACATAGGCTATGAAACACGGTGGGCCATGCAGCGCTGCAAAGCAGGAACAGCAGAGAGCCAAACCGCATTGCCCAGCAGCCCCAGCTGCAGTAACCCCAAATCAAATGAGTTTCAAAAATGCCTCTAAGGGGACTTTCTCCAAAGAGCATTAACAAATTTGTGCAAAGCCATTTCAAGGTAAACTTTAAGATTCATACATTGGTTTCTCCTAAATTTTGTGAAATAAAAGTGTAGGACATTTGAAAGTCAGCCAGTAATTCAGCAAAGTGCCCAGCCTCCAGTAAACCCTGTAAAGAAGTAAAGTGAATTTAGAGTTTATAAAGAGCCTAAGGTAAGAGCATTAATCATCCATGTCAACGCTTAAACATCCTGAGTAGGAATTTCCAGGAAGGTACCTTTCTAAGCACCATCAACACTGTTGCGTCCAGAGAGATGACAGATCAAGGAGTCCACTTCCAGATATGACAATATCTCAAGGATACCCAAGAATCACGATCTCTCACACAGACATGCACTGATCTCCCCACAATCCCTTCCCACTTCTTTAGAAAGGAGGAGAGGAATGTGTTGCGTCCTCTGAAAGAATTTTTAGGGAGCTCCAAAGAATGCAAATGAGAGAAACTTCTAAATCCACTGTCATGCCTTTTGCCTTGACTGAACACGTTGTTTTGATATTTTCTACCTTCCTACTTGAAATCAATTGAAATCAAAACACTGTAGGGGAGAGGAAAAAAACCCAACCAAACCCAACCAAACCACAAAAACCCCAGTGAAACAGCTTACCCACTCTTTCTTCCACCTGACCAAATTCCCTTTTCTGACAGGCACACATAAATTCATAGAACAGAACCATAGAATCATTTAGGTTGGAAGAGACCTTTGAGATCATCAAGTCCAACCATTAACGTAGCACTGCCAAGTCCACCACTAAACCATGTCCCTCAGCACTACATCTACACATTTTTTAGATACCTCCAGGGATGGTGACTCAACCATTTCCCTGGGCAGCCTGTTCCAATTCTTGACAACCCTTTCGGTGAAGAAATTTTTCCTAATATCCATCCTAAACCTCCCNGTGGGGCCTCACCAGTGCCAAGCACAGGGGGACGTTCTCTGCCCTAGTCTGGCTGGCCACACTGTTTCTGATACAAGACAGGATGCTGTTGGCCTTCTTGGCCACCACCTGGGCACACTGCTGGCTCATATTCAGCCAGCTGTCAACAAACACTCCCAGGTTCTTTTCCCCCGGGAAGCTCTCCAGCCACTCTTCCCCAAGCCTCTAGCACTGCGTGGGGTTGTTGTGACCCAAGTGCAGGATCTGGCACTGAGCCTTGTTGAACCTCACATCATTGGCCTCGGTCCATCGATCCAGCCTGTCCAGACCCTTCTGCAGAGCCTTTCTACCCTCAAGCAGATCAACACTACCGCCCAACATGGTGTCATCCGCAAACTTACCAAGGGTGCAGTCAGTCCCCTTGTCTAGATCCTTGATAAACATATGAAATAGAACAGGCCCCAATTCCGAGCCCTGGGGAACACCACTCGTGACCAGCCGCCAACTCCATTCACAACTCTTTGGGGCCTGGCCCTCCAGCCAGTTTTTTACCCAGTGAAGCATACACCCATCCAAGCCATGAGCAGCCAGTTTCTCCAGGAGAATGCTGTGGGAAATGGTGTCAAAAGCTTTACTAATGCCCGGGTAGACAACATCCACAGCCTTTCCCTCTTCCATTAAGTGGGTCACCTTGTCATAGAAGGAGATCAGGTTTGTCCAGCAGAACCTGCCTTTCATAAACCCATGCTGACCGGGCCTGATCGCCTGGTTGTCCTGTATGTGCTGCATGATGGCACTCAAGATGATCTGCTCCATAACCTTGCCTGGCACCGAGGTCAGAGTGACAGGCCTGTAGTTCCCCAGATTCTCCTTGCAGCCCTTCTTTTAGATGGGCATCACATTTGCTATCTTCCAGTCATCTGGGACCTCCCTGATTAGCCAGGACTGCTGATAAATGATGGAAGGTGGCTTGGTGAGCACTTCCACAAGATCCCTCAGTACCCTTGGGTGGATCCCATCATGCCCCATAGACTTATGTGCATCTAAGTGGTGTAGTAGCTCACTAATCATTTCCTCTTGGATTATGGGGGGTTCATTCTGTTCCCCATCCTTGTCATCTGGCTCAGGGGCCTGGGTAACCATAGAACTGGTCTTACTATTAACGACTGAGGCAAAGAAGGCATTAAGTACCTCAGCCTTTTCCTCATCTTTGGTCACTATGTTTCCCCTGCATCCAATAAAGGATGGAGTTTCTCCTTAGTCCTCCTAATATATTAGGTCCCCTAAAGGTGATATAGCTGAAAGTGAATTTCTAATATGAGGAAGACAGCACTGCCCAGAAATAATCTCTGTAGTCTCTAATACAGGGTTTCCAGGTCAGGCAGTGATTACATTAATTCAGTGACCAGGCAGATTCTTACAGTGACCTGAAAAGAGAACCTTTACTCTTTACCCAAGACTTTGACCCATTTGGGAGTTTTGACAGTTGGGGCATTTTTTCTACTTTTGACACTACATTGCAAAAGAGCATACTTTCTTAAACAATGCCAATACTTCCAACCTAATCTAGCATTTTCAGACAGGTGGGATTGTCAATCGAAAAAGTAATTTCCAATTTGGACTGTATCTTCTTTGCCTGTGCCATCTCAAACTCCATCAGACGCTCACCTTTATGTGTGAACGTGAGCACTTTACGCAATGATCTCAGTTTTCACATGGAGTGGGACATTCAGAAGAAAACTTGCATGGTGCCATTCCCAATGGACGTTTTGCATGGTCAAAGACTTGCAACTGTCTAAGGAAAAGGTGCATGTCTACACATGACCTGGACCCCACAAGAACCTTGCCAGTACACTCCAGGCTCAGGTAACACTTCAGTGGATTTTCCATTATGGGTAATGAAGGGAGTCCTGATAATGCAGCTCCTGGGGATCCAGATGTACGGCTCAGTTCTGGCAGACTGACTGGGATCTCTGTAAATATTATCACTGTAAGAACCCCCTCCTGAATTTTCTGGCATTAACTCCACAGAGAGCTCTACCAATTTGCACTTGAGATGGTCGCAGTTTTGGCTGTGATACTGGGCACTTGACTCAGGACTTTTCCAGCTAAAAGTACTACAGCAAGAATGCCTACACTGGAGAAAAATAGCCAAAGGTTTTTTTAACCCAGGAGGAGTTTTTGAAGTTTTTCTATATTTTATATAAGTGAAGAGTGCAGAGTCATCACTGCATCTTACTCTATGTGACAACACTGCACATCGTTTTTCCTTAACAAAGTGGTCTGTAGCCTATGACCCATTCACAAATCCAATCCAGTGGTGCTGCAAAACAAGCTCACATCAGTCAGCCAGGAAAGGATTTCTTACTGTGTAGAATACGAAGTAGATGAGCTGGTCTCACTTTACTCACCGGCACAGGAGAGGAGAAGGGATCTGTGATAAAAGATGCAAGGGCTAAACTCACACTGCAGCAGCAGTGGATCAAATGAACAGTGAAGGTGTGGAGGAATGCTTTTTCTTGGAATACACAAATTAGCACAGACAAAATACTGTGTTAATAGACAGACCAAACTTCCCTACAAATTAAACCATATTTTGAGTCCACTTTGACTTGATGCTGTTCCTATAAACCTTTTTGTATATCAGACTCTTAATTTTTCCTTCATGCTGCATATATAAGCAGGCTGTAGTTTGTCATTGGTGATCAGCCAGGCAACAAGGCTTCACAGCTCTGGCCCATTGCCAGCACCCCATAAAATGGCATTAGCTGGATGCCTGGGGAAGGCCACTGAGTGCTGAATGCAGAATATTCTTGAATATCTCTTTCTACAAAAGAACTGGGGATGTCTTAGAGACTTTAGGTTACCTCAGAGATCACATGAAAATAGCCATTTTTAAACACGTCAATGTAAGGTTCTTATCTCAGTCAGAATGCCACCCAAGGTATGGGCTTTTATCAGATAATGATGGACATCCTAGTGCAACTTCACTCTCTAGCTGCCGCTTCATAGGGCACAGATGTCCCATAGGTTCTGTTACATATTTGCCAGCCCTTTATGGATACTTAAGGTCCTCCATGGTGTCTCATAGTACATTAGGTGCACATGATTCAAGCCCCAGTTCTTTGCCTTTTTGGAAGAGATGGCTGTTATACCCACTGAGAGTATCACCAGAGTCCTGGCGCTGAACACAGTGTCACGTGGATGAAAATGCCTTTTGGATTTCAACCTGACCACCATGGTCTCTGAATCACACCTTCCCCAGCTAGCCAAATGCTCACTGCCATGCCCTTTCTCACAGTGCAGAATCAAAACCACTCCCTGTAATTCAGCTGCACCCCGATCAAGCCACTGTCTTATGCCCTTTAATACCTGCATTTCAAAATATATTTGAGGACTTCTCTTCTCTCATAGTTCTATATGAACTCTGATGATTTTTTGGACACTTTATTAGGAAGAGAGAAGAGGGACATGTCAATATCAAGTATGTCAATAACTTTGAAGCGATTCAGTGAAGGTGCTTACAGAGGCTGTGTCATGTGGAATTGCTATGGGATCTGCACCTCCACAGGAAAGAGTGTTGAAGGGTCTGAAACTCCCAGTGGGCTGCAGACCCATGGTGATAACACAGCCGCTAAGGCCAACATAGGAACAGCTGAAGCATGTAATACTGATAAGTTATATGTGCTCCTTCTTCACCTCCAGTTCACATTCATTAGTAAATTATGAGTTGCGTTAGCATGGCAAATGAATCACGTCCTCCTTGAAGGTGAACGTTGAATAAGCTCTGTAGAGGTCATTGTATCGTCAGAACTCTGATTTACACAAGTAAACAATAACAGTAGCACATGGTATTTGTACCTATGTAAATTTGATGCTGTTTTAAAGTATTTCTGCTGCTTTGCATTACCATAAGCAATTAATCAGCATTCAAAATTCAGAACGATCATCTGTAAGCATGTGATATTTCATTTGAAGCCTGAAGTTGAAGTCTTTTGAGGGGGTTATCAGCCTTTTCCAGACCTGTCCAATTTTATTCCTGAAGTGTTTCACCAGCATCTGTAACAATGCCTCTCAACTCAATGTATGATGGCCCTTCTGCTCAACTGACTCCTTAATATCTCAGATTACGTTATCCCTGTTTAACCTGGCAGTTTCAAACAAAAACGATTCTATCAAACCTGCAGGAAAAAATGGCAATATGGAAGGCAATACTTTTGTTTTTCTTTGAAGAAAGACCTCTATTTAGTTGAGTAAGTAATTTGAAACGACACAGAATTCAGCATACGTAGGTACATTTAGAAAAATAAAACCCAATTTGCAGTAATGAGAAGTTCTGCATGCAGAATACATTCTAGCAAAGCAGTCAAGTCAGGGCTAAGCAGCTCTGTGGGGACTCACATGTTTATATCCTCAAAGAATATGTATCTTTGGTTCACTTCTAAATGTAGCAGCTGGTTTTACTGAAGGAAGGTCCTCTATGACAAAGTACTGGGCACAGTGGGACACATAAGTTTCCTATTCTTATTTGACATCCATGGGAAAAGGAATTCCTGTTCCTAATTCAAGCTTTGTCACCTTCTTCTGTTGTGGCATCAATGCAGAGAGTGGCTGGAACTTCAATGTAATAATGAATCTGTAAGAGTGGAGAGTTAAATCCATTTTCAGGTATGGCCTGACAGATGTGACCAGCCAGCCAATAAAGCTCATTCAGTGAGCTGAACTGCTCTCTGAGCTCCATGGACCGTACCGACTAGATTAGTGGGATAGTAGGTACTTAACTCGTACGTATGCACACAGGTATTTGGATGCCTGTATTGAATTTCTTAATCACAAGCTGAATCTCATCTCATGTAAGTGAAGAAAAGCAGAAATCCTGGAGCAGAAAGCAACAACACTCATGCCGTGCTCACAGCTTGCGGTGCCTCTGCCAGTCCCGAATACTGGGATGATGGGGAAGCTTAGCATCAGACATGCAGAGCTTTTATCTTTTCCTGTAAAATTAGGAATGCTGCACAGGGATGAGTGTCAGGTTTGGGGGTTTTACTTGACCTTCCAGACAACTGTGATGGTTGACAAAAGCATCTAAAGTGCATGGAAACTCAGATTTTTCTCCTTACACATCTCACCAGGACAACTCCCAGGATGGGGTGGCACAATTACCATGTGACTAGAGAAAATATTAGTCAGTGAATACTAGGCAGAAACTCTTTTCTGGGTGAAAGACATACTGAATGAATCAGACAATCTCTCCGGTATCTCAATGCTCAGAATACATAAGGCTATTAGCCGTGGCTATCTACAGTATTGCCTTTACATTTGTATTTGGCATAGCATGGCTTGGAGTTGTTCTCCACATTGATTAATTATTTAGGTCAGGTTCTAACTATTCCAATGATGTTACAATGAGTTATGAGGAGTCTTGATCAAGATGCGCACAACCGATTGTACATTGATTTTTTCCATTGCTTACCAGCTACAGTAGTCCTATGAATGCTCAGAAGTCTGGCTATACTCAAAGTAGTCCTTTTTTTTTTTAAACAGGAAATTAAGGAGAGGGACAAGACTGCTCCTCCAACAACCCTTCCTTCTTAATTTTTTCTTAGGGACTAATTCAAAGTGCCTTTAAATCAATGAGAACATTTGCATTGGCTTCAATGAGCACTGGAGCTCAGTTTTACCCATTTGACACATAAGGTTTCTGCCTGTATTTTGATTAAATAAAAAATAGGCCAGACACACATGAACTATAGGCTGGGCTTCACCTCAACTTATTGCAGACACTGCCAGCGTCTGCATCTCAGCGTGGCTGGCTTTCTTTAAAGCAGTGGGGAAAACTGGGGGACCTTAAAAGCATGATTCATCTCCTCTATTTTAGGTATCTACTTTAGGAGGAGCTATGTATTAGAAGTGCCTACTTCACCAACCGGAAAAAAGAGCCCCAGGTGACTAGGTCAGATGAATCTCACTTACAGTGTCAGAGAACAAGCCATGAATCAAAGCTAACTTTGTCTTGCAATGTTGGGAATGATAAAAAAAAGAAGTAAAAAGGAAGAAAGCTTTCCACTGGGCCCCAGGGCACAAATGTCTAAATACAAGCTTTAACAACAGGGAAAAAATGGGTTGTGTTTTCTTACTCTGTCTGGCACCTATCATGTTTGACACTCACATATTTGCCAAACTGAATGTTGAAAAAACATGAGATGAAGCCAAAATTAACAATAAGATGTTCTTAGATATACCTTCCCCCGCCATTTTTACCCTTGAGGGTGCATGCATTCTAGTGTTTTTCCACAGCAAGACAACTATTAATGTAATGGCTTCTAAAGAACAAAAGCTTAGTTTCTCCTATGAAGGTAATGTTATATTTGGAGCAAAGTTCAAGACGACAGGTACTGCAATCCCACCTCACCCAGTAAAATTATCAGACCTGGTAACTAGGAGTTTCTAAGTTATTTGAATTCTGAGGGTGCTTTGGTAAGTCTGATGATAAAGTTAATTACTTACAAGAACAAAATTTGAAAGGTTTTCATGGTGAATACTTCACAGTAAATTACTAGCACTATTTCAGTCATTGTGACATTTTAAAAATAAGCACATGTTTACACTCAGCTTGCTTGTAAGGTTATTAGATGTATCTCAAGGTGCCCACTTCAAGTATACGCAAAACAGCTGTAATGCAGCTATGGATGTTGTTTATCTAACACAAATGAATCAACATTCCCATAATAGAAAGCATGTAATTAAGTTCTGCACACACCATTATTGGAGTTATGGGCAGGCTAAGAAGTATTTCATGCTTTAGACTCTTGAGGGAACTTCCGCTCCTTCCCCCAGCATGGATCACTGTGTTCTTTCCTTCACAGGAACAAAAGGATACAAAAGCATGTGAAATATTTCAAACAATATTTTTTTGCCAGGAATTTTGAATCATTCTCCTTATACAAGATACGCCACATCATGAACAAAAGCAGGAGCAGTTTTTCCCTTGGACCTGGACAGTAGAAGTTAATAATGCAGCAGTCATCTTGTACATTCAGTTGCATCTTTCTCCCTTGCTCCAGTGCTTACACTCACATCAGTTTTATTTCTTCTGTCATTTTTTAATAGGAGGAAATGTGAAAGTTGATTGGGGTTTTTTTGTTCCATTTTTTTTATTTTATTTTATTTCTAGCACAGGTTTTATTAGTTCCCTAGTTTAAAGAGAAGGGAGTAAATTGCACATGTCTGTCTATTCATCCTTTATTACAGCATTAACCTTTCCATTATCAGCTCAAAAGCAGGGTTTATATTGCAGGCACCATATCCAGCAATGACTTCATAGGCTGATTTAGTAGCAATCCCTATCAGTTGATGTGCCACAGACCCAAACTTCATGAGATAGATGATAAAAGAAGAAACAAGAGGCATCAGCTAAAACGAGATTGCATTCAGGGGTTATTGGTTCCTCTCCATGTGCTTTCATGGTACAGTAAGCTAGATAGATTGGGCTCACACTAACAGTTGCTTCAGCTAATGTTCTTAATTGATAAGATATCAATGCAACAGGTCAGACATTTTTTGCGTGCATGAGTTTCCTTTATTCCCCACTTCCAGCTAGGAACAAATCAAGTATAAACGTATTTTCTAGGATTTGCACATGTAAAATCCAGACCACATTTTATTTCCCAATTATATAGCCTAAAACCTTTTGTGAGTGACCAGTTCTTAATCACCTTTTAAAGTTAACATCCATCAGCATGGTGTGTATGCTTCTGCCTGCTGAGTTGGGTTTGGTAGTGGGGTGGGGGCTACAGGGGTGGCTTCTGTTAGAAGCTGCTAGAAACTTCCCCCGTATCCAATAGAGCCAATGTCAGCCAGCTCCAAGACAGATCCACCACTGGCCAAAGCTGATCCCATCAGCGATGGTGGTAGCGCCTCTGGGATAACATAGTTAAGAAGGGGAAAAAACTGCTGCACAACAGCAGCCAGAGGAGAGGACTGAGAATATGTGAGAGAAAACTCTGCAGACACCAAGGTCAGAGAAGGAGGGGAAGGAAGTGCTCCAGGCATTGGAGTAGAGATTCCCCTGAAGCCCATGATGAAGACCATGGTGAGGCAGGCTTTCCCCCTGCAGCCCATGAAGGTTAATGGTGGAGCAGATATCCACCTGCAGCCCATGGAGGACCCCACGTTGGAGCAGGTGGATGCCTGAAGGAGGCTGTGGCCCTGTGGGAAGCCCATGCTGAAGCAGGCTTCTGGCAGGACCTGTGGCCCCATGGAGAGGAGCTCACGCTGCGTTTGCTGTCAGGACTTGTGACCACCTGGGGGACCTATGCTGGCGCAGTTCGTGAAGGACTCCACCCTAGGGGAAGGACCCACATTGGAGAAGTTCATGGAGGACTGTCTCCCACAGGAGGAACCCCATGCTGGAGCAGGGGAAGAGTGTGAGGAAGAAGCAGCAGAGGCAAGGTGTGATGAACTGACCGCAACCCCATTCCCCATCCCCCTGTGCCACTCGGGGGGGAGGAGGTAGAGAAATTGCGAGTGAAGTTGACCCCAGGAAGAAGGCAGACGTGAGGGGAAGGTGTTTTAAAATTTGGGTTTGTTTCTCATTACCCTACTCTGATTTGATTGGTAATAAATTAAATGAATTTCCCCAAGTCAAGTCTGTTTTGCCCATGACAGCAATTGCTGCCTGATCTCCCTGTCCTTATCTTGACCCACAAACCTTTTGTTATATTTTCTCTCCCCTGTCCAGCTGAGGAGGTGGATTGACAGAGTGTCTTGGTGGGCACCTGGGTCCTGCCAAGGTCAACTCACCACACCTGCCCACTCAGGTCCTTCTCTCCTATTAGTTCACTCCACCTACAAGATGGCATCCTCCATGCCAGGCACAGCTTGCTTGTGTGGTGAGGAAACTCCAAATGGAAGAAGAGCAGATAATCTCTCAAATCCTATGTGCTATTTGGTGGACTTCAGTGCCTCATGACCTCTACAGCGAGGATAAAACTAACAAGCTGATGCAGAAGTTTCTTGGCTGAGGAAGTTGAATGATCACTTGAGCAGCATTGCATAAGATAGGATAGATAACACCTCGGCGATCAGGACAGATGGCAAGACTCCAGCTTGTGGCAGTCAAGCTACCAGCCTTCAGGAGAACCAGCATTAAATGAAAGAGTATGACAAAGTTATCTTGGGTTAACTTTTTGCCTACTGTTGTTCCAGGTTAGCACTGCTCCTCTCAGGGATATTTCAACTAGATAAGAACAGTTGCTGAAGCCTTTAGAAGAGTTTCTTATTCCTTGGTGCCTAGTGGCAACTGAGAAAACTTGAAATATCAACGTGGATATCCTTGGACAGATTCATAAAATCATAGAATGGTTTGGGTTGGAAGGGACCTTTAAAAGCCATCTAGTCCAACCCCCCTGCAATAAGCAGGGACATCTTCAACTAGATCAAGTTGCTCAGAGCCCCATCCAACCTGACCTTGAATGTTTCCAGGCATGGTGCATCTACCCTCTCTCTGGCCAACCTGTGACAGTGTTTCACCACCCTCAGTCTAAAAAATTTCTTCCTTATATCTAGTCTGAATCTTCCCCTTTTAGCTTAAAACCATTATCCCTTGGCCTATTGCAACAGGCCCTGCTAAAAAGTTTGGCACCATCTTTCTTATAAGCCCTCTTTAAGTATTGAAAGGTTGCAATAAGGTCACCTGGTGCCTTCTCTTCTCCAGGCTGAACAACCCCAACTCCCTCAGCCTGTCTTCATCAAAGAGGTGCTCCAGCCCTCTGATCTTTTTTGTGGCCTCCTCTGGACCAACTCCAACAGGTCCATACCTTTCCTGCACTGAGGGCCCCAGAGCCGGACACAGCACTCCAGGTGGGGGTCTCACCAGAGCGGAGTAGAGGGGCAGTGCTGGCCACGTTTCTTTTGATGTAGCCCAGGATACAGTTGGCTTTCTGGGCTGTAAATGCACATTACTAGCTCAAGTTCAGTTTTTCATCAACCTTAATTTTATCCTTCTCTCAGCCCTTTAGCCTGGATGTTGGCACCTTGGCAACAGAAAAGACGGGCTTTAGGAGGAGTTCAGGCCATGTGAATTTGATTCCCAGTCTCCACTAAGCACTACAAATTTCTATTGACATCACTGTAGGTTTTTTGGTCTGCAATGGGATCAATGGAATTCCAATCCAGGTTATAAAAAAAAATAAATTATCTGTGGTCTCTGAGGACATTTTTCTGTACGCACAGCCTTACAACCTTAACCTGAAACTGGAGATCAGATCTAGACAAATAGCAAGCCATGCTATTACTGTTACTTTTTAGTACCTCTAACTTAATTGTATGATGTTCTAGTATGAAAATGTTAGGATTCATCAAGCTAGCCAGAGTAAAAAGGCAAATGTAACTGAAGTAGAATGGGTTAATTTCCCTTGCTGAGAACCAATTAATTGGTGCAATGAATTAATCTGGCAGCAGAAAGTCCTGTGCTGTCACAGTTAATCTGCTTCCATTATCATCGTACCCTGGTTAAAGCTAGCTCAGGTATTTTTACATCCCACTGAAACCTTTCCCATAGTCGCATTTTTTGTTTCTTAAATGCAGTACATATACAAAGGCCACCATTTAAGGAAAGTAATGTCAGCTTGAACAGAAGTGTCACAAAATCCAGAAAGTCTTTGATGCACAGGATGACACACTGTGTGTCTCTTACTTCCACAGTCTGAGTTAAGCCAACCACTAGATTTGGCATCAGGAAGGGATATATCTTCACATCACTCTGGCATCGAGTGTTGACTTAGGCCTGGATATTTTCTATTCCTTTCCCTGGAACATAAGGCATTGCCCATTTCTTAGACTTATTATTTTGCTATAGCAGGAAATGATTACAGACTCACTCTTCTTCATGTACATTACTATAGGCTTTTTTTTTTTTTAAACTCTTCAGGCTCATTGTAGAGAGGACTTTGTCATTGCTCTGGTGAATGCAGTGCTGTCCTGGTTTGAGGTAGAACAGAACCAACTTTTTGTTCAGTAATTTTTCTTCTTAGCTAAGCCTCTTCTAACTCTCTGAAATTAACAGCATGTTGTGCAGAAAACTGTTCGTTCTCAGAGTGATAAGACCTGATTATGCCAAGGAATGGTATGCAGAGAGGCTCTTGCTTACGCTTATTGCTGTAACAACCAAGGGCAGCTAATTTCGTTAATTGCCCCGCTGGAGGGTCAGAAATGGAAAAGCATAGAGGGGTCCCACCTGCGGGGAGGAGCGGACAGGACAGGTGACCCAAAACTCACCAACAGGGGTATTCCATCCCATCTGCCCCATGCTCAGTATAAAAGCTGGGGGATCAAAGGGTCAGCTTTCTTTCTTCAATGGACGATGTCCGAGGAGGACCCTGTCCGTTCATCTGCCTTTGATCCCGATCTGTGGGTTCCTGACTCCAGCTCTGGAATCCAGTTCCCACCCGTCACTGGGTCCAGTCCGGGACTTCCCTGGGAGCTTGATACGGTTTTGTATATACTGTATCTATGCCATTATTTCCTTTTTATTCTATTGCTAATGTTTCATAAAGTAGTTTAGTTCCTTCTAAACTCGTAAATCTCTTTATCCCTCCTCTTCCTCTCCTTGGAGCGAGAGGTGGGGGAGAGCATCTGTCGTCATTAGCCGATTTGGCCTAAACCACAAGTGCGTAAGTACATAGTCTCTGATATCACCTGAGGAAAACACCTAATTTTCTGTGGCTGCACACGACTGAAGCTGTTGGTCCTTGCAGCCTTTTCTAATGAAACAGAGGACCCCATCATCATAGTCAGGAGCCTGACCTCTCCAGCACGGAAGTGTAGGCGGGGTCGTAACTCCAACACATGCAGCAGATAGGCCATTGAAATGGACGCAGAAAGAAGCACATCTATCTCCTTACTCCATCTTCCTGCACTTCCTACACTTCGACTGACCGAGCTCTTCTCCCTGGTTCCCAGAACAGTGGTAAGAAGCCGATGTGGGAGCACAGGGTGTCACACAAAAAGTACTAAATAAAGGAAGCAGACATCAGTAGCTTCATTTTCTCCCCGTCAGGATTAAAATATCTTTTGATGAATAGGGAGAACATCTTTTTATGTGAACTAAAAATATTACAGGAAATTAAATAGGGCTGTGAAGATGTTAAATCTAGAAAGTATATTCAATCATCATAACATCTTTTACAGCAGTTTTAGTTCTGATTCAAGCTCAAAATCTCAAAGTAAACTTAACTTTGGAGCCCTTACAACATCTCCAGAGTGTTATGTTGTTGCTATATTTATAGACAGTGTTACATGACTGTTCTTCTCTCTTTAAATGCAGCTAGTCAGCAGATAGCATGCCAGTGGGTAGTACTCCAGATTACATTTGCTTGGTATACCAGCATTATGGAGTCAGGAGGATTTAATTTAACAACTTTAACTGTATGAATTGTTCACAGGGCTTAGATGTAAGCAACCAGAAATTATTTAATTACTTTTAACATGAATACCCGGCTACTTACAAGCAGGTTTGTAAATGGGAGTGAGCATGTGCTCACTCTCAATCTGAATTTATTTTCTGGCAACTAAGCATGCTTCAGACATCAGTTTGCTACTTCTAGGAGAGCTGGAAAATCTGAACTGGCTTGATCATCACCCATATCCTACAAAGGATTTCCCAAAATGCTTGAAGAAATCTGACAAATCAAATTATTCACTGCTTTTCTGAAGTGTTTCTACTCTTTAGCCAAAAAAAAAAAACGAAAAAAAAAAGAAAAAAAAAGAAAAAAGAGAGACTGAAAGAACACCTGTGCTTTGGGGAATGAAGTCTAGAAAGAAACATTTGGGAAACTTACAAAAGACTATGAAAGGAAGGTAAGAGCATGATCTTATGCTTACAGAAATTACTGTCAAAACTCTCAGTGGCTTTAACAGTGAAAGATCGCAGCTCAAAGCATGAGCCCAAGAGAGGAAGAGAAGGAACAGGTCTGTGATGAAAGACCGTGGGCACAGAGAAATGGTGACAGCAAAGCCCGTATCCAAACACTTTCATGTAAAAAGCTCCACGCTTCAATGACCTACGCACTTCTGACATCTGGTAATTTCCCTCTTTGGGGAAGATGGCCCCAAATGTACTGTCACTATTCACTGAACTCAAGACGTCCAAAGCTGCTCATTATTTTTCTTTGATGTTTTCTCTTTTTCCTTTTTTTTATTTTTTCCTATCTATCTGCTATCAGCTCAGGAATGAGCTGACCAGTTCTGCGTACCCATGTCTCTGGTGAATGAGAGAAGCCTTAAAGAGCAATTTAAAGAGAGATCTTACAACTGTAAAGAAAACCTTTACATTGTAATAGCTTGAAAAACAGATGGCAAATTGAGATGCCCTTTAGCTAATGCTGTAGTTTCATGTGCTTTCCAACAGACAGATCTGTACAGAACAGGAGAAACCTGCTAAAGCAATGAAAGGCCTGGAAGCAGACAGGATTTAGCTAAGGTTTTATTAGCAGAAAGAATTAGTTTTGAATTTTATCGTGGCAGTTTGAAGGCCTGGGGCTTTAATCTTGCAAAGACTTTACCATGCAATCTGTGCTGGATATTACACCACCAGACATCATTCTCTGTTCACAACACAATTTTCTGATTGAGATTTTTGAAAACTTTGAAAAAAATAAAGCATATGATACACCCCCCATTGATCAGCTGAACAGTGCTAGGCTGCAGAGCTTGTTAGGATGTAATCCTTTGGGGGAGTTAAATTTTAACAGACTGCTGGGGTTATTTTTGGTTTGTCATGTGCAAACTGACTGTAATCTCATTGGTACCCACTGAGAAGGCAGAAAGGATGATGGCTGTGCTACAGCTGGTGGTGAAAGGTTACTCTTAATTTTGATCTGGCAAACGAGTTATCAGCCGTCATGAATGACAAGATTCCTTCTCCCACTCAGCCAGTGATGAGCAGACTTTCAAACATACTGTCTTAAGAAGGCATAATTACAAAGCCATTTCAAAGTTAAGGTTAAAAACCTCAGATGCTTCATTGCCCCTTGGTAGGAGAACATGAAATTGCATCCCTCTCTTTCCTCCCTGCCTATTTCTTAAAAAAAAAATAAATTTGCAGTTCATATTCTAGGAAGCAATTGACAGTTAAAGACTAGGAAGAATGTTTTACCTTAAACTGGAGGAAGAAAAGTGTTAGGAAAATGAGAGGTTTGTGGGTATTTTTGGCTAAATCAAACTCTGGATCAAATTGGCTGGCAACAGAAGGGAGGTCTTTACCATGACCTGAGAATGAAAGAGGCCACTGGCTGCTGAAAAAAGCTACTGGAAAAGGCTTTGTTTTAATTTAGAATGCAATAAACAAGAAAAATGGGGATAATTTCATAGATTTGTGGGATAACACACCACTGCAAACTAACAGAGTAAATGTTTCCATCAATATCAGCACTGATTTGAAACTGTCGCTGTTTTCAAAGCTAAACCAGTCTGAGGAAAAAATAAATAACAAATTATTTTCCTAAGTAAATCCTTCCATTCACCCTCAAGGTGGATCGTTCAATCTAATTATACAATGTGAGCAAATCTGAGTAACAGCTGCAGCATGAAGAGGGCATTAATGTTAACTCTTCATCATGGACATCAATGTCTGATGATTATCACTCATTAAAAGCACTTTGTTGCACATGCAAAACCCAGTTGCTAAGGGGACCTGAAAACTATTTAAAGCCAGAAAGTGGCAGGCGTCTTTATGCATACTTAGTGCTATGGTGTCTCTGTAATCCTATTAACTTCAATGCAAATATTTATGGTGAGAGGTATCACCTAAATTGAGTAAGATCTCTACGGTCTTGCCCATAATGATGGAAGGAAGGAAGAACAATACAGAAGAGTGATGTATGGCCAGCAGACGTCTACATTCAGAGTTAGCCACTGGTTTCTATACAGCCCGGTGCCAAAATGAAACAATTGCATTTATTCTACATGTCCATGTTCAAGCCATTTTAAACCCTACTGCTGATGAAGACATACCAAACCTCTGTATGGTGCATGTCCTGCTGCTTTCCACAGCAAGACAAATATGAGACAGAAGGTTAACTAACCTGTCCAATGTTGTAACGATTGCCTGTTGATGACAAGGGAAAAACCTAAAGGAGGAGCTGAAATTGTAGGCAAGTGTCATCCCACACAAACACATGCCAGAAGCTTTCCTGTCTTATGAGTAAGAGAGGTTTTCCGCAGAATTCAGGATAAGATAACTCAAAGAATCTGCTTGACTCTAATCACATTTCTTAAAATTATGGGTGTTTTACTTTTTGGTATTGGTCTGATGTCTGTCTGTAAGGATTCTCAAAGCACTAGGTCTCAGCAATTTATTTTTACAGACAGGGAGATGGGATGTAACATCACGTACAGCCTCTCAGTGCAGTCTTGCAGAGTTCTTGGGATTCTCATAATTTTGAAACACTCCGTGGAGGCAGGACCCAAAACAGCAGAGGGGAGCAACACTTAAGCTTCCCTTAAGGTGAACACTTCTATCAGGAGGTTTCTATTGGAACTGAGTTAATAATGACCCAAGAAATTCATTCTGATATCTTCATAATTCTCCTGGCTGATGCCAGACCATACCTAATGCTGCTTTCCCTGAGTTACACAGGTAACCCCAGCATGCAGCACAGAGTTCAGCCGAAAGATAGACTTCAGGAAATACAAATTTACACAGGCTACAGGGCTGATATCTCCTGGAAATTTCAAGGAGCTAGTGTGCTAACAAAACTTTAATTAAGGGAAGTGTGATAGCTTGTCGAGACAGACCTGAAGTGTGAGGCTGGTACTCAAAATTAATAATAATTAAAAAAACCAAACAAACGTGTGTTCAGTGTTATTAACACACAACGTCTTGGTAATTTCCTTTGTAGGACATATTATTTAATCTGGACACAGGTTACAGTCTCGGAATATGAATTACCTTGCACTAACCCTATCAATACCAAACACACACAGGTGCTTTTAAAGAGTAACTGGTCTCTTTTATACAGCCTAAATGGAAATTACTTTCCAGTGCTTATCAACTCAGTGTCTGATTTCAGCCAAAACTTGACAGTCAAAAGCAGGAATTGAGTAGGAGATGAATGTTATCTGGCAAAAAACAACTATGGTGGATTTTCTAATGGTGCTGATAACAACTCCTTAATCACAAATGAAACCCTGCAATAAAACAGCCACTGGCTCACAGCATGAGGAGGAGGTATACCTATGGTGAGAGCAAGGACCCCTCTCCCTCCCTGATCCCTTCCCGAATGCCACATGGCCCATGTGGTGTCTGACACGTTTTGATGACCAGAGCTGCTGTCAACACACCCGTCCCGCTTCCAGGAGCACTGATCTTCCTGAGGAACGGGGTAAAAACCATCTCTGGTACATGCAACATGGCACATCAGACCAGGCAGAGAGCTCTGCTTGGGCAGAAGTTAATTTCATCAGTGTTTTGAGCTCCCAGACTGTGGGTAAGTAAAGGGGGATACTGTCAAAAAACTCACAGGTAATATCATCTCAAGGAAAGAGGAGTTACTCTTGATTATCCAGGACCATATCAAAGATAGCCACCCTTGGATGCCATCCTTTTTTGAGTCTTACCACTCACCATCCCACTGAAGCGAGCAAGTCATTTTGGCACTACAAATACAGAGGTAAAAGCAACTTCATCTAGTGCACAGTGGCTGCTGTAACCTTGGTGAAGGAATGAGAACAGTTTCTGTCTGCCCAAGAGCTGTGACTTGCTCGCCCTTATCTTCTCCATCACAGCCTGGGACCTGCTCATGTTGGTCCCCAGGTATCTGCAAGTCCCAGTCCCAAGCTATGCTTTTGACACAGCGAGGCAGGACAGACTTTGCAAGGTGATAACCCACATTTTTAAATTTGTCCCTCCGTGCTGTTTTTCTCTTCCGTGGCAATTCCTCATTGTTTGCTGTGTGTTTCTCCAGCAGTATTCTACATCTGTTGGTCAGCTTCTCTAAATCCCTTTAGCTGTGGCTTTGTCCAGAAGCTGCAGAGCATGAAACATTACATCCCATCACAACCACAACCCAGAAGTGATGACGGCTCCAGAGAGCATCTCAGGCTGTAAACCTGTATCTGGTATTTAGGATTCATTTTATGTTATCTTTACACTGCAGACCAAGCAGCAATTTTATTACATGAGCAAATACACAGATTCAACACACCAAAGGAGAAAATGTTCTCCTGGGATTTACACAAAAGGCAATTTAGTGGGTTTTGCCTCTAATGCTTGCCAGTGCCAAAAGATTTTGAAATTTATCTTGTAACTGCCCACTGCTATTTTTTTTTTTTTTTTCATCTTGTCCATTGTGCCTTCCCACCCTGAGGACACATTGTTCTTTACACTACAAAGAGATACAAAGTCTGTCCTAGAAAAAAAAGAAAGAAAAACAAAACAAAACAAAACATTTTTACTGGGGAAAAAAAGCTAAGATACTTCTCATAGCAACTCCTTTCTCACCTTAGCAAAACAGTGCTACCACCTTCAAAGCACCAAAATGAATCCTTCCTGGTCTGCTTTAAATATTTACCCATTTACCTTTCATTTTAAAGCACAGCTTTCTAGCTCTGAGATATTAAACACTTAAAAGGATGAAGTCTACCCTCACCTACCAGTTCTCTTTGGATAATCGCCATTCTGGTCCTACTAGGAAAGATACACCGTCTGCAGTCTCAGTTGGACTAAGATTCAGACGCTGTAACGTGCAATTTCTCTCCCTCTTCAGGTTACGGTATTCTATCGACTTTCAGTGGCTGGGTGAACAGGCTGAATGTCTGTGTATCTCATTTCAAGCTAAATCCAAGAATACATAGTGAGCGAAGGTCTAATACATTAATAAATAATAGCCGTGCAGGGGAAGGTAGGAATTCAACACCTTTTGCGAGTGCTTGCAAGGTTAACAGAAGTGCCACCAGGCAGCCCACGATGCGCCGCTCAGTCTGTCAGGCTGGAGGACCAAGGGCACAGCGTAGCCACCAAGAAACAACTAGTGTTCCCCGATGATGGAAATTCATTCTTCGTTAATAAAATTTTATGGCTGAAACAGGTGATTTAAAGGCATTTTCAGTGCTCTCTCAGGGAGGCACCAGAAGTGTGTTAATGGTAAGACAGTAGGAGCCAAGTAAATGTCAAAGTGAAATCCTCTGAAGCTGTCACTCGCAGTGATGGATAGGCTCCAAGAGGTGACACAGCCGGACCTCGCTTGGCTCCTTCAGACAGTCCCTGGTGATACGTGATACTTGGGAAAACCAACAGTCCCCAGACCAGACAACCCAAAATACATTTGCAACTGTGCTCAAAATCCACTTCTAAAACTGCAAAGGCCAAGGGCTTTTAAATGCAGAATTTCGTTTTCCAGACTCACCTCTATTTTTTGTTTCAGCCATCTGTTGCTCCCCTGCTCACCTCAGGGAGAGTTCGGCTCTCACGAACTGTGCCAGCGGTCAGCGCCGCACACGGGACTGACACCTCGGCTCTGCTGCGGGAGACAGCGGCCGCGCGCACGGGCCGCCTCAGGGCGTCCTCTGGGAGGGGCGGCCGGGGCTGCCCCGTGCCGGACACAGACGGTGCCAGCCGGGTCCAGCCGGCTCCAAGGGCCCCAGCGCAGGACACAGCTGAGCCCCTCAGCCAAGCTGGGGGCGCCGGGGGGAAAAGAGGTTTGCCAAAGGGCCGAAGGCGGCCCAGGCAGAGGAGGAGGAAGGCAAGGAGGGAGCAGCAGCAGAGGGAGCCCCAGGGCGGAGGAGGAGGAGGGCAGGAGGTGCTGCAGGCCCGGAGCAGGGATCCCCTGCAGCCCTGGAGAGACCCCGCTGGAGCAGAGACCCCCCCTGCAGCCCGGGGAGGGCCCCAGGCCGCAGCGGGGGGATATTTCCTGCAGGAGCTGCGGCCGTGGAGAGCCCAGGCGGGAGCAGGTTGTCCCTGAAGGACTGCAGCCCGGGGCAGGGCCCGCGCTGGAGCAGGGAGAGGGGTGAGGAGGGAGGAGCGGCCCAGAGGGGCTGGCATGGACGGACTGACACCCCCATCCCCAGCCCTGCGCCCCTCGGGATCGGGGGAAAGTGCTTCCAGTCCGTGTGTCCCTCTGAAGGTTTGAGGCGACCATCACTGGTGGATGCTATTACCCTGAGTAGACCAAACAACAGTTTATACATTTTGGATGTTTTAATGTTTTCTTTATTACCTAATCCAAAGTTTTAAAAAAAAATATAATTTGGACACTCATTCTAGAAGAATATTTTTTTTTATTAATATCTTTCTGGAGTTAATGACCTCTGCCTATCTGAGTGTCTGGAAAGTATATGATTCTTGATCAACAATTAGTATTGTTCACACTCTACTGGACACTGTCAGAAATGGTTTTGTGCTCTTTGCCTTAAAAAAAAAAAAAGAAAAAAAGATTATTTGAAAGTTGTAGCTGTAACCCAATTACACCCCATGTCAGAGCAGAACAAAAGCAAATGTGATTTTGGCTTCAAGCCTGCCAGCAACGTTCAGCGCTTCAGTGATTTTATTTCCCTTAAGTCAGCAGTATTTAAATTTCTCTGTAAATTATTCCTCGTAGTTTATTCATATCTTAACAGCTGGATTGTGGCACTGTGCCCTACACTGTATCAGCGTAGGGTGAGCAACATGGACCCACTGTGCCACAGAGATCATACACTGATTTATGGCTGACTCAGGCAGAATTTATTTTGGGATGACGCACAGAGTGGAAGAGCCATTCCCGGTGCCCATTTGACAGGTGGAGGAAAGCATATACAGGACATGAATAAACTCCACTTACAGTGAGAAAAAAAATGATAGATGAAGGATATTTCAACATAGCCAAAATTCAGGCCAGAAGTCTAAGCAAGCCCTTAAGCCAAAGCAATCAATGCATCATTGTATAACAGGTTAATGACTATCAGCTGGGCATGATAACTGGCCATGCATACATCAGTAGCCTTCTACAGCTGTGAAAAAAACACATTAGCTTAGAGCAGGAACTTCTGAACCATGGAACCATCAATGATTTCAGCCACGGCTTTGGCTTTAGTAATGCTTTGGCTAGGCTTTTAGTTGTGGTAATGATCTTTATTGTGCTGCTTTTTAGGCAGTGACTTTAGTGTCAGTCTCCAGGGTAATGTCTCAGCAGTTTCACTTACAATTGCTCATAATCTAGGGAAGCAGCACGGTGATGAGCATTTTCTGGATGGATCAATGAAGAGTATTTTAGATTTTTTTCATAGACGTGTATAAAACTTCCCTGTAGCCACTAAAGGAAGGCTGTTCAGTGTCATTGAAGGATTTTATCTTCTTAGTTCTGCTACAGATGCAATTCCTTAGTCTCAGTTTACTCATCTGTGAAATGGAAACCCTATGATTTATTCACATTACAGACCAATTAAATGCTTGCAATTTCAACTACTTAAGATGAAATCAAGAAGTATTAAAATGTTATTGTTGTTGTTACTGATGCAGGGTATTTCCATAAAAATCCTAACACCTCTTCCTACCTGGAAGAACCATTGAAACTGAGAAACTCCTCTAAAGAAGCTGCTGGAAATGCAGAAAAAGGTATCCAACAGTGCCAATTCCCCTTTGATACTGAACTCACACACTGTTTAAAATAATTCTCTACATTCATCAGCCCAGAGAAATCCTCTCCACAGCACCTGTAGAAGCTCTCTGGGATGTTCCCAGAACCTGAGCATATGGGCTGAGAGTGTGTGCTTTAGCTCTTGAGGACACTATGCGCAGAGATAAGGGGCTGTGAGACTCAGCACCAGCTGTAGCAAACATTGTTCAGGCAACTCCCTGGCTGCCTGTTCTTGCGTATGTTCAGCCGCAGCAGCAGCAGAATGATAACTCCTGGGTACCACTTTCCAGCTCCCATTCTGACTCACTGCCTGAGCCTGGAGAAGTCAGTTGACCTCCTTTTGCCATTTTATGCCTGAGTGTTAAAAAGATGCAGCACTTAGCATCGCGTTCTGGGTGTCGACAATTTATACTTGTCAACTGCTTTGGGATCCTTAGATGAAAGGTGCTAAATGATCATTATTAATATTTATGAGAAAGCAACACCTATAACATAACGCACACAAGTTGAACGCGGCCATGTGCCCTTTCATGGCGAGAGTTTTACAGCGTTGGGCCACTGGACTTATTTCTCTTCATGTTTCAGATAAGCATGATGGACATGAGCCCACAATGTGCGTTTACAGCCCAGAAGGCCAAATGTATCCTGGGCTGCATCAAAAGAAGAGTGGCCAGAAAGTTGAGGGAGGTGATTCTGCCCCTCTACTCTGCTCAGGTGAGACCACACCTGGAGTACTGCATCCAGCTCTGGAGCCCCAAAAATAAGGAGGACATGGACCTGTTGGAGCGGGTCCAGAGGAGGGCCACGAAGGTGATCGGAGGGCTAGAGCACCTCTCCTATGAAGACAGGCTGAGATAATTGGAGTTGTTCAGCCTGGAGAAGAGAAAGCTCTAGGGATACCTCATAGCAGCTTTCCGATATCTGAAAGGTGCCTACAAGAAAGCTGGAGAGGGACTTTTTTACAAGGGCATGTAGTGATAGGACAAGGGGTAATGGCTTCAAACTGGAAGAGGGCAGATTTAGATTAGATATTAGTAAGAAATTCTTCACTCTGATGGTGGTGAGACACTGGAACAGGTTGCCCAGAGAAGCTGTGGATTCCCCATCCCTGGAAGTGTTCAAGGACAGGCTGGATGGCGCTTTGAGCAACCTGGTCTAGTGGGAGGTGTCCCTGTCCGTGGCAGGGCCGTTGGAACTAGATGATCTTCTTGGTCCCTTCCAACCCAAACCATTCTGTGATTCTATGATTGCAACAGCATCCTTGAATGGTTATATCATTTAACAAGGCCTTTATGTAGTGCCAGTTGCATGTTTCACAGAAAGAAATAATGACCTTGATACCCATGGTACACGAAATGTTGCCCAAATTGATGCATGCAACATGTTGCAGAGGCACCTGGAGACCTTAAGCCTGAAGTCCTCCACTGTCAGATCATATATGTTCATACACATCCAGAAAGCTGATAGAACCTGTCATGTGATAACATCCTAATACGGTACCTGCACATTGGTTACATATGGATAGATATCCATTGATGTGATATAGTCTTTTATCTGGTCCATGACCCCCATATGAGCATCCTCTGTCATATGGTGAGAACTTGTTGTTACAAAATACGACTTTGAAGCAACTAGCATGTCTCCAAATACATAAGGTTACTCCTATCACTTGACAGCACATTTGATTGCACTTATATGACAGGGAACATCAGACCTGAGGTTGTCTGATATCTTAGCATCTAGTCATGTAGTCTGTATCTGTTGGGAATGACAACATCAGGGATTGCCTTGCTAGCACAATTTGTATGGTCTGTGGCTCACTCCCAGGACACAGACCCTTGAAGTACATGATGGTCAGATGGTTTGTCTTGATCTGTTTCACAGGACACCCCTGCAGTATATAATTCCTTAGCTTTTCTCTCATTCTTTCTGTCTTTGATCTGAATCACCGTTAGTCTAACTTTTATCATGTTAAACAGAGTTCTGTTTTCATACAACTGTGCAGAATTCAGTCCTGCGTAATGACTGACTGCATGGTGTGGACTAAGTTACCTAGAGGGCTAATTGATATACATTATGATTCCAGTTTTATAGAGCAAATTTCTGCATGACTTCAAGAGAAGCACGTCTCCTCGAGAGCCTGATTCGGTAACTGAAATCAAATGAAACAAGACAGAGATTTCTTTCAACAAATCAGTCAATAAAGAGAGAGAGCTGTAAGCAAGAGTTCCCTGCCCAAATTAGAGGGCAGAGAGAGATATACGCTCCTGTTGGCTTCAGGGAGCATCATATGCCTTGGAGAATTGCCTCTCTGTCCTCCACCATGGGTTGCAGCGCTGCAGCTGCTAGGTACATGGCCTGTCTACAAAGACCAGGCTGTTTGCCTCTGTAGCTCTTCTTTATGCCTAGCCAACCTTCCTTAAATAGAGTAGGAGCAAAGAAGATGGCGAACAACAAAACCAAGCTTTTTTAACCAGGAAAAAAACCCCTGTGAATCCATTGGGCTGAGAGACATCTCCCTGTGCTTTTTACAGTCTGGTCACGTTCTCTAATTGCTCTGGTGATTTGTACTTAATCACAGCCATTCTCCTTTGCTGTCCATTCCCCTCCCCTGTCTGGCCCCGGGATGAAGTCACAGGCTAAATTTGTGATGATGACAGTCAATGACATAGTTATAGGCAGTGTTTTGGTCTGACTATAACTATGGCAGATCAGTGTTTTTTACTGCAGGGTCAATCAGGAGAAACTGAGCAGGGGAAGGGAGGGAAAATCTTTATTATTATTTTTAAAGCAACTTTCCTTTCCTTTCCATCATGCTAGATGATAAAACATGTAGAAACTACCCAAAATTAGAGGGGAACATTAGGGAGACATTTCTGAGTGTAGGGTATAATGGGCATCAGGGATTTATAGGAAGCCATTGTCAATTCCCCCACTCCTCCTGGCACTCCCTTTCAATCTAATTAAGCATAAAGAAAATTACATGCAACTTCAGGATGATGTAATGCATCTGCGTAATTGAGCAGTGCATTGTCAAAGAGCATTCAGCATAATGTTATGTATATTTGATGGAACAATTTCCACTATTAATATTCACTGAGGATTCCTAAAATTAACTGTAATTACTGAGGGAAAGGGCCTAGATATGACTGAGCACAGCTCAAAGAAAACATCTGTTCAGCGCTCTGTGCTGGGCAAAACCAGAAGGATGATGTTAGGCTGCATTAGGAAAGGGCAAGGTAACAAAGTGTGAGAGGAGTCAATTGAAAAAGAGAGATGAAATAATGAATGGCTTCAAATTAAAAACCAGTTATAAATTCTACTGCTGATCTCGAGAAATGGGAAAGCTGCAGGGTATTCACCCACAGTTACCTGCCTCTGTAAATATGAGACTAGAGAAATAGTAAAGCAAGACAAATCTTTATTTTTATCCCAGAAAAATATGACTTATGGTAACAAGTAGGAAATGTATCTTATACACAAAGTGATATGTCACCATGTAACTGTACTGCAAATCAGAGCCCTAAAAACAAACACACCACACAGAAGAGGAAGGAGTGTGAGGGACTGCAGTATCGTCCTTCATTTGTTACAAGGAGCCACACAGCAACACTTTTTGGTTCATTAACAGACCAGGTCAAAACGTGGCACAGAAAAGCCTGTTGTTCGTGTCCTGCGAGCTTGTAAAGTTCTTGCTGATTTTCACTAATGTTTTAAAATTTGACGGCTCTAACTAATTTTTCAAGTGAATGGATGCTAAAAAGGCTCTAAAAAGCAGGAATTTGACTAAATCATATTTTCTGTTACTGTTGCTGTTATCTTTCTAACATTAGGTTGTTGTCCCATCTCAATAATAAAAACTTGTTGTAGGAATTAGCTTTTATATTGCGATTGTGCTGTACCCTTGACAGTGGAGCCATGATGTTGTCATCAATATAAAGAAATACTTGGAAGGAGGCTGGTGAACTGGCCACCATCTCGTCTGCTATTTATTCTCTGCCCTGCACCAAGCATATCTTCTTTTCTGGGTTGGGAAGGCAGGTCTGGCGGGTCTGGCTGAATAACTAACTACATCTTTTCAGGATTTCTGGAGGTCTGAATGTACAACAGGTCTAATGGGATTGAGAGGTCTCAGCTATGCAGCCTGTGACACCTGCCAATGTCCAAGGCATTCTGTAGTGGCATGGATTAGCTCTGTCTTCCTGTTTCTAACCTGGCTACGAAACAACTTCCCAGTAAAGTTTTGGGATGTACATGTTGCATTTTGCAAAGGAGCAGGACTCCTCCTCAGCTGTGATCAGTAGGCAGCCGGGAAGAGCAGAGTGTGCTCATTCTGGTGTCTTATCGTGAACCACATAATAGATGGCCTGCCTTAATCTTCTGTCTTCCCAAGCCACGGTGTAGTCTTGGCACATTGTGTTCCCCGCACATTTGCATTTTGGAGCTGATAGGTAGGATTCACATGTACGGATGGTGCCTACATACTCTTTTGTTGAGAACTGAATTCTAACACATTTACTTCTCAGTTGATCTCATTTACTCTATAGGTCTAGTCATGGACTAAAACACAACTCACTATGAATAGATTTATCAGGACATAAACTTTCAAAGCCCTATGAAATCCTTTCGGACAAACGATGCCATGTAAAGTTAGTAAGCCATTATCATAACTACTAGCACCCAACCAACTGCACCGGTTGAACTTTATTCTCTTGGACCTCAGGGAAGTGCAGTGTTTTGTGGACGTGTAAAAGAAGCCTTTGAAGCTTTGCATGAAACTTAAAGTCAAACACACAGGGAACATTTTCGTATCCTGTAGTAGCAAAACATCTGCCTTAACCTTGATAGTACTAGGATTTTTCAATCTGACAGGTTATGGGATTAAAAGACCAGTGTGCAGTGAGGCAAATTACAGGAATATAAAACATCTGAGGCAAAATTGATCCCTTGGGTCATTACATCCCTGCTATCATGAGACATCACTTAATCCTGTGCAAATGCATGTCAGATTCCACCTCCATTGCTTGTGTTCGCCTCTCCTCTGGTGCTTCTAATGGGAGAGTATCACTGAATCTCACTCCTCAACTAGTCATAACCCTTCTTGTTGTCAGCCTAAAATATTCATAAGCAATATATTCATATTTGGTTCTGCCAACACTGTCCTGTCTGCTTAATAATGGTTTTTGCCTCTCCAGTGATCACACACTAAGGTATTGACAGACAGCATATATTTTTGCAGCCCCCACTTTGCTGAAGTTAAACAAGCTGACTCAGTTTGTCTCTCCTCATAAGAAAATAATCTTTCCATTTGCCTCATTATCGCATGGCCCACCTCTGCAACTGACCTTGTTTGAACTGCTCTGCTCCGAATATGGGCAGCCAGAATTGCGTATAGATATGGGCTGTAGCTTTCTCAGTCTCTGGCCTTCCAGAATTTTTTGAATGGAGTTGAGGATCCCTTCCAAGTGGCTGAAGGCCCTTGGAAAACAAAGCTGATTTTCTGATCTGCCTTTTTTTCAGTCCCTACAAGTAGTCCATGGACCTCAAAAAAACCCAAACCAAAACAAAATACAGACTTGCAGCATTTTAGATCGTAGTATCTTGGCAACAGCTTGCTTCAATATTTCCCCCTCTCCAGCAGCAAAAACTTCTGATGAATCCTAGAAGTGCATTTGTCATTTCAGAGTTACATTACACTTTTTGTTTACCTCTTTCTTTTAAAAGAAAGAAACTCTTACGGCCCTGTATGGTACTGAGGCCAGACTGCCAGCTGGTATCTGCACAGATCACCTTCTCAGCATTTGACTACAGGTAATGTGCTGACTATTCTCATGCATATGCTGTCACTCTGTTTGAAAGATTTACTAAAAACACTCACATGAGAATCAATATACCAGTTTTTCAGGATTCTGGGATAAAGAGTGTGATGTTCTTCCACTGTGAAAGCCTTATTTCCTTTGGGATTTGTTTCCGTATTGGGTATGATAACTTCCTTTATTATACATTTACTTTGTATTTTTTGGCTTCTATGTAAATAAACTTTGCTCTTGGCCTCACTTCCCCTGCATTTCTGTTCTTACTCTCTTTTTATTAATACTGCTAGATAACCTTCTGTCCCTGCTTTCAATTTCTTTCACAAGTTTTAAATCATTTGGTTTTGCAATTAGCATATTATGTCCTCACTTTCTGTAATGACACTGCTTTTCTTGTTCAATTCATTTCTCCCCTTACTCTTAACACGTATTTTTAACATGGATAGTCTAAATGGCTTTGATTTTTTTCTCTTTATTTTTTGAGATTTTTTACTTCCTTGTGGTTCAAATTCTTGATATCCATTTATACCCTTGGCAAAAGAAATGTGAAGTTTATACCACATTCACTTCACTGAGGTCTCCAGTCCCAATGGCTTCAGTAGTTAGACACCCCCTTTTCTCAAGGAAAATCAGTAGCAACAGATTTATTTTCATTTACTCTAAATTTAGTCATTGCAAGTCACTTGATTTGATAGTATTTAAAAATAAAACAAAACACACAACCAAACAACAAACAAACAAACAAACAACCCCCCCCTAGCCTTCAATAGTGACCTCACTGTTTATAAAATATAATCTAAAGTGTCATTAACTTCTGCTGGTTTAGTGATGATTTAATAAAGAAAATGTCAGCTACACATGCAGAAAATAGCTTGCTTCAGTATTTCCCCCAGCCTCAATTGCTGGTTTGTAGCTGAGTTGTTGTTTAAAAACTTTCCCTCTGTTAATCAGTATTTCCATGGAGTTTCAATGTGTTTTTCAACTGTTCCACCCTTTCTTTCATAGTGTTCTCTTATTTCATTACACTTCAGGTACCACTTCATGTTCAGGATTAACTCAGACCAAACAGGTTTACAGAGCTCTGAGTTATTCAATAGTCACTTTTTAAAGGACCTGATGGATTTGACTTAACTCTTCCAGATCCAAGCGTGAACTCTAACCAAGGGCTTCTAAGTGAGGGGAGCAGAGGTCATGGGAAACATCCTGTGTTATGGAAAAAGTAGGACTGATTTTACCTCTTGCAAGACCAGGATTCATAGCTGAGCTGCAAATGAAGGCAGCATCTCTAATCCAGTGCTAAGCAGCCAGCTCCACGAGCATGTCAGAATTTAGCCTTTGCTCATCTTCTCTTTGCTTTTTCTTGACTCATTCATGTGTTCATCTACTTGCAGTGACAGACCTTACTCTTGGTACCTAACTCTCTTTACATATCACACAGTGGTCACAGGGCCTCACGCAAGCTGGGAATTTGGCTGGTTTGGTGGGTGTTGAAGAGTATATTCTAACAGTATGCTTAAGTTTCTGGGTTTGTCTCTCTGTGCTCACAAATTAGTTATGTAAGAAATCAGAGTTTGGCACAAAGGGATATCTGCAGAGAAATGGGACTGGAACCTGAGCGTCCCAGCCAATAATAATATTTTGAAATAGAATTTTTTTGTAGCACCTCAAAGCTGGCAGGTTATTTCGAGACTTGTTAGGAAGTATAATTGTCATTTTGTCTCTGTTCCAAATTGGAACAGATCATCAGTAACCATCCAGTGATGAAGAGAGCCACAAGATTGTGGCCTTTAGAGTGCATTAGAAATTATTTGTAATTTAAATTTTCCTCAGGGACAGTTCTGGTTCCCTTGGATTTAATATGGGGTTGAGAGTCAGGACTTGTGGACTCTGTTCCAGTTTCTGACAGTGAATCAAGCATTCTCTGAAAACATACTGAGGCCAAACTATCAATTTAGAAGTACAGTAAATTATCTAAAGTTTTTGGATTATTAACTGCTTTATACTTTTTTTTTTTTAATACTTCTTTTATACTGAGAGTACTATGCTGGATTTTCCTTCCCAGAATTTTGTAAAAAAATAAAATCTGCTTTCCTTTTAAAAAAAGATGCTTTGAACAAACAAAATTCATAGAGGCCTTTCATGGATAGGGGATGACATTGTGAGCCTCCTTGTCATTGTAAGAAAAGATCCTTTTCAACTTAAAAATGAAGGAATTAAAGTATGAGAATGTGTGCGTTTCCATTTGAAGGGTAAACAACAAATGGCATACACTANGCGTTGATAAGATCCCCTCAGTCGTCTTTTTTCCAGACTGAAGAGACCCAAATCCCTCAGCCTTTCTTCATAAGAGAGGCGTTCCAATCCCCTAATCATCTTCGTAGCCCTTACTCCATTTTGGCATATTCAGTAGCACTCTGTGAAACCTCCTTCATAGTGTCCAAAAAGAGCAAAATATTCTAAATCTGAGAGCTGATTTTTACACATCTTCTGTAGTACATAAAGGACATCAGCTCTGTTCTAGTTTAAGAATGAAATGGCTCTCTGTTTAACCAACGTGCTTTGTACTTGTGGACGTTTCTTTGAAATGCAGTGTGCAAGCCTTCCACAGGCAGGAGCATTTAATAAGGAGGTTCTCCCATTTTCACGTCACAGTCTGCCTCCCACTTCTTTCCTTAATGGTAATAGACTTTTGTGCACATCTGAGGATCAAATCACAGTATTCTCGATCACAACGGTTTATTCAATTGATGACATCTACTTGCCTTTTGGGAAGGAAAGCCGAAAGGCATTAGATTACTCAGGATAACTGGAATATCTTTTCTATTGTGGGTCATTTTGATAGAAAAAGCATAGGAAGAGCTCATACCACATCTTTTCTAGCAAACCTGAGAGGGTGGTAATTTCCAGGTCGAGGTGGGAGGTGAGAATTCAGTTGAGGTGGGTGAAAAGCCAGTAACCTGTTCCTCTGATATATCGCTTCACAAGGCATGCTGTCTACCATTTGAGGGGCCAAAAATTTTCTCCCTTAACATTTTTCAGGTGAGCTGCATGGCCAACATGAATACATAGCAGTCTGGAAAAGAGATATCAAAGAAATGTCCTGCTGGCCTAGACCAGTCGTCTATCCAGGTGTCCTGTTTCCAGAAATAGCATAAGATGTATTATGTAGGAGCAATACTAAGAGTGTAACACGTTTCCCAGCCTATTCCCTACATTTTTCCAACATACACAACTGCTGTATTGTGGTGGATCTCCATTCTGATAGCATCCATCTCAAATCCAACTCTAATAAGGAATCCTTCCAAAAAGTTTATCTTGCTAGCTCAGTCAGGGATGACTTTATTATATATAAGTAAAATGCAACCTGAGAATGAAAACTGGAAGGGTGATCAAATTGAGATTGGGAAAAAAGAAGTGGCACATCAAAATGTTTGTTGAGAAGAAAGAAAGGTCAATAGATAGTAAGGGGGATGTCATAATGCCAAGGGAGACAGGAGCTGACCTCTAGTAGAGACTCATGTTTTGGGCCATTGTCCTGCTGAAGTCTGATTGAAGAAGAAACAAGGACCTGAGATCCCAGCTCCTACAGACACAGCAGGGCTGAAGGTTCTAGACTGCATAACCTATAGCACAGTGATTGCATGGCAGACAACGTATTTTTGTGGCATCCAAGTTTCTCCTGAAATAGGAAGAAGATGCAAACAGGGTATGGTGGTGGAAGTGGCTCTCTACTTTGTCTCTGGAGACAGGCAAAGCTTTGCACATGTTTCAAGTCAATCTAAATGCCATCAGCTAAATCTATCAAGCTTTTGGGAGTTGGTAAGCAAGGTTTGGGAGATTGTCTATGATGTTGTACACAAGCTAAGTTAGTAAAATAGAACAGTTGCATAATGTTCATATGTGATCACAGCACACCTCTCCAGTGTCATGACAGCACTACAACAGAAGAGTTGGCAGTGAGGAAGCACCCATGAAAGTCACTCAGCACTATTTACCTGGTCACAGTAGTAATCCAGCTGTAATGAGAGTTGCAAGTATGAAAAAGATCACTCTTTCTCTGAAATAATAATCCCAAACACAATAAAAGCATCAGGGCAGGGTTAATTCTGAGATTAAGCACAGGTGTCAACACGTACGTGCTCAATCCACAGGCAGTCTAGGTGTCTACATTTCCCGTTATCATTAGTAGAGATCTAGGGCTTGGTTTATTTGCATAGACATAGAATCATCATAGAATCATAGAATCCGTTAGGTTGGAAGGGACCTCTAAAGGTCATCTAGTCCAACCCCCCTGCAGTAAGCAGGGACATCTTCAACTAGATCAGGTTGCTCAGAGCCTCATCAAGCCTGGCCTTGAATGTCTCCAGGGATGGGGCCTCCACCACCTCTCTGGGCAACCTGTTCCAGTGTCTCAGCACCCTCATGGTCATCTTTTGAGCTGCCATGGGGGATTTTCTCTTTGTCCTACTTACTGGCCCTTACTGATACTTTGGGACATCTTAAATGGCACTAGATGCCTGTATATAGACAACAAACTCAGTCCAAAATGATAACTTTATTTTCCCCCTCCTCCCCACCCAAAATGAAAGAAAAACAAAACAAAACAAACCCTTGACCAATACATTCCCTCATTCATAGGGTAAAGACTGCATGTTGGCATCTTTCACCCATTTTTAATGTCAAGTTCAGGCAAACTCAATTTCCTGAAAGCTGTGAAAATGTAAGTTTAGTAGTTGCTCACACAACCTTAACTGAGTGATGCCTTGATAGTATAGATGCTCTCATTCTGCCTAAGATTTGCACGAGCAGGAGCTGTAATCGTACCTCTGTGTGTGTGTGCATGTGTGTGTGTGGTTATGGAAGTTCTGGAGTTGAAATTCCTCTATTCTTACTTTCTCATCCAGTGTTTGACCTCTAATTTCTGTTTGTAAAGGATGTTCCAGACTCCAGTTTCTTTTCAAGAAAGCTTAAAAATATCATCTACCCAGAAGTGACAGTCTTCTTTCTGTAAACAATAATTTAATTACATTATTTCTTGAGCTTGTCATAGCATGCTATTCCGCAAACCCCCTCATGTTATTGTCCTGATATAAATACATCCTCAGCTCATTTGCTCAAGTCTGACTGTTGGCAATCACAGCAGGAGCTGGGCAATAATGAATTTGATCGCACAGTAAGGTAAAGAGGCTAGCCTAGCTTACAGAGAGACTTTCTAAGTACAATGCTTCAATTAACCCCCTAATGACATCCTCAAATGAATCTTTTTTAGCCAGAGCACAAATATAACAGCAGCATGCCTGTGCTTGCTGGAAATAGGATATATTCACAATATTCAGTTAACTTCCCCTGTGACACGAGTTAGGGTGCTATTTTCTGCCCGTGGGCTCCCAAGACCTCCAAATAGAAGAGTTAACACTTGGATAGAGCTCATCAGAGTCGGAGCCTAATTTGGTGGAAAGTCTAGTTGGCTGAGGCCGGCTTTGGAGAGAAACAGGTGCCTTCACAGGAAGAGTCAGCGGATCTTAGATATTCCTCACAGGGTGAAATGAATTGCTGTATTGCAGCAATTTTAATTTGGAAGTCTCAAATTAATTCAAACTCACAACAGCCCCCTGGTGTGCAGCCGAGAAGAGGTTTCTTTGAAAATAGAAACAGAGGAAAAAGAAAGTTAAGCTGCTTGTCTTGGACATCTAGTGAATCATCGGCAGCTGGCAACTGATTTGACAAGTCTTGGCTCCACACTGCAGTGATATGAGCTCACTTTGGATCCTAAACCCTACCCCTTTGGAAACACAGAGGCCCTGGCAGGCAATTAAATCTGTGTCTGCAGATTTACAAGGCTCCCCATTTTGGCAGTAGGGACCCACTGGGCCCTCTCCGAGTCGTCACTGGGGATCTGTGTGGGGGGAGTGGGAGAAGTCTTCGGCTGTGCAGCTGGAAACAGTGCTGGAAGTGCATGAAAGGCGGCTGATTCTCCATTACATGAAGGGCTTTTCAGCTGCTCTGGCAGAATAAAAGATCGTTAACACAGAGTGGAAATGGTCAGGTGTAATGTCCCCTGGCACAGACCACCACAGCGTTGGAGGTGTGGCTACAACACACCCCCCTGCAACTGCTCCTAGTTCCAAATTTAGGCTCGGCTTAACACAGACATTGAGGGTATAGAAAACAGCCAAAGGTGTTGATTGCTCTGTACACCTACTGAAAATCTGCTGCAGAAAACGCAATACTTATTTTATTGCTCACATTTCAATTGCTTCAGGGAATCGAGCAGATGCAGCCCCTGGGAGCTGTGAGCCCCAGTTCATGGCAGGGGGGAATCCCTGTAAAGAAATGAACTGGTTGCTGGATAGAGCCAAGTGCTTGCTGCACGGAGGGGGCAAGGGCAAAGGGAGGAAAATCCTACTTTGAGGTTGTCCCAAAATAATAAGCATAGAACTATTATTTTGGATGCTCAGTCTAGGGAGGATTTTTTCTGGATAATCTAAGATGAACCTCCTTGTAGATCTCAATTTCTCAGAGAAGCAAGTCTTCTGACAAATTTCAACAATATAATGTAACATTCAACATCTTTTCTTAAGCCCCAGCTCCTTGAGTTTTATGATTACACAAGGATTTCTGGGTTTGGCAAAATAAAGGAAAAAAAGCAACTGTTGATGTGACAGCTATACAAAAAGTCTGACAGTATCAGACATGAAAGGTCCAACTTCAGAAAACTGGTAACTTTCTTTGGTTTTAAATTTTAGAATTTTTAATTTTTTTTTTTTTTTTTGAGGACCATACTCATCACCTCATTAACACCACTGAGATAGTGGACAAATAACGGCAGGAATCTAAGCAAATGATAGTTGTTCACACTGCAGTGTCCATGAAAAAACGTATCCTCTTATATATTAATATTGTTCGGGAGAAACACTAAATAACAGGAATAAAGCAGATCTCCATGCTACACCCCAGAAATGGTAGACCAATCATAGAATCATAGAATCATAGAATTGTTAGGGTTGCAAGGGACCTTAAAGATCATCTAGTTCCAACCCCCCTGCCATGGGCAGGGACACCTTCCAGTAGACCAGATTGCTCAAAGCCCCATCCAGCCTGGCCTTGAACACTTCCAGGGATGGGGCATCCACAGCTTCCCTGGGCAACTTGTGCCAGTGTCTCACCATCCTCATGGTAAAATGTTCTTGCCTAAGCAAAAGAAAAAATCCAAAGGCATCTTTACCTCTCTTTCGGAGAACACTGAGGCATGCCTGAAAGCTGGAGCAGCTCCATGCTTGGCATTTTGCTCATGAGAATGATGCACTCCAAAAGCCATGGCTTATGTCATGGTTGAGTAACTCACAACCACTGCACAAGGCATAACATTTGCCCTGGGAGCACTGGGGACGCTAACAGGCTGCAAATAGGGAAGAAGTTGGAATAGCTCTGCACCATACATGAGTGAATGGAAGAATGCAGTTGTAATTGTCTCCACAATCACCATTCCCGCATGCTCCCAACACCTCTCTCCTTGCAGAGCAGCCCATTCCTGTGGCTCCTGGGCACTAGAAAATCACTGCTCAGCTCCTCCTCATCTTCCTAACACTCCTTCCCATTATTTAACTCCACTTGCTAAGAGTCCCAGAGATGTAACCACTATAAACTCACTTCTGAAACCAAAAGCTTGTTGGAGACTTTTCTAGCTTAACTATTGTTAAAACTGTCCATGAGTTTTGTCAGTGTCCTTCATTTTAAGAACACAGGTTCTATTATAATGAGAAGTAGCAACAATGTTCACTGGGGTGGGAACAAGGTTAAATGACACCAGAATCATAGCAGATAAGATTTCATAGAATCATAGAATCATCTAGGTTGGAAGGGACCTTTCAGATCGTCAAGTCCAATCATCAACCTAACACTGCCAAGTCCACCATTAAACCATGTCCCTCAGCACCACGTCTACCCATCTTTGAAATACCTCCAGGGATGGCAATTCTACCACTTCCCCGGGCAGCCTGTTCCAATGCTTGATAACCCTTTCGGTGAAGAAATTTTTCCTAATATCCATCCTAAACCTCTCCTGATGTATCTTGAAGCCATTTCCTCTTGTCCCTTGTCCTATTACTTATTACTTGGGAGAAGAGGTCGATCCCCACCTCTCTACGCCCTCCTTTCAGGTAGTTGTAGAGAGCGATAAGGTCTCCCCTCAGCCTCCTTTTCTCCAGGCTGAACAACCCCAGCTCCCTCAGCTGCTCCTCATAAGACTTGTTCTCTAGACCCCTCACCAGATTCATTGCCCTCCTGATGTACTTGAGTAAGGAGTATCTTTTAATATGCTCCAAATCCAACAGGATTTAGAACATGTACTTCTAAAGCTAGCCAGTACTTAACACTCTGCTGGTTTATCCAAAATTTGTACTGAAACAATCTGGGGTTTTGTTTTGGTGGGGGGGTGAGTGTGGGTGGTGTTTGTTGTTGTTGGGAAGAGAAGGGTGGTCCTTTCAACCTGTCTATGCAAAGAATCTGAGACTTTTTTCTCAAGATGCTATTAAATCACAGTGCCTTAGGCAAACAATTCAGACATTTGTGGCCTGATTCAAGAAGAGGTGGACAGCTTTGCATGCACAAACATATAAAGATTCTCCTGACTTAACTCTGTATGCTTTAATGACATAATGCTTAAGTGTTTGAATTACAAATAATTTTATTCCACAACCTTGTGCCTTTATCTGATGGAAAATTCTTCACTTCCAGACCTGTCATAGAGATGCAGTTTTGCTGTGTTTTGTAAACAAATCTCTCACTTGTTTGTAAAGCTCTTAAAAACATCAACCTAAATGTTTTTGCTAGGTTATTTATGGCAATGCCAGATACAGCTGTATGAAAAGTGGCTTCTGATGCCACCTGTGCCCCGAGAAATGCATGTCTATAAATCATTCTGAGATCCACTAGAATGAAAGGTCCTACTTAGGCAAAGATATGGTGATTTTGAGCCTTAATCTTCAAGTTCAAATTCATTAATGGACTTATGTCAATTTACTCCATCATGGAACTTGGACAATTTTTTTTTTTTTAATGGCTATAGAAAGTGGCAGAAAAATCTTAAAGAGGTTAAAAAGTTTAATGCCACCAACTGTCTACAGCTCAGGTACTACATTATTCCTTTGATCTAAAATCATATTAACACTGAACAGATTTCCTCTGAAGCTTACCTCCTCTATATATTTGCCCATAATGACCTTCCAAACCTCCTGATGTTTTTTCTTGTTATAATTCCTTCTTTCCCAGTAGCTTCTAAATTTTGTGCTTTGTGAAGGTCCAGTTTTATTTTCAGAGGCATAACTATCATGCAGGGATTTAGTACCTCAATTTGTTTTTCCTAGTTCCTTTTCATACTCTTTGCTTCTGACAAGCAGCCCTGCAGACCCCAGTCTGCAGCCCCCAGGTTGGAAACTACAGTTCTGTATCCAAAATAAAGCAAATTTTTTTTTTTTTGCCGAGCGAGACCAAGGGAGGGAATGAGAGAGGGAAGGAGAAAGGGAGGAGAGAAGNTAAGGTAGTGGAGCAATATACTGCCAAATAATGTCCTTTTAATTAGAAATTTAATGATTAAGCCTGAAGGAATTTTATAGTAATTTAATTTCATAGTATTCCTGAGGTTCATTTACTTCATTTGAGGTAGACGCTGAAATTCATTCACTGTCTTTCACTGTGGATAAGTTCTGATTGTGCCCCTACCCCACCCCTATGAGTTTGGGTCTGCTTTGAATCAACTAGGAATTATCTTTACTCAAAAAATCAAGCAAACAAAAAGGAGAAAATCAAAAGGGCAGAAGAACAGCACAGGTTTCTGCAAGGTGGACATCCTTCCCTGCATAAAAATCACCTTCACAACTGGGAGGAAAGGCAGGAAAGACAGAAGTATATTGAGGTAGCTTTGCTTATGGTGGGCCTCACTACAGTTCAACGAAAGAAACCAACAGAGATTATCACCAGTATGTTGCACTGCATTAGATTTGCACACAGGTGCCAACATTTGGAGCCTCACCATGTCAGCCATGAGGAGCCATGTCCCAGTGGACAGCCTCTGACCAGTCTTGGGCCTCTCCTGCAGCACTGCCCACAGGACTCAGAAAAGAATCTAGCCGTAAGGGTCAAAAAGAGGGAGCAGACTGTGAAGTTACTAAAAAGTCTCTAGCACACCCATTACACTGAAAACCAGAGTTACAAACATTTTCTAGTCATGCCAGGTGATTAGGATCTATTTCAAATGCAAACTCACTCATGCTACACAGATCTCGGGAGCGGTGAAGTGGTGCCGTTTGTTCTCCTAGCAGATTGTTTCATTTCATTAAGCATTATAATAAAATTATTTGGGAAACATCTCTGTCCTTAAAACCCTGTTATTGAAATAACCCACCTTGGGGTTAAAATACCCACCTGGGCAACTAATGCTGTAAGTGACACCTAGCGCTACGTAGTGACTTACTACAAATACTGCAAGGATTATCTTGTATGATGTTAAGATTTTACCCACTCATTTTTTTGTCCAGGTCAATGGGTTGTACTGTTTAAAAATCTACAAGGAATTCTCTTATGCAACACATCATGAAGGACAATGGCAGCAATGCTACACAGTTATATAAAACAGGATGCAGGAATGACATCTCCAGTCAGAGAAGGTTTAGGCTGGATTGGCGGAGTTTAAGCAAGTATGTTCAGAGGAACTTCTGAAAATAACTATATGCTTCTTTGCTTGTAGGGGTATATATATCAGTATATCAGGAACACAGGATGGATGAGACCAGCTGGGCCTCTACTCAGTCTTTGCAATTGCAGGTAACTATGGAGACATTTCATCTAGAAGTACCCACAAAACCTCCGCTGCACAAGTCATCTTTACACACTGTAACAATGTAAAAGTACAAAGGATCAAAAGTCACCAGAACTACACAATATATCAGAAAAGAATAGGAGAGGTCGAGGACTTCGGTCCTTCAATCGCAAAAGCATTCAGGTGAAAATACCCTATTCTTCCTGGGTAGTGGATTATACGCCAAATTATAGAAGTAACAAATGAGAAAAAAAAACCCCAGCTTTTGATCATACAAAATGGAGAAGATTTTCTCCAAACCATATATCTGATAGTCAGTTTAACCCAGGCTGCATGAATAAAACTCTGGAACAAGACATCTAGCACCTGTAGGAACACCAGTGTGTTCTGGCCATGATCCCATCTCTTGTCATAGTCAGTTTTTGCTGTATCACAAAGAGGTGATAATCACTTTTATTCTATGAAACCAAGTGATGTGCCAGGTTTGGGAGTCCAAGGGTGGAGGATATCCTTATTACCTGTTACAGGCAACCAGCCAGTGTATGGGTTTGGAACAAAATAAATGTCATAAATAAAATAAAAGCTGATCGAGACTCAGCTGACTGAAGACTATTCATAGCACTGGCCTGGATCCAGCTACCCAGTATGTATGTCGGGATAATGGTGATGGCAGGACCTCTGCCATTACGAGATCCAGACTGTGCCCCCTACATGGGTCAATGTCAAGGGCAAAAGAAGAAGTAAATCTCCCTCAGGAAATCCATCCAAGTTTCTTACAAGTTTTCAGTAAAGACCAAAACTAGCAAGAGCGCAGGATAATACAGCCCTGTTTTCACTAATAAATCCACTTAGTTACAATTATTCTGATTTGACCTTGGTATGAAGGCTGTTCATTATTACAAAACCTGTGTATTCAACTAGACAAAATAGATTTTTAAAGCCTCTTCAGCTGAAGTGTTTTGCTGTACCAAGAGACACAGAGCAAGGATACTGCCATCCATCAGAACACCAGAGGATATTGAGCAATTTCCACTGTTAACAATTTGTGTTCTCTCCTGCAGAAACTCAGAGGTGGAAAAAAGCCAATGATACTGACCTCTCCACGCTCAAAAAGTGAACTCCAAAAGCCTGGGAAAAAGAGAGTCCGCCGTTCTCAGAGTGAAACACAAGGCAGTCAAGTTCAATAAAGTTCAGTGAAGAGAAACAGATACCCAAAGATATTTCAAGCTTCGACATTTCAAAACACTGTTTATCACAAAACACCCAGTAATATGCAGAGAACAATGCTCCAGTATCAGGCAAATGGAGAAAACTCACATCCACACAGTAGAAGAGGGAAGGGGTTGAAGCGTACTTACTTAGGAAAGGTAGTTTTGTGATTACAGAATAAAGAACAAATTCTGCTGCTGTAGGTTCAGCTGTTGGATTTACCAGAGATATCGTGTGTATCTTTTGGCACGTTACATGGCCTGCTATTGAAGCACTTGCTTAACTTACCTGCTTTCCACTAGGCATACTTATTAGTTGAAGCATGTGCCTGGGTTAACTTCAAGGATATGCTTAGTATTGTACAAGAATTTACAATCTCTGCTCACTAGAGATAGGCTGAGATAGGTAATTAAGTGCTTTGCTGAATCATCCTTAACATGCACAAATCACCTTGCTGGAAAGGAGCTTCAATAAAATTTTCCTCACTTGTGAGGAAAAGGCACATTTGATGTGTAAGGATTTGAGATAGAACAGTACCGGGGCATACTAGTAAACTGGCCCTATTTCATTAGTTTGCTTCCAAAATGACTAGTATTTCTTAGGCTCTTCTAACAGTGAATGAAGAGAGGGAAGCACCCTGTGGGGGGATATTCTACCCATTTATTGAGAAACCCACCCACTTTTTGCCCATTCTTGCAAACTCTAGAGGGGCCTGTATCTCTCCTCTAACTAATATAAGGAGCTTATAGCAAAATAGTTCTTGCCATACACACTTTATATGCTTTAATTTAGACAGAATAAATTCTGGCTGAACATCCAAGGAGATAAAGTTATTCACTAGCTCCCATTTTGTCAGATCCGAGCTGCTTGTGATTAGCAGACTTTCTAATGCTTCTGTTGTTGAACTACTCTGGTGTAATCAACAGTCAGTTTAAATTCCTTGTTTTTCAGTGGCACTTGATTACTTCCTAATTTCCCCCCTCTTCCACCTCCCAAATCATTCCTTTTCTTCAGTCTTTACCTACGAATATGTATATTTTTATATCTTTCTCCTCATTTACCCATAATTTCACAACCAAGACAGAACCTCTTTTTCAGATCAATTTCTGTAATAAGCCTATACTTTCCAAAGCAATCCCAATGCAAGTAGTTTACTCCAAAGACCCAACCTCCCTAAAACAATTTAGCAAAGATTGCGTTTGTAAGGTAAGCGTGGAATCAGGTACAGATAGGCATGATATACTTTCAGAGAGAGATGTGACTGGAATGGGGAGACAAAACAGGGAACAGAAAACTTCCACCTGAGAAAAAGCTTTTTAAGGTCTATGGGGAATATTTGAGAAGAAAGAGATTCGACAGAAGGAACAACTCCCACCTGTAAGCCACGAGGAAAGGAATTTATTCTTCTGTTATATCTGGTGATCCAGGGTCCAACAGAAGCAGCAGTTCTACATTAGGTTTACCTAATGCTGGTATGTATCCAGCAATACAAGAGCTCCCCAAACCATACCCCTTTGATGTTTCCTTTTTGACTACTTGATTATAAATTTATCTTGCAATAGCAAGTGCTAAAAGGCTGTTACTGGATAATGGTCCTCTAAGTTAATGCTAATGCTGTCCTCACTGGATCTAATAAATGTTATTCATAGCAGTCACAGCATATACGTCACTGACCTGGTACCCAGATCTGTCTTCCCATTTCTTGCCTGCATAACACTAAAGAAGAAATTATTTTGGTGGAGATACATGGATGGTGTTATGACAGAGAATGACAGCAAACAACATCTGCACATCACCAGGGATGTCCAGTACCAGGAACACACTAGTAGTGATCTCTTTCACAGGCAGTGACCATCCCATCACTGCAAGCTTTTAAGGACCAGTCAAAAATAGTTTCCACAATGCTAAGCTTTCCTTCATGCAAGATACTGTCAAGGCAACCCCTCTAGGTCCCTTCTGGGATGGTCTTATACCGGTTTTGGAGATAGGAAGCTGCAAGCTGGAGCTCTGCCAGCCATCTATTTTCACAAGCCTACAGAAGCTAACTGCAATGACTTCAGTAAAGGAAACATTTTGAAACTGATATAGGCAATGACCAGATCCAAAGAGCCTACATATGTTTGTCAAAAGCCCCTGCACTAATTTTGTGACACCTCATTTCACTTCCTGTCACACAGGTGCTTGATCTTTCTGTGCACTTTAAGTGAATCAACCTTAGTAACAATCACAGAGAAAGGATAAAATGCAAATTTGTGGCTGGAGGTACTGAGGAAGCATCTCAGCGTTGTTGCATCTTCTCAACTATCACCAGAGATCATGATAATTCATGAGAGAAATGAAAGCCATTCTGAAAACATGGAGTGGGGAGAAGTGTTGAAGCACCCATCAACTACATTAAGAGATGGACCAGAGAAAACAGTAAAATAAGACTTCCTAGGAAGGGACTATAAAGAACTCATGTGATAAAGAATCACAGAATCACACAGAATCACAGAATGATAGGGGTTGGAAGGGACCTCGGGAGATCACCTAGTCCAACCCCCCTGCCAGAGCAGGGTCACCTACAGCAGGTTGCACAGGAACGCATCCAGGCAGGTTTTCAACGTCTCCAGAGACGGAGACTCCACCACCTCTCTGGGCAGCCTGTTCCAGTGCTCTGCCACCCTCAAAGGAAAGAAGTTCCTCCTCATGTGGAGATGGAACTTCCTATGCTCAAGTTTGTGCCCGTTACTTCTTGTCCTGTTACTGGGCACCACTGAAAAGAGCCTGGCCCCATCCTCCTGACACCCACCCTTGAAGTATTTATAAGCGTTGATAAGATCCCCCCTCAGCCGTCTTTTTTCCAGACTGAAGAGTCCCAAATCCCTCAGCCTTTCTTCATTAGAGAGATGTTCCAGTCCCCTAATCCTCTTGGTAGCCCTTTGCTG
>VWZL01005502.1:629814-753543 GCA_013396915.1 Stercorarius parasiticus | reverse complement strand
TGGACCCAGTACTGACCCCTGGGGAACACCACTCGTCACTGACCTCAAACTAGTAGACTCTGTGCCCCTAATCATGACCCTCTGAGCTCTGTCTTTCAACCAGTTTTCAATCCACCCCACTGTCCATTCATCTAACCCACTCTTCCTAAGCTTCCCTATGAGGATGCTGTGGGAGACTGTGTTGAGCACCTTGCTGAAGTCAAGGTAGACAACATCCACTGCCCTCCCCTCATCTATCCATCCAGTCGTGCCATTATAGAAGGCTATCAGATTAGTCAGACACGATTTCCCCTTGGTGAATCCATGTTGAGTACTTCTGATAGCTTTCTTTTCCTCCACATGCCTTGAGATGACACCCAGAAGAGCTGTTCTATCATCTTTCCAGGGATGGAGGTCAGCCTCACCTCCATCCCTGGAAAGATGATAGAACAGCTCGTTCCAGCTTGAATGATTTGGCCATGTGAAATATTTCTTCTGGAATAAAATTTGATAACTGAACACTCCCTTAGAAAATATCACTGTACTCAATAAGGAAAAAAATACAGATACACTCCTCTCTATATCAGAGGTCTCCAAACATCTGAATAGTTCATATTCAGTAATGGTTTTTGGCTCCTCTGCTAAGGTAGGTAATAAGGTATTAGCCTTATTTTGCTGAGGAGGAACCAAACCAGAGAGTGGATTAAGTGAGCTTCCCGAGAGTGCACAGAACTGTTGCATGATAGGCTCATTTGATAGATATCCAGCAAAAGAACTGGCAACAGCTGAACTGAGAATTAATCCCCGATCTCCTGAATCCAATTTACCAGATTAAATTTTATCAAAACTGTTACTGATTTCACCTTAAGTATACTACCTATGTGTATGTGTTCTGCACATTTCATTTGTCCCTATATAAGGTAGAAGCCAATTCAGGGCTATGTCTTGGCAATAGAAAAAGTGAGCACTGTCATCAGTGGCTGAACATGGGAGATTTGACCACCCTGGGCCGGCTTTAAATTCTTTGCAGAAAAAACTGTTAATCGCTAAAGGAATATTAGCTACCGTCTGTGGCATAAAAGAATTTTCTTTTTACTTAAGAGAAAACTACTTTGGGCATAACTGGAAAAACTAGATAAATCATTAAAGCAACAAAATCGGCCATAACCCCCAGGATGCTGACCTTTGATGCTGACTTGTGACAGCTACTCTCAGAGGAAGAAGTCCCAGTCTTTATGGTGAGGAGTTAAATCCCCAGGGAAAATCCCTCCTTGTGGCCCTGGGAGTCTCCTGCTGCCGTGTGGCTCTAACTCAAGCTGCCATCTGAGATGTTAGAGTTGTGCAGACCTTTATCGGGGCACAGCAATGAGGTATAGAATCACAGAATGGTTTGGGTTGGAAGGGACCAAGAAGATCATCTAGTTCTAGATCTTGGAAGATCATCTAGTTCCAACCCCCTGCCATGGGCAGGGACACCTCCCGCTAGACCAGGTTGCTCAAAGCCCCATCCAACCTGGCCTTGAGCACTTCCAGGGATGGGGCATCCACAACTCCTCTGGGCAACCTGTTCCAGTGTCTCACCACCCTCACAGTAAAGAATTTCTTCCTGATATCTATTCTAAATCTACCCTTTTTCAGTTTAAAACCATTACCCCTTGTCCTATCACTACACTCCCTGATAAAGAGCCCCTCCCCATCTTCCCTGTAGGCCCCCTTCAGGTACTGGAAGGACGCTATAAGGTCTCCCCAAAGCCTTCTCTTCTCCAGGCTGAACAACCCCAACTCCCTCAGCCTGGAATCACAGCAGAGGTGCTCCAGCACTCATATCCTTCTGCACGTCAGCAAGGAGGAGCCAGGGCTAACTACTCAGACTGGGGAGAATAATCCATCCCTAAATCCCACAGTTTAGCGCAGAAAACATAGATCATCTCCTCTCTTGGAGCAAAAGCAGCCTTAGCAACTGCCTAGCAACACTACTGCAGGAAGCTGCAGGAGCTGCCGGTTATCCAGATGCGAACTCGCAGGGACGAGCCAGCGCCAGCCAGGGCTCAGCAGCCTCTCATGCACAACCTGAACTTCAGCCTTGTCTCTCTCTCAGCCCTAGAAAAGCAGGAACCTTCTGTCAATAAAGCAGTAAGCATTCGAACTATGTTAAAACTTTTACATAAAAATCTGTTTTTCTCAGTCTTCTGCCTCACCAGGTAGATAAACTCACCAGGTAGACATATTACCAGTAATTTAAAGGCCAATAGTCACTCCCAAGGGTTTTTTTTTATCATCATGATTTGTATATTTATTTTTTTTCCTGATTATAGAAATGACTGATGGAACTCTAACGGTCATTTCAAATTCCTCCCTGGAACATTGCACAGTTGTAACTTCCACCCTTGCGGTTTATAGTTTCCACCGTTGCTTTATTAACGCTGCTGCAAAAGAAAAATATTACTTGGGCAATATATTGGTGCCCATTAGTACTGCAGACTGAATGTTATGCATCATACTGTAATGTCCCTGATAACCACAGCCAAAATGGTTATAGGATGAATAAGGCTATTAACTCTAGGGACTGGGAGCAATTTATATTCAAATGTTGCTCCACCTTAAAAAAAACCCCACATCCTTGCTGTGGAGTTTGAGATTACAAACCTAAAGTTAGCACTTTCCAGGTGGAAAGACATTTATACCAAAAGCAGTTGAAAGCAGAAGCAAACTGAGAAACGGAAGAAAAGTGCTCACTTTGGATGTCCAATTGGTGAGGTCTTTTGGGGTAGTAACAATTATTTGTGACAGTTTTAGAAAACTGATTACAATTATAAATAAATCCATGAGGTAATGACTAATGATTCATATTCTTTTACCTAATATCCACTTTGATATTTTAGTTTCGGAAGTAAATTGGCAGGATGCCTATTTGACAGTGAGGTCATTTAAATTATAGATAGACGACTGTACGATTTCACCTTAAGTATACTACCTATTGAGATATATTTACACAATTGCGTAGGGTCTCCACTGTCATTTCTTTCTGTATTCTTTTCTTTTCCGTAATAGATATATTTAAAAGAAAATGTTTTTACTTCTACGTTAGCTCAAGCTAATAGGTTTTTAAAGCACAAATCAGTTGTCTTTCAACTGGTGAACTCCAGAACCACTTGTTAAATCAGAACTGTAACATGTATCTTTGAAAGCTCTTCACATGAGCCGCTGGGATTTTACATCAAACTACTGTAAAAGTCTCTATTGGTTACACTAAGTGCCTTGATTTCCATTTGGATCATTGTTTGGTGCAGGGGTCAATTTCTGCAACTGTGAGGTTTTTTGTGTTTGCTTGCGTGTTCATTTGCAGCCCAAATCTCCTCCAAAAACCTATAAAATGGCTTATTTAAATTGACATTTTGCCTTCATTGCTCAGTGCTGCATAGTTAAGCAGTGAAAGATACTCTGAGCAGATCTTACATCCCTGATACAATCCACTGTAATCCACTGGTATTTCGGGCTTCCAATCTTTTTCTTAAGGGATGTAGGATTTGAGTGCTCACTGGTCTGAATATAAGGCGAGAGGTCCATGCAGGATACGTGCTCCAGTTCCCACAGCAACACACAACCATATCACAGAATTGAAATCCCAGAAAGCTGCCCTCCCTGTCATCCTGAAATATAACTCCCACAGCCTGCAAATGGCTGGTTTTTGGATGACAGTGTCCACACCTTATTTCATTTACCAGTTTAAAGCAGATATTTCCAGTTTCAATTGCATTCCGTGTAGAATATTTCTTCCAAACCACACCACAGGTAAAGGAATGAGTATGGCACAAGCGACCTACCACTGTACATTCAAGTACTGGAATGAACCTCTCAAACATTTCCTTTTTAATCTAAACTACATTACATGTGAACTTAAGCTGTCAACAGCTGAAGTGTTGTAACCTATTTAATTCAGTTGAATGCAAAAACGTTTCTCAATGCATTTTTTTCCCTGTTTTACAGAAGACAAAGAATATAACACTGACATTTACAAATTTTAGATCAGCCCCCTCCTCCTTTACCTTGCTTGCGTTTGGACCTGAAGTACTTTTCACCTCCCTAAAACTGCACAAATGCTAATACTCATCATTGCTGATCCCTGTCTGTGCTGCTTTGTCTAGGTATCCCCTCTCTGACAGAAAGGAGGAGGCAGTATCCAGCTCCTCATATTTAGTAAAATTCCTTGACTCAATGTACCTTGAACAGAGCAAAGCAAGGAAACATTAAATTATTTCTGCAAGCAAAATTTGGGATTTCTATGATTGTCAAATTTTCCTTACAAAATCCTTCATTTAAAATACTATTAATAAGGATATTTGCTATGGGATCAAATTTTGGATTGTTTTTCCTAAATACTAAAATGCCAGGTAGCTTCTACTGGAGTCTTATTTGGAAGCAATGATGAGAATTAATAAAGCTTACACAGTATTATGGGTGTGAAAAGGGTTGTGGATCCAGCTATGCATGAGGAGGAAGATAGGTGTTTATCTGGAAATCAAATCACAAGTGTAGATGCTGCAATCTCAGTCTTTCATTAACTGCTAAACCAAGTTGTTATTTCTGAATCACAGTTAGTTCCATGATGCTATTTCCCTTTAACTTCTAGATCAGAAATTATAATTCTTTGTGCTATTTAAGGACTCTGCTGTCTGCACGGCTGTCTTTTTCCACCCCTTCTTATGGGAAGAGGGAGGCAAGTTATAGCACAACCTGAGACCTCCAGATCCAGCTCTTCCGTTAGACCCAGCATAAAATAGGTCTTAAATCAAGGAAATTACTAAAATAGCTGAAAAGAAAAAACTGACTAACACGACCACTTGCGGCATTCATTGTCGAGAAGCATGAACAGGACTATGACAGTCCCACATGTTTGTGGGGATGAAGGGGGCTGCCCCCACCATTTCACTTGGGAAATCAGAGTCTGTAGCTGTTGGATAAGCACAAACTGAAAGACAAGAGGAGGAGGATTGGAGCTCGCTGTTAAAAAGCACTTGTTTACTGTCTTGCTCCAGTGGGGCAGGGACTCAGTGGGAAAAAAGTGTTAAATCTCTGTGTAGGTCAGATTCCCAGTCCTGCTCCAGGCTTTTGCTGGTGAAATCCAGTGTAAATCCAGACAGGATTTAACTATAAAGCTGCACCTTACAAAAGTGTATCTGTCTTCTTGTGTACCAGTGAAAGCAAACAGAAAGGAAAGTCAATGAAAAGCCACAGAAAACAATATCTAAGAGATAAAAAATACTGAATAAAAGTCAGTCCTGAAACATCCTGAAACAATATCTGCTGGGCTGTGAAGTAGACTCATATTTCACCAGTACATTCAGAACAGGTAAAGTTAGTCTAGATCAGACAAAATATGGTAAGGAATAAATTTGCAAAGAGCATAGAAATGGTTAAACAATACACCATTTTGACTTCAGCATGCTTTTGATTTATGTCACTGTGCACTGGCATAGCTACCAGACATACTGATTTCAGGTCTTGCTACTTCCAGAGCTGCAGAGGCAACAGACGTCATCACAGGCTTCTCTCTGCATCGTGGAAAGGAAATGTCTTTTTTTAAAGCCATCTGAGATGATTATTGATACTTTTCTCTTAGAAACTTTCCATTTTGGTAAGTTGCTCTTATTAAAACAAGTGCCCCACCCCAAAATCAGAACTTTTGTTTCCAGTGCATTTTTAAATCTGAGCGCATTTTTCAAGGCACAGTAACTTGCATGCTGATGTACGAGTTTCATAGGTGAAACCAGAATCTTTCTGTCCTTCATTCTAACTCCAGAATACACAGCAAAAAATGGTATATGATAACATTCATTCTCCCATGAAGACGTCCGTATTTGTTTCTTGATAATATATTATTTAATGCTAATAAATTGTAATCTTTTCAAATATTTCCCTATTTAAAAATGCATATTGCAACATTCAGGGAGAAGGTTGGATTCATGATGACACAAACTACAGAAAAAAAATAATCCTGAATAGTAAAATGGCCGGTTTCTTCAGTAAATAAATACCTGCATGTAGGCTCAAAAGACCAGACCTGACACTTTGTTCTTTCTACTCACAGCCTCGCAGTATATAAAGAAGTATAGTCAATCAACAGACCAGCCATACATTACTCAGTTGCAATGCCTTTGGATCTGTAGTGATGAGACTTTAAAAATGGGAAACATTTCAATCATGTTTTAGCTCCTCATGTTTATAAGCACCTAGCTGACTTCTGCTAACTATAGAATTTTCCATGACTACCTCATGCCCATCTGCTTCACTTTGAAAGCAAAGTACCTGGATTCCCAAAAATTGTTGATGTAGGTCCCTGTTAGTAGCAGTTTGAATGGCTATGGACATTTGGAAAAGCACATACTGTTCATATTGGCCACAAAAAGCTACTTTTAATAAATTCCAGAAGTTAGGTACAGCACCAAAATAACAACATGGGTCAGCGACAGCTGAAGACTCAAGTCTTCTTGTCAGTGACAAAGAGGCACCCCTTAAGAAGCAACATTCCTGTTCTCCAGGTCCTTTTTATCAATGAACCTCCATAAACCTCTGAATGGAGGTTTGCAAAGGCACTGGGATAAAACAGCTCCCTTTGCCTTATCCAAAACCCATTTAGATAAATAGTAAGAGTCCCATTTGTTCCAGAAAGGTTTGAATCTGACCCTATGTCCATTTAAATACTGGCTCTTATGTAGAACACTTCAAACATTCTGACTTTTTGAGCCAACCACAGGCCGAGGTGGTGGCAAGGCACGCTGCCAATGGAAGGTGGTTGCCCTGATTTTCTTACTGGAGTGATAAAGTACAGGACAATATTGTCCCTGCTGTGATTGCTAAAAAGGATTTCCTTGTGTTCTGCTTGCTGGGCTGTGAAATGCAGGAGCCAGGGCTTTATGTTTTTGTTCTTTCGCCTTCAGTTGTGTCATTCTCATATGGTTTGTCCCCACTGCAAGACTGAGTCAGAAATGAAGTCATGTCATGCTTTATTTCAGGCTCAGGCCACGTATTGCCATGGATAACATTCACCTGTTTGGAAATATGAAGCAATCTGTAGAGATTGGCACTAAATCAAGGATTATGTTTTATTCCCAGAGAACCTCTGCGCTTGGTAGCAAATAGCCAGTCAAATCTAGGCATCCTACAGCAATAAAGCACAATGTTGCTAAGGGAAATAACATCCTACCCAGCAGGACAAAGGGGTGAGAAGTCTTTTAACTTCACCCATAGTTACAACAACAATTTCACAGATCATTTGTCTGGCCCATGCTGTCACTTCTGCTTTGACACTTCAAAACTAGACTCACCCCTTGGCCAGTGGTTAGCCTGCTGCTTGTCACTATCATTAGCAAATATGACACGTATTTTCTTTTGAAACCCAATCCATCTTCCAGCTGTACAGTAAAAGGTACAGTACAGCCTGGCTCTGGCATCAGCCTGTGCAGCACTGCAGCTTCTCAGCTCCCTCCTTGTTAAAAGACCTCCGCACCTTTGGTAGCCCTCTCACTCTGGTTGCTAAGCAAGTCTTTCCACACAGCCACATATTTCAGTTTCAATGCTCTGACCTCATGCTGTTTTTCTTCTCCTTTGTGTAGCATTTAGTTTGATCAATACTTTCACTCTTCCTTATCTGCTGTGGAGGTTCCCTAAAAGCATCAAGGAAGTTTGTCTTTTTTGCATGTTTGTTTTGCCTGACGTGCCATTGGTGTTTGTATTGGCTGCCTGTAGTCACTCCATCTTACACAACTTAGTAGCAACACTACAAGCCAGTTGTAGTTACTCACTTCTGATGCTCCAGTTTCCTGGCATTTAAAATAAAACCTCCTAGCCCTTCTGTGTTGCAAAGGAATGCCTCCAGTTACAAATGAGCATGGACGTGGCTACAAATAATGATGCTTAGGAAAACAAGGCTCAAAGGCGAAGCTTACATAGCTAAACCCAAGCGCTTGTGTACCATGCAGGGTCACTGACAGCAGAACTGAAGTTATTCTAAAGCAGAAAGGGTCATAGCTTTTAGGGAAGTTTCAAAAGTATGTCCTTTCCCACACAGACTTGAAATCAGCAGGTAGAATGGGTATGTAATGCAATGTTCCCCGGCAGAGGAAAGGAAATAGAGAGGAACACTGATACTGTAAACCCTATTTCAGCCATCAAGGTGAACAGCTTTTGGAGAGATAACACTGAAGAAACAAAGGTTCCCTCTCCTGTAGCTTCCCCGTCTGCCTGGCCTTGCAATAGCACTTTTTGTGCTCTAAATATAAAAGATGACTTCGGCCTATTAAAGAAATAACGTTCAGTTCTCCTTAACAGGATAATTCTGGCCATTTCAATGTCAAGACTTATATTTTTTTGCAGTGATTTGATCTGGAACATCCAGATATTGTTTATCTACTGCAAATGGATTTTGTTGAAAGAATAAGAAAGCTTTAAACAGGCATATAAGTGAGAGGTCAGTGAAATTAAGTAGGTATTTCTCTCTGGGTATTTAAATGTGCCCTGTCCTTTTTTTGTCTGTTCTCTCCATCCAGTGTGGGGACAGAAAAAATTCTGGCTGAAGAAGGAATATCTCTGTGGAAAAAAGAGATCTGTGGAGTTTGGAAAATCTTTGGGCAGTGAATGTGAGGAGACCTCAAAGAGGTCAGGTTCAGATGTATTTATAAAGACAAAACTGGCTGAAATCAGCTCCATTGGCTTCACTTCAAGCTCTTCAGGCAAATTTCTCGTAGCATGGAGGCCCTTAGAGAGCCCTGGAATTTGGCTGAGTGGTTTTCGTGACATCTCTATTTTCAGAACCTAAATGTTGGTCTTCATCTGCTTGGGTAGGCTTGGTCCATTGGGCAATCACTGCAGGGCACTGCAGTGATTTTTGTTGTCTTTTAAAGCTGCTACTTCAGCTACCCCTACTTGTTGGAAAACAGCACGTATTCCCTCAGCCCGCTAAGAAGTGGGGTGCTTATACCCCAGGTAGCTAATTTAAAGGCAGCTTAAGTTTTTCCAGTGCTGTGCTGTAGCCTTTTCTATCACTTAGCATAGACTTTCCCTCGGTGTTCCTGTGTTTAATATAGCCCATGCTGGGGACCATGAAATAATAAGCAACCTTGTGTCTCTAGAGATACTGGCACTGTGAAAACTCATTTCTGATGCTAGAATTCCTAGAGAGCTTTCAAAAGCTTGAAGAATGCTTCATTTTTAGGGACTCAGCTTCTAAATCATGTCTGCTGCTGTAAAAGTGATACACTTTTAAGCTCCATACTGTTCATGCATTTTTTAATATTTCTATTTAATTATTTGCTTGCTTGCCTGGGCCATTTTCTTTTCTCTTAATAAGAGCAAAATGAAGTTAAAGTGTATGCATTATTAAATTTAATACGAAGTTACAATTGAATTACAAAGTAGTAGCCATTTCTCTTATTTATTATGATGTACTGGTCTCTCTCACTCACGATGGATCTTCTTTTTCTGCTTGTAAGATCTGGGGGAAATGGCCTAATAAGCTGTCTTTTACAGCTGAGATTTTCAGAGCAACTTCAGATGTCTGGATGCCCTCATCCCATTTAATTTAATGAAGACTGAGAATCAAATCCCTTAAGCAACTATGAAAACTTCAGAAGGGAGGGAGGATATTCCAGCAGCCAGGGCCTTTGTGTGCCGAGCCTGCCTGGTCCATTGGAGACTCCCTCTGTGACTTGTGACTTCACCTTGCTTTCCCGTCCGCAAAGTGTGGACAAAGCACTTTGTCACCTATTGCGGGGACATGGGGGTTTGTGTGGGGATGAAGGTGTTAAAATACGTTGAATTTTTAGACTGCGCAGAGACAGGGTAGTGTACCTAATACAGATTCCACAGAATTTCAGAACCATTTCCTTGCATTGACACTGCAATCCTGGCATTTCATACATGCCTGTCTTATTGTAGAAAGTTATAAACATCAACATGACAGAACCTGCATTATTTGATACAAGGAACCATCAATCCCCCTGAACAAGAGAGATGAAAATAATATTCGGGTAGAAACACTGACAAGAAAAAGAAGCTTAGGTTAAGAGAGTATCCTGTCCCAATGATTTAAAAAAAGTAAATATTGGCCATGAAAATTTTAGGCTACAAAATTGGCACAGTCTTACAGAAGGGGCAACGGAGACAAAAACACGTAGCATGATTATGATTTGGAGTCCAGAAAGCATAGCAGCAAATGATTGGATTAGAAAAAGGTCTCTTTCAATCTTACTGTACTGAAAAGTATGTAAGATTCCTTCTTTCAGAGTGAAGGACTCTTTTTATAACCATAGTTACCTCTCTTATGCAATTCCTACATGATTTTGACTGAGAGAAGTGAAGGGGAGTAAATGTGTATTGGTTTCTAAGGCATACTGGATCTAACTGAGGGCCATCAGAAAGAAAAGAAAAAGAAATAGGAAATGTTAATTTACCAGAAAAATGCAAAAGGAGATCTAAAGCTGGTCAGAAAGTTTTGACTGGAAATAATATGCAAATATGTTAACATGAAGGAGTGGCACAGATCACTAAGATAGGTGGACTGGATTTCCCACTGCAGAAAGATGTCTCTCTCTCTCTCCGTCTGTAATAGGCTTTGGAGGATTCTTTCAGAGCTTTAAGTTCATGCCTATGCATATGAGGAAAAATATAGTAATGATAGAATGACTCTTAGTTAAAATTTTTCTCTTGTCTTCTCCAAGGAATACAGAGTGATGCTAGATTAATGGAGGTAGCATTGATTTGATAGTGCCTTATCGATTAGAAACTTTTAAAAAAAGAGATTACAAATGTAACTGCTGTTAATATGGAAATAAATTATTTNGAGAGGAGAGGAGAGGAGGCAATAGTGGCTCAGTTACCTCATCCAGAAGACCATATGGAGCAAGTAGAAGATGTGATTAGAAATCAAAATTAGCTTGTGAACTAGGCCAGACAGGACAGATTTAAGCTTTTACCAACACATGAATGGCTAAGATCAAACTTTGATACTGCAGTGCATAGCCCTGCCTGAAACCCCTGAGATCTGGGTTGTACAGTGTTCTGCAGTATGCTGAATTTACCTGACACGTGTAAACACACAAACTTCAACGAGCACCACCCTGGTCATAAAACTGCTTTTCTGGATTTATTTGTAGGATTAAGGACTGTAAATCCATCTCACTAGGGAATGTCTGGCTCAGATACTCAGCAACAGATATAGATCCTTTCCCATGTAGGTCATTGGGCTGGGTCTGCTCCAGGTCAGTAGTGGCCAAAGATAAATGTTATGACAAAAGTCTAAAGTGGTTCCCATTAAAAACTTTAAATGAGCAATTGCTCTTTCACCTGATTTCTTACGATACGTCTAAAACTGTCTTGCAAATGGAATAACATAGAGGTTATTAGCTTACAGACCAACTCTTAGTTATCCAGGATAATGGTGGTTCAGACCACTGGGTAAACAGAAAGAATTAGTGATATGGATGCAAGTTGTAAAGACATCCATCTGTCTCTGTATGGAGCCAGTCTGGGTCCAAGCAGGACTCATTAGCTTTCAGCTCCAGCTTTGCAGGGTTTGGATCAGCTGCTGTAGAGCCACTGACCACTCCAGTCCCCTGCATTCCCAAAGGACTGTGAAGGTGAACGTGCACCACCATACAAATGTACAGAGCCTTTTGCCTTGCAGTGTCGTGCTGCTAACTTTCCCAGAGAAAACACTGGGAGTGCAGTGCAGAGAGCTTACCTTTAGGAGGATCACTGCTCCTCAGCACTTGCCAGGGCTTTCATTGCAGCAGCTCCACACAGAAACACCTGAACTGGCTCTATACAGACCGACCTCGGATCAACCACTGGAGATCACCTTCTGCTTCATCACATATGCAGGCGCCTCCAGTAGACCCCACCAGGAGCATGGCTGCACTTGGGCAGGCTGACTGATGGACCTAGCAAGCAGGGACTGGCATCAGCAGCCCCATTAGTCAGCAGCCCAGTGATCTGACCAAGGAAGGGTGAGTTGGCCATATTACGGCAACGGAATGATTTAGTGATCACAGCCTAACACATTTGCAATGGAGAAACCACCACCACACTCAGCAACAGTTTTCTCCCAAGCTGCCCCATGGAAGAAGTTGTTCTGACACAGAGACGTCCAGTTTTTACCAACAGTTGCTGAGCATCATATTTCCAAAAGCTGACAAGCCTCCCAGCTTAAAAAAGGTGAAAGAGCACAGGACTGGAAGGGAGTGTACGCGGTTCAGCGCTCTCCCATTTTAATCCACAGCATCTGACTGCTGACAAGATAGGCTATTACAGCTCCTTTAGGGCTCTTCAGCATGCTTGTGCCAGTTCTTAATCCATGGATCATTGACATGATGGAACATAATGGCAGCTTCAGAGCCCATTACATTTTCAGTTGTCAGATTGAACACGGGAAGATGCTCATCAGCTGAAACTCACTATAACGCAACATACAGACATGTTCATGAAGACTTTAATCCTTCATACTAGAAAGGTACAAAACACACCACTCCGCTTTTTTTTTTTAATTGCAAAGGCCGAATTACCAAGTATAATGAAGCAAAATGATTTCATTAGAGTCGTTTTTTTCCCATTTCTAAGCTAAAACATTACAATTACAAAGCCATCACAGATTCAGAGTACTATTTTTGTTCCTTTGCTTAGTATCTGATTAGAAAATATGTTTTTAAAGGCTGCTTAAAATTGCTTTTCACTATTACAACTTTCCTGACAGATCTCACTTATAAGCACATTACTGTTTAGAGGGGAAAGGTAAAGAGCTACAAAGTGGGATCCAGACGGGTTATCTCAACAGCATCCTGTCCAAGATGTAGCTTAAAAGGACAGTAGCCAGAGCAATTAATTAAGTCATACCTACTTTCACCTTAAAAATTTCAGCACTGAATTTCACATCTCTACACTGCCGTTCACAGGAGTAACAGTGGAGTGGGTAAAAGTTGTCAGCTTTACTGTCAGTGATGAAATGAGTGGCAAGCAGAGATTTGATTCACGACCTGGCAGGTAACAACAACAAAAAACTGCTAAGTGTGGTTTTATTGTCAAAGCATTGATGGGCTTGGCTTGTTTCTGGCTAAAGAAAAAAAACAGGAGTCTCTCCAGCTTTCCCTCCACTTAAACAAGTTCAAAAGGGGAAGGCTATAGCTTTTTCCTCAGCGTTCAGAAGTTGAAATAGAGAACTTGTACAGAGGTCAGGATGACTATAAAAGCTCTGTGAAATGAACTCAGCCTCCACCATTGCCTGATTCACTTTAGCTCCTTTCTCTTGTGTGTGAGCTTGTCTGTTAAGATGACAACCTTGATGGCAACATCTTGAGAGCCACTCCAAAGTAATTTCAAGCAATGTATAATTACCATGGGGCTGAAAGCTCCCAGCTTACAAAGCAATAACAGCTGTGTGAGATCTAGCCCATCTGGCAGGATGATAGCTCTGCAAGGTTCTCCAGCTTCCTTTGCAAGCAAATAGCTTACCCACTCGATCACAGGACAATTCATTGAGGCTCTGCAGGATTGGGGGCCCAGCTGTGTCTCTGCCTTGTTCTCCTCTGAGAAATCGCAGCACTTCTCTGAGGACAAGGAATCGGCAGTTAATGCTACCAAGGCAAATGTCAGTGAAAGGTGCAGGATGAGCGCTCGCAGGGTATGTCGGGAGCAATAGAAACCAAATCACAGCTTCCTCATACTAAGGATAATCCTGGTTTTAGAAAGATGAGCAGTAATGGAGAACTTGCCCCATCCCTTTGCTGAGGGGATCGACAGGTTACAGAGGGCTCTTCCAGCATCTGCAGTGGCCCAAGCCAACATCCAGATTCAAACATCTCTCCTGACTTGCATCTGGAGTTATGGGTCCAACACTTCCAACTGTACCACGTGTTTAATCTTAACATTTTGGATCCAGCTCAGCATCTATCACGTAGTCCATTAGGAATCAATAACCTTCAACCATCACTGTCCTTAGTCAGGCTTCAGCTCCCAGTTGGCGTTTGGAGTTTCTCTTTGGAGCCATTCCTTTGTGTTAGTGAGAAAAGCCTCAGATACTGGGGGTGTGTTTTGAAGTGATGCAAATAGCAATGACTTTTGTGGCCCGCTACCAAATTCACTTTGAAAATTGTATTGTTACTACTTGAATTTATCTATTCTCTCCCTCAAAACTCTCATCCATTATACACTTGGTAGACCTCCCTCCATGCATGTACATTGCTCAAATAAGCGTTTCAAGAATTCGCTATTGATAGGTTAGGAGGTGACTATTTATTCATAAATAAACAGATGGCTTTTCTCCAGGAGTTATATCCAGAATTGCATAACTCAGGAAGAGAAGCAGCTTTAAGGATCAAATAAATTATCAGACCTGGAAAAATAATCACTGCAAAAGCCCACTCACTCGTTCAACATTTCAGAAAGCTCGTAACATAAACTCTTGTTCACATATCCTGTTTCTGCACTCCAACTAAGCTGATTTTCATGTTTTGCTAATGTTCATCTGTGATATCTTTGAGCGACGAAAGACAACACCTCCAAGCTCAGGAAGCCGTACATGCTGCACTTGCTAAATCTGATTCCCTGCCCAGTCACCACGCAAAACGACGGAGGTCCAAACACTGCCTTGTGGAGAAACAAAGCCATGCTGACTGGGTTTGTCTTACATGACACAACGTAACAGGTGCCAGCCTGTAAATACAGTTACAAGTCTCATATCTGGAAAAGCAGAAGATTAAAATAGTAAGAGCAGGCTCCCGGCTGTGGCCATCACATTGCTCTGCGTGGTCTGTCTGGGCCGTGCCTGCACAGAGGGAAGGGATCGTGCAAAATGATCCTATTGAAAAAATGTTGATTCCCAGCACTGACACAACAACCCAGTTTATACCTGTGCCCTGTGATACAAGGGAGAAGCCCCCTATTACTCTGGTGAGACCACACACTGATTGAGAAAATGTCAGGGTAAAATAACAGCGAAATTCTTCGATGCTCTTGAATGAACTATAATTACTGCATTGTCTAGAAAAGTAGCTCAATTAACAGAGATAAATTCATGGGGGATTATTGTGGTAAAGAACACTCTCCTTCTAATGACTTTCTACAGAATTTTTTACTCAGAGGGGATTTTAAACATATTAAATGCCAGGCAAAGAGAGCACTGCAGGTAAAGCTCAGCTGCGTTATTGAATTTCGAAAGAAAGAACAATTTATATTACTGGAACATTTAGAAACAATTCAGGCAGAGATAATAAATGATTAATGACTATCAATAAGTGGTTGGTCAGCGGTTATGACAGTTAAGAGTCTAAGAGGTCGACAGATTTGCTAATGTGATGGGATTGTACTGTGTATAAAGCACACGTTACTGCTGTTAGCAATGTGCTTTTAACACCTCTTTGTTTTTATTTCACCTTTTTTACATATTTATAAAGATTGACTGAATATTAATTAAAAAAAAAACAGATTGGATCCTGTTGGATCTACTGTAAAGGTACAATGATTTTGAACTCCTCCCATTCCCTTTTAGCCACAAAGTCTAGAAGCCAGAGTCAAGGTCAGCAACCATACTGGTCTGGTGTCAGGAAGAAGGGCAGCTGAAGCAGACACTGGTTATTTATTCTCTGACGACTTTTTCAGTTTGCGTCTACCTATTTACATCAGTGGTCCCCCCAAGAGAGATTTCTACTTGCCTCTGCAGCATTATGGTCCTTGCTATAGTCCACCTTCTCCTCCCTGCATATTACACAGAATCACAGAGTGGTCGGGGTTGGAAGGGACCTCTGGAGATTGTCTAGTCCAACCCCCCCTGCCAGAGCTGGGTTACCTAGAGCAAGTTGCACAGGAATGTGTCCAGGTGGGTTTTGAATGTCTCCAGAGACATTCTACCTTCGTAGCTTGCACTGCAAAGCCACAGCTACCCTCCACTATTGCAAAGATGGATTCAGAATCAACCCCTACCAAAGGAACAGATCTAGGGCCACTACCCTCCTTCACGGATGGGAAGCATCATTCCATGGTCACTGTCAGTCTTTATTTGGCTATAAAAGTGATTCACTCTCCCTGCTACACTGCTGACCTTTTCAGAATTCCACCCACAGCTCACCCTGAAGCCAATAAACTCTTCGTGTGAAGGGAAATAAACCCACCTTAGCCCATTGCAGGACTTTCTAATTATGTCTGAAATGCCTTTGCACTTAGAGAAGATCTTGGGGGTCACTGTACAGTGGAGCTGACACCAAAGCTCCTCCCCAAACCTGGGAGAGTTACAGACCATTCAAGCACAGGCTGACAATGCCAGGTTTGTTTCTGAGGACAGGTAGATGCAGATGTCAGCTCACTACATAACACATTCAAAATAGGTATTACCACACTGTTGGGAAATACAGATATAGCTGACATAACTTAGGTGTCCCAGCTTTGTCACACCTGAGCTATTGTCCAAACCTCCGCTGCTGAATCAAAGCCCAAGTCAATAGAGTCAATGGGGACCAAATGTAGGAGGCTCAGCAAATTGCACCCTAAACTCCGCTGATTTTACTGACCAGCCCTTCTCCTGAATATAGCGGGGAGGCAGGGATATTTGTTCAGATACGGGTGTCTGTGTTGTAGATAACCACATTACCCAAGCGAATTTCACTCTTATTAACTGTCAATGGAAGGGAAAAGAGATTTCCCACCGCAATTTCAGCCTGCTTAGAAAGGCTGTGTTGACTTCTGGGGTTTAATCTCCCTCTGCTGTAGAAAATGCTGCCATCTTGTGAGCTCCACACTGGGGAATGGTTTCATAAGTGTCTTATACCTACACAGCCCTCTAACTAATGAAGAAAAGATTTTTCACAGTATTTTTTTTCTGCAACCAGGCTGCTTATTGTAACAAAAACTAATTGAGAAAAGATGAGCTATTGTTAGTAAGATTCAATTTTTTACACAGAAGGAAACATACTGATTGGCAAAAGTCAATCAGCAAATCATGAAGTTGCAAACCCTTTTCCTTAAATGCCTAATAATAAGTGTGTGTTATTCTCTCCCCCGTTAGTCACTAATGTAGCTGCATAAGCTTTATGGGGTGGCTCCAAATTTTCCCTGGTAAATGCACTGACAGTCCTGCAAGACTGGGACAGAAGTGAATTTTATTTTGCTCCTGGCTGAATTACTAGCTATGCCAATTTTAAAACACAACATAGTCTGTTTCTTTGACTCTTGCAGGTCACAGAGAAGACCTGACAGATTTTCCAAACCATTTTCTGGCAAATTGAGGCGACTGACCTATCGTGCTTTGTTAAAGACCCTGTGCTATTGCGTTAGGATGAAAATTGCACAAATGACTGACCATAAGTCAGGAAATGTAATCATTTCATATTCGTGTGCATGTTTCCCCATACGTGGTGCACAAGAAATGTACTGCCTGCTAGAAACTCTGGTGGTATCTGCTGCGTACAGGAAAGCCCAGAGTTAAAATTGAGACTAAGATAAAAATATCTATATGGTCATGTCTACAGTTTTTCGTGCCCATAGGCAGGAGAGCAAGAATCAATCTTACTGCAATCCAGATTCCAATAACCCTTCTCTCTGCATGCATGTTGGAAGCAGCTTTTCTATCCCATAGAAGAAAAGTCTTCCTTTGAGGTGAAGTGCTTCCCTTCTCCCAGGATATTGTTGAGAAGGTTTGGACATTCACTGCCTCTGTCTCCATCTACCTACCAGGGGGGGAAATCTGTCTGATGTCCTCAGTTTCCCCTCAAGAACTTGATTTCCCTGAGGATCCCACTTGGGATGACTTGGGATCCCACTTGGTCTGTACTGACATCCAAACAACCTGAGTGACTCCTAGCCTGAGCGTAGGTGGACACTGCAGGACACAGCTGATCTGGAGAAAGAAAGGCTCATGCCAGTACATTAGGAATTGAACAGACCTGGGCCAAGACTCGACCTGGGTAGCTTTCAGCATTAATCTACAGCGTCTGAATTAAGCATATTGTCACTTTAGGCTCCCTTATATGCCTGTACCATCAATTTGGTGTGGTTTTAGTACCAAGAGCACCCTTGCTGCCCTGGGGACAACCACAGAGAAAACATAGGTGGACTCACCAATATCTCCATAGTGCTTTAAGTGGGGTGATTTAGGTTTAACTCATGTGGCAGGAGCTCATGGAAACCTGCCCAAATTCAGTTCCTGACCTGTGACAACCTTGACCACCCAGTGCTTTTTAAACAATGAGAGCTGAATGTGGCCCAGGCAAGGACGCCTGGAAGGTAATGGAAACACCAGCTGGAAACAAACTCACCAAAGCTTTATTATTAAAAATCTCTATTATTGGGCTCTATTACTGCCCTGAACTTGATAATGGGTGTATTATCCTTGCCAGTCAGGGGCTGTTTCTGTTCAACACAGTTAAAATTGAGGATCTAGGTGATCTGGGGAAATTATTCGTGTTATTTCAGTTTAGGGTACTTATTTGGTTTTTCAGCCTTTCTGTCTTATCTCATTAGGAAGTGAATCAAGGCAGATCCGTGTACACAGCTTCTAATGAAATTGCTGGATTGACAAGAGATAGCAAAACAATTAAATTCCACGCTGTACTTGAGCTAAAACAGAAACGTTTTATGCTTCTGAGGTTGTTAAATTGGCCAATACTCAAACTTGTTTGTTAGTTTTAGGTGAATTATAAAGGCCCCTCAAATCATGCAAAATGTATTTCTCAATGGTCCTTACCCTACCTTTAATTTCAGAGAGCATACATTCCTTTAGGATTAGATCCACTGCATGCAGTCACTTTATGAAATCCTACCGAGCTAATGAGTGCTGTACTCTGAATTGCCAGGTCTTGTTTTCTGTTAAGTCCTTTGTTTTGTTCTCCCATCATGCTGTTGGCTTGTATTCTTCATCTGTCAAATTATATTTCCTTACACTAATTTTGGATTCCATAATAACTGCATCTCTGAAAATTCAACCATTAACAAGATGTGAACAAAAAATGCCTAGCAAAAAAGAACTGCAGGTTCCTCTAAAGATTAATCAATTCTTGGACCAAAGGGCTCTGTTCTCCATAGCATCCATATCTCCATTTTTTAACTCTTTCTTATCCTTCAGCTCTCTCCTTGTGTAGTTACTTAGTTACCTTAAGTCTGTCTTTAAATGTTCATGCTGACACTTGACTGTCCTTACACTAGGTAAAAACCTGATTTTAAGATGGCATATATTGGGGAGAATGAAATATAAAGTAAGAGCTAGAGAAAATCATTATCCTGTCATTGAAAAAAATGTAAACAAGTACTTCTCAAACTGTGGAGTTCTGTTTGCACTGGCTTTTTTTTCCTCACACGGGCACAGAGATGTAAGCCAACCAAATAAGAAGACCAAAAAAAACCAAACAACTTTCTTGTTAACAGTCCAAGATTTTAAAGCTAGACACCAAAACTTGGGTTTTTCAGACTATATTTAAGCAAAATCAAGATATTTTATTCTCTTACATGCTGAATGGATGCTAAAATCCCTTTGTAATTTACTGCCTAACTTAGCACACCCCGTATGAGGCAGATTTAGTTGCTCATTTGGTACGTATATGCTTAAAACACCTATCAATTTGCTAAATATGAATTTAGACACTGAAGTTTTGTTAAGTACCGCTGTTATTTGACTTTATTTTATGCAGCACTGAGCACCTGTAGTTATTTTTGATGACACAAAGAACATGAAGGATACAAAAGGTGCTGGAATGACATTTGGGAGCAAAGCTGTGTCTATCCACACAACTGATAAAGCTCAGGCACAATTCTGTATTTGCTTATGTTATTTCCTGGCTATACTCCTGCATGACCTTCAAGGGCAAGCTTTCTGAATGAAAAGAGGATGTCTTCAGCATGTCCAAGTCAGTCCTGCTCTCTGTTGGCACAGGCTGTAAGGTTGCTAACTGGCATTGAGCCTTAAAGGCAATCTTTACTTCAGAGAACTGCCCATTAGAAAAGGGTACAAAGCAGGTGATCTCCATCACTGTTTTCAATTTTGAAGTAAAAGAAGCAAACACATGCAAAAATGGCACCCAGATACCCAGGTGCTAGAAACACCTACCTCCAGAAGCCAAGAGATAAAAGGTGGGAAGTGAAAATGAGTTCAGCACAGATGCACTTGTGCTTCCTCTGAACATCATGGTGGCTGCAGGACAGAATACCATCTTGCATGTTTTAAGGAAACAGAACTTCACTGCATGAGAGAAAGGAAAGCCAGCCCTGACCAAAGCCAAGCAGTTCATTAGCTCAGATTCTCCTCTCCAGAGGGCCATCTGGCTTGCCACACGTATCAGCCTTGTGGAGGAAATAGGTAACAATCCCAACACTCACTGTCATTACACAGCCACGAACAAGACTCTAGTGCCCTAAGGTGAAGATATAATACATACGCTTCAGTGTCCTGTCCTCATATCATGGGTCACAGTATGGTGGAGGAAGCCCTCAGAGAAACTCACTTTTCTCTCCCATGTGCAGACTGGCAAAGAGTGGCTGGGGAGTGGATGCCGGACTACTGCCTTTAGCCATCCCACTGCAATGGCCAGCAGAGCTAACCCTGTATGAGACAAAGAAAAGGCTAGTACAAATTAGTTCCCTAAGACAGCCTCATCCAGTCCCTGTGCTGCCGTTGCAGATGACAAAGTCCTCCTCGGTCAAGGCGAATTGCAAGGAATATCTATAGCTGTCTACTTTCAACTCCCTTGGAAAGGACTCAAATGACAGTCATAACCAATCAAGAGGCAATTCACTAGTGGGAAACCAGCCTGTGGGGCACAACAGAATTGGTCCATGTGGAGCACTGTGCTTAGAAATAGACCAACCAAAAGAAAATATAAAGTGAAATTTAAAGGAAAACAATTGCGAGTTTCTTAAAGATTCATGTTCTTTACACAGTTACCTGCTGTATTTCCTGTATACAGACAAATCCTTGGGCAACCTGTGATATAGCGGGCTGTCAGGTTCTACTGATGAACATGTCTTGAGCTGCTCTGTCATCCCTCTGTCACAGCCATGTAGAATCAGAGTGAAATGGGGCTGGAGGGGGCATGCAGCTGGCAGTCCCAGGCTGGAATCATCTCTTTTGGACAGATACCTGTCAAACTCAGCACCTCCTGGAAGAGACATTTCCTAGCCCCTCACATTCTCTTTGCTTATTTAGCTAGACTCGCTGCTAAAAACATTTTCCTGGTTTCTAAACCAAGATTCTCTGAGATATTTCTGCACTGCATCATGTCCCGTGTGGAATGAACATGGAGAATGGACTGTCATTGCAGCAATCTTATATATTGAACACTGTTACTTGACACCTGTCAGTCTTCCCCAGACTGAGCAATCCCAGTCCTGCCCATCTTCCGATGTATGATATTAATGCAGTATCTCTGATCTCATGGCTCTCCCCTGGGCTTTCTCCAGCTAGCCCAGATTTTGTTGACATGTGGTACTCATAGAATTTCAGACTGAGATCATACTAATACTGAACCGCTGTCCTCTTGTGCCTGCCTTTGTTGTAAGAGCATTGTTTACTTAGTCAAGGTCAGCTTTTCACTCACTGTAATCTCCAGAATTTCTTCTGCAGATGTGTTTTCCCCCACCTTTATTTGTGTGGCTGAGTCTGTCTGCCTAAGGGTGATATCTGCAACGTTTGCCACGCTGTAATTCGACTATTTTCCTCTTCAAGTTCCCAGATAACTTCTTTTGAATGTGATTCCCACCCACCAGTGTGTTTGGTCAGTCCCCACTCAGCACCTGCAAACTGCCTAAGCAGGTTTCCTATTCCTTCATCTAGGGTATCAGTGAAAATAATAATAGGTCAGACAGGCCAGACAGCTCTCTACTCTCACTCAGTGCAGACCTTCATTAATAATAAACAAATCTTTGTATGATTTTCTAGGCTATTATGCACACGTGTTCAAGCAGTTTTACTCAAACCAGGCATCTCTAGATGTTGCATTATATTGTTGTACCAGTAGGTTAAGAGAGGTGTTTGCCTTGTCTTGAAAACCCAAACTTTAACATTTCTTTCCTTACAGGTTCATCTAAGGCTCTCTTATTTCTTCATCCCCTGCCTAGATCCTTCTTGACATTCTACCTCTAGTTTTCTGTTTTGTCAGACCCTCTCCTCAACACCATCTTTCCTTTCCTTCTGCTGTTTGTCTTTGATGAGGGCTGTGAAGTCCTTTGAGTACATCTTTTGGTTGTTCCTACTATCTCCCCTAGTCTACCAGAAACTCCTTATTCTTTGACTTAACACTTCCAAAAGAGAAATTGTGCAGCCAAATAGAGTGTTTGCACTAAAATCAAATGAGAACCTAGCACAAAAATGTGTTGACTGAGGGAGATTTTGTCCTTTTTTATATTATGCAATCATAGAATAATTTCACTTGGAAGGGACCTTTGAGATCATCAAGTCCAACTGTTAACCTAGCACTGCCAAGTCCACCGCTAAACCATGTCCCTCAGCACCACATCTACACATCTCTTAAAAACCTCCAGGGGTGGTGACTCAAACACTTCCCTGAGCAGCTTGTTCCAATGTTTGATAGCCCTTTCAGTGAAGAAATTTTTCCTCATATCTATCCTAAACCTCCCCTGGTGCAACTTGAGGCTATTGCCTCTTGTCATATGACTTGCTACCTGGGAGAAGAGATCAACTACACCTCACTACAGCCTCCTTTCAGGTAGCTGTAGAGAGTGATAAGGTCTCCCCTCAGCCTCCTTTTCTCCAGGCTAAATAATACCAGTTCCTAGACTGCTCATCAGCTACACTATAGATGATGGATGCAGGATGCTATGCTATAGATACCTGCTCTGCAAAGAAAGGTAAGTTCTTGGCATGGATTGCATTTGACTTGGAGCCATAGCTGAAATTCTGCCTGTGGTTTGAACTCAACTTGCTACTCTGGGAAAAAAAACCAAACCAATATTGCCTGTGTGGGAGTAAGTTCAAGAGTAAAAAAACATATAAATCCACACAGGTGTCTGCCTGAATGATGGGTATCTTAAGCTCTTTTTGCACCCAAGATATTCAGTCAATACAGACAATGGGGCTGGGGAGTGATTCAGTCATCCAGACACTAGCTGTCCACTCCAGGGTAAGCTGAATTACTCTCTGGGCTGCATTGACTTTACTGACATGGACCACAATGGGATCCTTAGACACAATGAGATCATTTCAATCGCCTGTGTGGGCCTTTACCCAGTGCCACTTGAGATGATCTAGTTGAAGATGTCCCTGCTTACTGCAGGGGGGTTGGACTAGATGACCTTTAAAGGTCCCTTCCAACCCAACACATTCTATGATTCTATGATTCTTTGATGCAGGGTATCTTTCATTTGCTTCTCCTTGGAATGCCTTGTACAGCAGTAAGCGAAGGCATCATATCTCTGTATGGCAGTCCTATAAAGGTAAAAGCTCTCCACTCTGCCTTTAGTGTGAAAGGCCTAAGCTGGCCTAGCTGAACGAGGAAAAGAAAACTATTTTTTGTAGCCCTTCTCTAGGGTATATGTGACATTCCCACACTGACTCAGGGATACAAAGCCAGGAAGAGCTGATGCAGTGATGAGAATAATGAACAGGGATCTCCACTCTGTTTGCAACTCTCACTGTTAAAATGGCTGTAACAAGCCTGGGCTAAAGCCCTGAGTCAGTCAGGTCCCAGACTGCTAGCCCAGCAGTTTACCCAGAAGCCCACTTTCCTTCTTTGATCCCTTTGGATGCATCCCCGCTGTGTATTGGTCTTGCTTCATTACACAGTGGGGACAGCTGTACAGAGAAACCTTCTGTATATATCATGAATCAGCAGAAATAATCACATTTAACAGGAATGTGTGTCTGAGAAACACATCAAACAGAAAGACCCTCCTCTCCCACTGTACAGCAGAAATACATGTGTTGTTGACATTTCCAACTAGATCTCCTGCAGGGATGGCACTTCATCTGTCACCTTGCCTCGCATTGCCCTTCTGTTCCTGAGGTGTGACCCATCTTTTATGCCAAGAGCCAAGTTCTGTGCTTTTAAGAAAAAAGTCAGCAATGGTAGCTAAAGACCGTTTTTACTGATATCAGCAAGAATAGGCCCATTAATTCCATTAATTTCTATATTAACAAGTGTGAAAGAATGATCGGCTTTGACAAACAAATGGAACAACCCACAGTCTCTGAGGACAGCGTGTGCTAAATAAACTTCATAGAATTTTCAAGATTTTTGGAATGAAGGCCCAGATCCATAAAGGCATTTCACTGCCTGAGTCCCACTGAAATTAATGGGAGTCCAGAACAAGAGTGCTTTTGTGGATCTTGGCCAATGTGCCTGAACTCCAGTCCAGCTGCCAAGGACTAGAGGTAATGGCAAACTTCCCATAAAGATCAGTGGAACAGGCTTCAAGAGATGATTTATTCTTAAAATCTAACGTTGAGGCAGATCCTCAGCTGAAGTAAATTGTCCCAGGCTTGTAGAAGTCAGTGGACCTTGAACAATTGAAACTAGCAGGGAATTGACCCACTTCTTTCATCGTTTTTTTCAGTTGACTCAGATGTTTTCTAAGAGGAGGCTGCTGGCAGAGACTACAGTGATGGCCTATTGGACTATGGGAAGAGTGAGACAGGCAGAGCCTGGTGGACCAGTCTTTGCACACTTTCCTCAACAGAGGACATTTCCATGGAAGCAGGAGGATGGGGAGATAGAGGGGTCTAAGATACCCTGATGTTTGCTGAAGCCTCCAAGACATTGCTGGAATATTTCCACAGACACTCTGTAAAAGTGGATCAGTAAGTGAGAAGCTACAAATCCAGCTAAAACAGTGCTGGATTATAGCATGCCTCCCCATCGTTTTCCCTGCAGAACATTAGGCAATCAGCTTTTAAATATTTTATTTGCTGTGAATTTCAAGCATTTCCCCAGCGTGCTGAAAAGTGCCAAGGACTGTGGCTTTTGATATTTGAGCCAGAACCCAATAATCTGTTGACCTGTCAAATAAGATATTCCCAGTGTTTAATAATAATTTTTAAAATCCCGTAAAAGTCAGTTCAGAAAATATTCCTGTTAAACAGACGCTGGTGGCTGCTTTAAACCCTTCACTTAAGGCCTATGTGAAAGAGAATAAGAGATAAGACCAAAACCCACATCTTCTTTGAGCACTGTGATCAAAGTACATAAGAGATGCTTCAACAGAGATGCTGTTGCTGTCAAAACACTGATGCTACCCTAATGCTCTCATAGTGCACCACTGGAGAGACTACTGAAGCACTTCCCTCTTTAAAACACCAGCCTCTCGTGATAAAACACACTGGTGCAACCCCAAACCCCGCAAATATCACTGGAAGTCTGACCAGTTGATATTAAGGGGCTTTGGATCAGATTGCTAATGGCCCGATTGGATCATTTGTTTTAAATTTGTATAAGTAGGGTATATGCCACTAGTCCCATAGATAAGTACAGATTACTCTTGACTATTAAGCATGTTGATGTGCATACACACATGTCCAGGGCAGTCAGAACGTATCGGCAATGGTGTCGAGCTGTACCAGCACTTTTCAGACCTGAGTTACAGGATAGATGAGCTGCAAAAGACTCCTAAATTGTTGATCCCATCACTGAAAGTATCTGTACATAAACAATGTGATGGCGGCAGTCCTCCTTGTCTCCCTGAGTAAACCCTTATTTTAGATAATCTATTTAAAAAGAGCTGTACACATTGGAGCTGAACTGGGGGCTGAAGAGATGAGGGTCTTTTGAAAACCTACACTAATAGGTGGCAGAATAATAATTTCAGTTTGCTGAGTCCTTTAGAAAGGAGAATGGGTCTGAGGTAACAGTCCCCATCATTGCTGAAAGCACAAACACAACCATATGATCCTGTTGAAAAGTTAATCAGGAAAGGAAACTGACAATATCCAACATGACCTTAATTAATAGAAAGAAATTGACCAAATTTTATATTTCAAATTCAGTTAAAAAACAAATTAAAATGACCTTCCTAGTCGGAAGCAAACAGCATCTTAAATTATTTCCACTTCAATTAATCAAGGTTGTAATTAGTAAAACTGGTGTCTTGTGGAATTAGAATAGATTTAGAACGAGTTACATTTGTACTGGGGAAGTGCTCGTGGTTTGCGTTTTCTGAATAAATACGAAAAGAAGAGGTTCCTGGGGGATCCAATGATGGCTAAAAATTAATGCCTGTGTACTAGAAATGCAAATCAAGTCCTAAGCCAAGAGCTTGGACCAGTGTGCTACTATCTACTGCCAAATGCAATAAAGCCTGGACAGAAAAAAATCCTAAAATTGCTCACATTCGAAATGGGGTTACTTTTGAGATCTCCAATGCACACATGTGTGCCCAAGAATAGCCTGAGTTGAGGAAGGAAGGCAAGCTAAGCCAGAAAAAAGATATTTGAAGTGTATTCTTCATCTTATTTGGTTTCCTTGTCTTTCTTGGCACTGTTCGATACTGGCTGGACGTTATTTTTCTCTAGGTCAGTTCAGCCTCTCTGCCCAGACGGTACGCCATGTCACCTCCACAGCAGAGGGGACACCAGAGCCTCACCCTCAACTCAGGACAACAGCCACGCTGTCATCCAAATGCTCTCAACAAGAATACTGGGTCAGAGCATGCAGCTGACGTGTACATAGCACCTTTCCCTAAAATAAGGTCCCTAAAGCATATCCATTTGGTGTCCTTGAGAACATCAGAGCTGTTAACATCAAGATGGAAAACAAAGAGACAACCTACGGAAAAAATAAGGAGACTGATGCCACTTACTCCTTATTATCAGTCTAGCTGAGGGGAGAATGAGGCTGGTTATCTTTGAGAGCAGCACACTAAAATGAAAACACCTCTGTGGGTAGTGCACCAAACCACGCTGCAAAGCGTGCAAACAGTCACCCACAGCTAGGCTCACGGTGGAGCTTGCTTACACTGCAAATGGATGGAAACCCCAACATTTTGAACTTCTTTAACTTTAATTGCCTTGTATCGTGCTGTTTCAATTCCCAGAAAGGGAAGAAGAGGTCACAGTGAATTAGGAAATGCTGATCCCTCTTCTCTTTGGTTAGGGGTGCTCCTTCACACCTTGTCTTATTTTCCTGGTGCTTTCAGGTCTGAGGTTCCATTCAGGGACTGGCAGAGGGAAGGACAGAGGGATCAGGCTGGGTCAGTCCTGAGCCCACAGGACAGTGGGAGGCGATAGGAAGGTGACACTGGTTCGATGTGCTGCCTCTGATGGGAGCAATGTGTGGGGGCAGCGGGTCTGTGTGTATGCTTGTGATTATAAGCCAGGAAAACTTGAAAAAACTGGGAATGAGGGAATGCAGAGGTACGTCAGAGAGGAAAACATGTATTTTATATGCTTCTAATCAATTAACTCGTTTTTAAAAATTACTTTTTCTTACACCTGCAGTTACAGGCAAAAATAAACAACTGGAAACCTGGGAAATGTAGATGGCACTAGAGGAGTAACATAGGAAACAGCCACCTGACCTGGTTAAATAACAAGTTAAAATGGTGACCTAAGCAGAACCATAGTGTTATGGAACTAGTCTGGCTGGAGGAGACCTCAGGAGGTCTCTAGAACAAGTTCCTGCTCAAAGCACCGAAATCAGAGCAGGTACACTGTCCAGTTGAGTCTTGGAAACCTCCGAGCACAGAGATCACACAAGCTCTCTGTACAACCTGTTCCAGTGCTTAATTATCCTCATAGAAAAAAAAATAAAACCCATTTATTCCCTCTGAACTTAACTTGTTCCAATTTATGACCACTGTCTGTCTTTCTCCTACTGCGCACCCTAGTAAAGAGCCTTATCTCATCTCCTTGATAACCTCCTCTAACTTACTAATAGCTAATAGAGCTCCTCAAAGACAACCCCTCTCAAGGCTAAGCAAGGCTAAGTTCTCTCAGGCTCTCCTCACAAGGCAAGTTCTCCAAACCTCTGTCATCTTGGTAACTCTCCATGGGGCTTCTTCCAGCATCTTTCTTGTACGGGGTCCCAAACCCAGACAGTTGCCACAGTACAATAGACAGGATCTAACGACTGCCAGGTGAAGGGGAATAACAATTTCCCTCGATCTACCTGATATGCTTCTGTTAACACAGTCCTGTATGCTGCAAACCTTCCCTCCTGCCAGGGCACACTGCTGATGCTTGCTGAGTCTACTGCCCACGAGGCCTTCCAGGGAAGGTCCAGATTTTTTTTATTTTATAATTTGTTTTAGGCGTCCACTCTTGCTTAAGCCATAAGCTATATTTGATCGGAAATGTATCCAGCATCTGATTTCACCACTCCAGGGAGCATGAGATTAGCTCAACGATTGCAACTGGAAACATAATCAGCGCTTTTAAAACTTTGGCAAGTGAAGGAGAGCAAAAGACAGTCTGAGACATCCACATCACAAAAATCTGCCATCACAGAGTTATATGGCTGGTCCAGCAGAAACAATTTCATGTGTAGATGTAGACAGAAATCTCCTTACAGAGAAAAAACTCCCTCGATTCTTGCTTCTGAGCAATGACAGACTGATCTCCAGCACCTGGGACTCATCCAAGCACTTATTTCTGCTACTCAGCACCTCTTCAAGGGGTATCAGTTTGAGCATAGTCCAGCCTGCCAACAACCAGTCAATGCAATATTTGAAACACCTCTCACACCTATGCTGCCCACAGGTAGTAGCAAGCCTTTTGAAGCCCTCCACCAAGTTAGCAGTGCAGGGTGCCATGCCCTCTGCCAGCCCTTGCTGGGACGTCGGCAGAAGACTGAGCCTCTTGGCTCCTCAGTCGTGGGCTCAAAGTCACCCTACCTCGTCTTAACTCTAGCAGGGGGTTGCAAAGCTGCCCTAAAACAAGACAGGGTCCATAAGGAAGGCCGACAAAACAACCATTCCTTGCTGCTCAAGGGAATAAAGCAGCAAAGTTGTGGGGTTTGGAAATCCTCTTCTGTCTGCCAGTCACAGAGAAGAGCCCCTCTAAGACACAGAAGACATTAATTAGTGTCTCCGGCTCTGCAGGAGACACTTACACAGTTCATCTCTGTGCTCTGTGCTTTGGCTGCCCTCTCCATTTTGTCCTTTTGATGCTCTCTCAGGGCTTTCATTAACAGAGGTTCAGAGCTGCTGCTGCCATCAGACATCTACTTTCTCCTAGACAATTCCTGAGGATCCACAGGCTACATTTATACTAATAAATAAAAGGACCAGGACTCATTAGTTGTCCCTTGGCATAGCATGGCATGGTTAGGCTCATGCCCATGTGGCCAGCTCTCTTACCCCCTGGCACAGGCTGGCCTCATCCCTGCTCCTTTCTGGGAACCATCCTTACCTGTACTGTTCCCCAAGACCTCACCTTTGAGGAACTTGCCCTGGTTACAGCCAGGCCAAGGAGCAGGCTAACAATTGCACAGTCTGGACAGTTAGGACAGTTCTTACACCTGTGCCTTAGCCCTCTTTAGTTTATTAGTGCAGGCGGAACCACTGATTCCAGCTTAAACCATTTAGGGCAAGTTTCTCCAGACTTAATATCCAGGATAAGATTTAAACACGCTTCTGCTTAAAAAACAGTCTACTGAAAGTGGAGAAACGGTTACATACTGTGAGCTTGAAATATGTCTACATACTCTTATATTTCCTGCATAATACATAATTCTGTATGTGGATATGCTCACAAAAAGTAACGATGGGATGTGCAAATGAATACAGCAGATAACTGTGAAATGCACCCCTGTATTTCCATTTCAAAAGAAATATCCTGCAAGGGTACTTTTTAGGGGGCTAAACTGACACATCAGTATTTGAAAACTTCATCCTGTGTGTCAGTAAAGTTGCGAAATTTACTTCTCTGTTGCTCTGGAATGAAATTCATCAGAACAGTAGAATATTTTTCTGCGTATCCAGGATTCATTGGCCCTCTGTCTGCTCACGACACTGCTAGTAAAAATACAAACGTTACCAATAAGTACTTGAGGTGAGACAAGAAGTTTGTGTGCAAGAGAGAGAGATCTCACATCCCTTGAGGGGATGTTTCTCAGATCTGCGATGGCTCATCTGGAAACAGCTCCTTCCTGAAAATTCCCCTTGCTGTAAACGGTGCTGATGCACTGAGTGCATCCAGAATAACAGCCATTTTCATGAAGGTCGACTGTCAAGCACACAAGTGCCGACAGCTTCTGTCAGGCTGATGTTGCCAAGCAAGTTCTTCATTTAATATGTAATAAGGGAATAGCCATCCAGGCTCAGAGCATGTGTGTAAATAGAGAACAAGAGATTTATATTGTACTTGCATTTGGTAAGTGCAGAGGGAACATCAAATGGCCATATGCAGCTAATGAGATGAGAGACTACATTCAAGAACTTGAAAACAATAGAGAGTGAGAATGACACAGTCAATATGATGGGTTAAAGTCAATTTGCTAAGGGTTTATTCATGTCAGAGGATCAGGTTCCCAGCACGTGCTTCCGAAAAATGCTCAAGACAATCAAAATATACGTGTCATAAAAAGACAAGAGAAAGCAATAGAAAAGAGGTTCCTTCTAGCTTAACCAGGGGAAATGTTCCAACCTCAGCTCTGATGTGAGATCAGGTTTTTATTCCTGCTTTGAGTCAGAGAGGAGCGAGCAGACAGGTGCATCTGGCCCACGCTGCTCCTCAAGAACCACCGTGATTCACCACTCGGGAGCAACCAGCGCATTGTGCCTCTCAGATTTATGCAATAGGTAAATCTACATTTTGAAAACAACGCCAAAAAATCCCCTCATTTTTAGACATCTTTCTGCCCCTTTCTGAGTTTATGTTTTACGGTTGTTCCTTCATTTTGATCTTCCCCAGAAGATACCAGCCAGACGGAGGTTGTGGATGTGTGTGATGTCAGAAACCATTTACATCTGACCTACACAGACCCTGATGCAAAGCACAGTGAAGTCAGTGACAGGCTTTTCTTTCCTTCCTGTAGCGCTGGATCAGGTTTGTGAAACTCAAAATTGCAACGGGAGAGAAGAGCCCGCACAGGTGGTTATCTTGAGATGCAAAATACCTTGCTTTTACCTTCTGTTTTTAGAGGTAGTTGAACAAGTTTTTTCAATCTAAAATTGTGTTTACACCCCAGAAACTGGTACAGAGAGTCACTCTTGTATACAGTCCAACTAGGACGTGCAAGCCTTGGGCAGTGACACATTAGTCACAAACATTAACATCTCCATTGGCACAAAAAGGAGGGGATAGCACAGAAGGTCTGAAATCTTGTAACTCATAAGGCAGCAGCAGCCTTCCACATTGTGAATCTCTCATGTTTATTCATGTGTTTAGCTTCTGTTTACACCAGGTTTTTTTTTTGAGATCTGGTGACTGAAGCTGGACAAAATCTCAAGTTTGGGAAGGTCTATTTCAATGGATCTGGAAGACAAAAGCATCAGCAAGATGAATTAAACAAGAGGTGAGATGGTGAGAAGACAACGCACTTAGCCCCAAAACTAAATCTTTTTTGGGAGGTTCTTGACTCATATGTCACTACTTCTCTTGCTCAAGTACAAGAGAACAGGAGAGAGGCAATCGTTAACCTTACAGACTCCAAAAATACCTATGCCACATGCAGCTGGTGGGTCCAGAGGAGAGCTACCAAGCTGGTGAGGGGTCTGGAGACCAAGTTGTATGAGGAGAGGCTGAGGGAACTGGGCGTGTTTAGTTTGGAGAAGAGGAGGCCGGGGGGAGACCTCATTGCCCTCTACAACTACCTGAAAGGAGGCTGCGGAGAGGTGGGTGTTGGCCTCTTCTCCCAGGTGAATAATGACAGGACCAGAGGAAATGGTCTGAAGTTGCGGCAGGGGAGGTTTAGATTAGATATTAGGAAGAATGACTTTCCTGAAAGAGTGGTCAGGCCCTGGAACAGCCTGCCCAGGGAGGCGGTTGAGTCACCATCCCTAGAGGTATTTAAGAAACGTGTAGATTTGGCACTTCAGGGCATGCTCTAGTGTCTGAGATTGTAGGGGGTTTTTTTTGTGTGTGTATGGTTGGACTTGATGATCTCAAAGGCCCTTTCCAACCATGAAGATTCTATGATTCTATGATTCTATACCACAGCCTTATACTCTCTCTCTTGTCACCAGACAAGGTATGTGCCCATCAGATGGCTTGATTTGCAGACGTGCCCTTTCATGGGACTGATAGCTTGGGTTAGAGCTATGTTGGCTCTCAGGAGAAAGAGAAAGATGGGGAGGAAAAGAAGAGGGAAAGCAATGAAAACACTTGATGGTGAAATATTGCCAGATCTTGAAATTTCTTCAAAAAACATCCCTCATTTCCTTCTCCTGGAGGTAATTCCTACAAAGTGTCTTTGACACTGAATACAATTGCCTTTAGGGAACAAAAAGTAAGAGAAGATGGGAATGAGCTCTGTTGCGCTTCCTTGGATCCTAAGGAGTTTCCTTGGACAGAGTAACAACAGGATACACATAGGGGAGAGAAAAGAACAGCAAAGATAAAACCTGCCATTTCTGATTTTGGAGATAACTCTTGTAAACATGCTCACTGTAGGAGAAAGACAGACACAACATACTTTCAGGCCACCTGGAGACCTGGCAAACTTATGTCATTGTGGCACTCTTTAGAGCATTGCTATTTAGCTGCCTTCTTGGTGATGAGTTCACAGCCAAGTGTTCTCTGAGAATGATCCTTTTAAGCACATGGCAAGAAGAGATGGGAAACAGAAAAAGTAAGAGTAGAAAGGGAAAGGAAACAAGATGAAGTGAGACAGTATAACTCCTATTCCTACAGCTTTTCAAGCTTTAGCAGATGCCAATTGACGAAGAAAAAAAAAGCTAAACCCATTTCTTCACATCCAACTTGCCCAGTCATCTCTTACAGTGGATATATGAAAGTTCAACAACATCAGGATGGTTATTGGAATCCAGTAGTTGGAGGAAATAATGACTCTGCTCCTTTCTGCTCTATATGCCTCTTCTCCAGTCATCACTCCTATAATTTCAAACAAATGAGCCCAAAAAGGGTATACGTTCCATTGGCTCATTTTCTTCTTTGTCAGTTAGTCCTACTTCCCAACCTACCAATTTTAGTCCATTGATTTCCAGCTCTACACTTCTCTTGTTTACCAAACATGATCTCAGCACTGTCCTTGATTGTTATCCATAGACCCTTTATTTGGATAAAGCTAATCTATCTTTAGCTCTTGCTGACTTATATGAACAATCCTTGGTATCAATCTGAATTGGGCTTTAATTACTTTGGATGACGTAAAGTCTAGACCTCTACAGAAACATTCTGTTGTTTGCTCTAACTTCCTCTGTGGTCTGGGAAACCGTCTGAACCCTGTGGTTTCATTTCCTAGATGAAAAACTGGGCTATATACAAAAGTCCCACCTGCTCAAGGAATTGTGCCAGTGAGCAGGGAAATGATATGAAGAACATGCTGAAATCTCTTCAGAAGTATCTGTTCTTATCAAGAAGCAGGTGGTTTACAATCTGGATGTGGGTCTTCAGGATCTCCTTGAGTTAGACCAGTTTGGTATTTTAGTGCTATCCCTGAAAAAGCCCACTAGCAAAACTCATTTGACCCAGTGAACTCGGCATTCCTCCTTGTTCCTTGCTGTTCTGAGATTATCATCCTAGGTAACTGCTTGCAAACCATAATCGTGAATGGGGCCAAGGTTTGACTTTTAAATATTTTTTTGTTTAATTGTCCTATCTAACAGGAACTTGCCCTTCATGAGAATCCTCAGGTCCAAGGTTGGTGAGATGATCTGGGTCTTTTGAAGTGGAAAGTGAAATACAACACCTGTTTGTTCTGGAAGCTGCTCCTAAGCACCCCACAGATGTTAACCACCAACTGATCCCAGCCCTCAGGAATAAAGTTCTCCATCCCCAGCATGCCTGGCCTCTGGTGTCAGCTGATCAATAAAATCCATGACCAGCATGAAGAGGATGGAAGGACCCATATTCAGGCACAGTATGGCTGAAACTCCTTCCTGACTAAAGACATGGTGGTCACTCAAAAGGGGCACTGGGATGGTTCCCCATATAGCAGGGTCATACTCTCATAATCCATATTGCTTCAATATTGGTGCATTTCACCAATGTTAAGGAGAAAAATGATGTTTTGTCATGCAAAAAAAAAAAAAATTCTCATGACTCTTTAGGTTTTTCTTTTTTCCTAATAATGTCTTAGAAAAGAATTAAAAATTCAGGGAAGAGGCTCACCATTCTTCTTATTTTGGGATGTATTTGTTCAGCATAGCATTTTCTTTCATACTGTGTCACGACTGATTTTTCTGAAATTTATCTATTTTAAATAGCCTAATTAGAAGATTTCTCATTTAGGTTATAGTTAGGGTGTCTCTATTAAGAAATCAACTATATTTACTTTTCAGGTGCGCAGTGAGGAACAATTAGATAATGATAGCAAAGGTTATTGAAGGTAGAAGCGCCAAGGCACATCAGTATTACCGCTTAATTCTATTCATGCATTGGTAACAGACTATACACCCCAGACTACTAAAATTTCACTGTCTCTCTCTGGTTTTAGTTTGGTTTGGGTTTTTTTTGTTGTTGTTTTGGTTTGGGTTTTGGTTTGGTTTGGTTTTTTCGGCTTTTTTTGTTGTTTTTTTTCCTTCAGGAGTATAGACTCTTTCTCTGGGAGCTGTTTCAATATATTATGTTAGGCACTAGTTCTCAATTATTGTTCTGATTGCAAACTAATTGACACGTAATGGTATGGTTGCCTCTGAAATACTGTATCTAAGTTGGGTCACTGATGTTTGAGAAAAAGGGGTCCATAATAAAGAGAGTCAAAGATCAATGACATGTAGAAGAAAATGGAGGCCCATCTAAGAAGAGAGGGCCAGGTAATAATCTGGTCATTTTAGCTAAATAAAGGTTTTTGGATTCTTCAGGAGAGTAAATAGTAGGGAAGGAGATGAAGCATTCAAACCATAAGCCAACACTGGCAAAAGCTAGGGGGAATAAAAGAGTAATAGAAAAATGTTATTAAGCATCAGATAGTGAAGCTCTAAAACTAACATTTATTTTGGAGTTGTGAGGGTGAAATCTTTTCAGGTTGAGCTTGATATCTTCAAGTAGGGGGTTGTATGAAATGGTAGCACTGGAATTGGTCTTGTATAACTCTCTTAGGCTCCTCCAGTCCATAAACCTAGTCCTTATTTTAAGAACATCTGAATGAGATGGAACAGAAGATGCATGAGAGAGGGAGACATAAGGAGAACCCGACAATAAATATGGTCAATTTGCAAGTGAAATGATCCCCACAAACATGCACCAAGTGCCAGCCTTGCAGATGTAACCAGATATCTGAAAGTCAAATTGTGACCTTTCTGCCTCCTTCCCCTTCACCAGGAATAAAGATATTTGTGATCAGAATTTAGCTGATTTGGGTTTTCTTTTTGGGTAGTAATGCATGAAGCAGAATATCATCACCTCCCTCATCTAGCGACATGTTCACTCTGTGAAAGTCAGATTCAGTGTGTGGCAGACAAGAAACATGCCTGAATCACACAGAAAAGCCAGATCTAATAACTCACTACATACTATTTTTACTCAGATCCCTGGGTTCTTCTTTTATTTTTGCAGCCAGTTTTTGTATGCTTTGTGTTCAAACCCACTACAAGATAGTTCAGAAAAGCAATATGGGTCAAATCAGACACTCACATGAATTTTCACCCTGTGACTGATTCAAAACAGAGGCACCTAGCAAAATGCAGAAGATGCACAACTGTCTAATTTGCCTTACTCTGTTACGCAAATTCACTGCTGAATGCTCCGACATATCCTTGCTACAGAAACACCTACGGTGATGCCTCCATCTATTACCTACACAGAAAGGTTAGTAATGACAAAAGTTGTCCTAGATGACCTAATACGTATTTTTCAAATGCAGGCTCTATGAATCTTAGACAACACCACAAATAAGAGACAGAGAAAAAAATGTACTGAAATAAAAGGAGGGCAAAATGGGTCACAAGAAGTAAATTAAAAGAATGATCTCAGTGCTGCCCATAATGTGTTCTAATAATAAATTAATCAACTGCACGATAAAAATCTATAGGGAAATCTGTTAAGATAAACTAGGCAAAATCTGACTTTGAATGTCTTTCATAGAGCAATTTCCCAGGTTAGTATATAGGTCAACTGACACACTAAAGCTCAGCGTTCACAAGAATGGCAAAAGAAATCATACAGCAGCTCTAGGGTCTTTTAGTCAGTAATCCATTAATGTAGAGAAGCTATGCTTGATTCATGGCTGCAGACATCGGGAGCAATTTTTTTCTGTCATTTGAAGCATGGTACATAATTCACAGTTTGTGAAAATACAGGATTGACCCCTCTGTGAGACAATGTCTGCAGGGAAGGTGGAGAAGGCTGTAGTTCTTCCTGCAATTGTTAATTGTACTACCAAAAAGGATGTTTCTTGCACATATTCATAGGCCATAGCATCCTAAGGACTAAACTCTGAGAGCCGTCAAATGTCTGACTTTTCAGTTTAATTTGGCAATAACTTCACTCCCAGGAAAACCCATTGACTATTTACCAAAAGCAATAAGCCACAAGGTTTGGATGGGAGGTAGTAAGGATAGACAGGTTGATTGGCATAGCCAGGAGGATAGAATGTACAAAGTAATTTTACCTATTTCAACTGCAGAACAAACCTTACCAAAAAAAAAGCCCAACAAAAAGCCCCCAACAACAGAAAGAGTAAACCAAAGAATCTCAGGCTGAATATTATTAAATAATGGCATCCATTATTGCTTTCCACTCCTCATGAATTCTAGGAAAATCTTTTTTCAAGTTTGAGAGGGGCAACATAGGGCACATACTTGATAACTTTTATAGCTGTGGAAAACAGACATTGGAATTTAGGTAGCTAAACTGGTCTGTGTCCATTCTAGCTCACTCCCAGCTTCAGCTGAATCTGGTTCTAGACTCAGTCCGAATTTATGTTTATGGACAGAGTCAGGAAATGGGACTTCAGAAAGCTGGGGGTTTTATGAGAGTCTTCAGTCAAATTGCTTACATACTTTCCAATTCATTCTACAGGGAGAATCATAAAAAACAGGACTGGAAAGGTCTTTGAGAGGTCATCTAGTGTACACTCATGCACCAAAATCCACTCTTATCTAAACTTCTTCCAATTACAGCATTCAAGAGTAAAATATATTATTTGGATGTGTCAGCTTCTTGGCAAAATGTAGGCAATCTTTCCTAAGGAATTAGGGTTTGCAACTGAATCCCTTAATATTCCGCTCATGCTAGACCATTTTATTTTTCTAATGTAATCCTCCCAACGTCCTTGCCTTCAGCTGAACTTTGAAATATAAAATCAACACATTTACTGAATTTAAAACTTCTTACTGAAATGTTTTCACATGTTCATTTCTACTCATTTCAGAACAGAGGGCATTAACCCAATATACTTTTAGACAGCCTGTAAAATCACTAAACAATAGTAAACTTGGAGAAGACCTAACAGAAACCAAAGCATGCAGCACTATTGGCACTACTGACCATGAGAGATCAAGCAGAATAGAAAACAGTGCAGCAAGGCTTTGTACATTAATCCTTTCATCACTATCTTCACTTTCCCACTGAAGGGAAAGACAGATATTTCTGGAATAATTTTCAATATGACCTTGCAGATGAGACAAAATACTCTCCAAGCACCAAAGCAATGAGCATTCTTTCATTGGGTTTGAAACTAAATGGTGTTTTTAACCTGAAATAGGCACAAATACACACAAAACAGAAAGCTTGAGGATATCATCTTCAAAACCCAACAAATAAAAAAGTGGAGAGAAAGGAAAAAACACTTTTAAAATAGATCTCCTTATTTTCAATCCAAATTTCCATAGTCTCACTTGTCTGCATTGCTGTTTGGATCAACATCAATGGCCGTATCTCCTTTCAAACAAAATGGCTGTTGGTAGGCCATGTGACTCCCCGCAGTAAGAGTGCCCTATTTTCTGACTACAAAATCTGCTGCTATTCACTTGTCCTAGGGCAGCCAAAAATCTACTGCTAAATAGTCCTCGCTCCTACTGTGTCTGCCCTACTTTGTGATAACAGGTTATGCTGTTATCAATCTGCCATAACCCAAAGGAGTAATGTTGTTAACCATCTTGCATTTCAGACTGCAATCCCAGTAGCATCTCTGGAGACTGACTGAGATTCCCTTATCGGTTTTGGGACCATACTTGAATTCTTAATATATCAAAGGTTTTCCTTCAGTAGCAGCTCCTGATCCTATATGTGATTAAAAGGGATACTTTTTTTTCTTCTGCATTTCCAGACACCTGCATAAAAGTAAACTTCCTACTCAGATTTAGATAACCAGTAGCCTTAAAATCAAGAGGTAATGAATTTTATATTTGTGATCTAAAAATGAAAAATCATGGTTTTGCTTACTCGAGGCTTGATTTTTGCATGTTCTCTTACAAACATTCTGCCTATCGATGGGAAAATGGTAATACAACCTCTTTCCCTACAGGGTGATCAACAGTTTGTTTTATAAGGAACTTCTAATTGATTGGTGACATAGGATTCATCTTACTCCACGGGTAAATCTATAATTGTAGCTGTCTCTTTCTGAGCAAGTCACCAAAGGCTTCCTTGTAGTCAACAGAGATCTAACCAGGGTGTTCAATGGAACTTAGGGTGAGATTAATCTTAAATTATTCTAATTCTTCATATAATCTATGAGTTATATAAATACTCTTCATACATGCTGACATGACCTCAAGAAGAGATCAGACGAATTACACACCTTACCTGTATTGACTATAATGAAAGCCTCAATTAAATCATAGAAGCAGAAGCTCACATCACAGATACTTAAAGATTTTCTCAGGTGAATTTCACCTGGGTGTCTAAAAGAGAAAGGCATTTCCATAAGGCAATATGTTCAACTGTGTTAGACACCTGTCCTGAGATCTCAGCTTTCCAAAAGTATGGTTATACCGTGAGCCTAGTTGAGTACTGCAGGTTGGGAACCTACATATCAAAGAGCTAAAGCCGTGTGAGATGAGAGCTGCACTTACGTTCTGTGGCCTTAGTGGGCAGGGACACCAAATCGGTTAAAAATAATGCTTTTACTGTGCACAGTGTATCTGCCATAGTGTGGTTCCTACTCCATGAAATGCTGTGAGATGGGTCCTCAATAAATAAGCCATGCTGTATGTTTTTTTCCTAGCATTCCTCTTTCCTTCTTTGAAAGTCTGGTGGTCACCTTATTTTCAAATGACACTTGAACTGAACAGCTTCTAGTGTCAACACTGAGAGTTGATGTCTGCCTGCTTAACAGAATGAGAGGGGCATGGCCAGCTAGAAAATCTGGAAATAGGCTCACTTTGCTCATCTCTTCATAGAGAAAGACTTCACACTCCTCTCTCCTTGCCCAGCACATATGCAACTCTCTTTTCAGGCTTCCTAATATTGCTGCCTGCTCTGGAAGTCTTGTCTGTCTGCCACTCTGCTCTGAATTTAAAACGTGAGGCAACCATGACAATTCATAACAACCGCAGTCCCACCAAAGGCAAAAGAATTAGCACCCACCTAAGAATGGATTTCTAAAAGAGCTGTGCTTTCACAGGTCAATCACTAAAAAGACTATGCAATGGCATCCTATTGTTTTATATGAAGGAATATGAGGCTTTGTTTCAGCCTTTGTCAGGTTTAGTTCTCAAATACACATTCCAATAATTCTATTTTTGTTACTTGACTGACTGTAAGTGTATGTATTGTCTCACATCTGGTAGGCACACAGTAATTCTATCCAGTTATTCTTTAAAGTTTGAACAAGAAGCTTGCAGAGATTCTGTTTATGGACACTGAGGATGCCAAACAACATGGAACAAATATGAAGGGCCTTGGCTTAGCATGATGTTGATAGGAGCTGGATACGGTTTCTTGATTCTCTAGTCTGAGCTCCAACGAGAGCAGCCAACAGCCTGCACACCCGCTGAGAACAGCCAGAGAGCCCAACAGCGCGCTGTGGCAGCTTCTCCCTACCACGGCCCAACAGCCGAGCGACAGGAGTGCTAGCAAGCCTGGCACAACCGCTACCAGGGCGTTTGGCGTGCTGCTCTGGCGAGCAGGCTGCGTGGGAACATCTGCCCCTGAAAGCAGAAGAGAAGAACCAAGAATGAGGATAATGCGGGAGCGCTCTTGGACAGACCAGAGAATCCTACTGATGCAAGCACAAGCATGAACAAAGGGTCATTCTGCTCCATCCCCTGTAATCCAATCAGCTAATATCCCTTTTTAATTAGCTACAATCAAGTTAGCATAATGAGTGCCTTCTCTGTTTACAAGCTTCATCTGTCCTCTTCCATTCTTGCATCCACATCTGCAGTGCAGCTACGGCTGATTTTTGACGATATTTGCTAAGCAGTTTGACTGAGGGTTGTCCCAACCTTCCCATTAACCTCAGGGGCATCGAAAAGCACCATTCTGTAACTATTAGGCACTGAAAGAGAATATCCTGTTACCCTCATTCATAGTCAATGTCCTGCCCTCCAGACAACAACCCCTACCTCTCCGGAGAAATATTCATATATTGCCAATAATCCGATCTAATGCATCAGGGATAAGAGAGCCTTGCACAGCCCTTGTACCTGTGCACAAGTGGAAATACGGAGGACACTGAAGGAGCATTCAGAGGACAGGCAAGAAGAGTAGCTGTCCTTGAAACCTGATGCATCACCTACACTTATTTGTACACGAAAAGCATTAAAATATACAAGACATTTCAGAGACTTAAAGGACAGTCCAGGACAAAGTCTGTTTTATAAGAATTTGCTATGGATCTTCACATTAAGGCAACAAAATAATTCTTTTCATTTCACAGCTCATGACTCTTTGTCAGATTATTGCATAGACTGCTTTTTTTTTATTGCTCAGTGGCTTTTAATTGGTGTCCATCGTAGGAAAGGAAATATCAATGCAAGAATGACTTAGAAATGCAAAATAACTAGGTTATTATCCTATTTTACAGTAAGCCTTCTTTTAATAGCCACTCATTTCTGCTGTTCAAGCAGCCCCTGTGAAAAGGGATTTTGTCCTTCAGCCAGAATAAAAGACATCTTGATGCTAAAAATAAAAGAAACGGGAATCACTTGCTGGAGCTGGAATCCTCTCCTGCAAGAAGGCTCTGACAGCACCGAGGCTGGCAGAGGAGTGTCGTGATGGAACAAAGGCAACAACAGCCCTGAGACAACCCCCTGCACAGCAGGAGGAAAATATTCATAAGGGTCTGTATTTCTTAGAAACCACCCAGTGATGTCTACTGTCAGGCTCACTTAAAATACGCAAGCCTTTCCATCAGCCAAAGATTTTCTAATAACCGCCTGTAAGCTAGCACAGTCCAGCTACACCAGTGTAAATGGGGCCAAAATAACATCCTGTGGATCAAAAATTGAAGTTAATTAAAGCAAAAAACTGCCAGAGTTTGACCTTTATTTTGAACTTTTCCTGTTCTATTTTTTTTTTCTCCTTTTCCTGAGCTACTACATATCTGCTGCTGAGATAAATCAGAACAATTCATGGCTTCAACTGAGCAGTATGGGTATGCAGTATCTCAAGATCTGGCACATACAAAATTGAATGCTCCTGGTTTTAGAAATATTTACCTAAAGACAGTCTGCACCTGCGCTCAGACAAAGAAAATTACTCAAATGGGAGATTCCTCCCTGTAAAGTATCAGCTTTTTAAAATCCAACTAAGAAAACTCCTTTGTGTCACTGCTCAGCCACCAAGTGCCCAGCAGCTAATTAAAATGCACAGCTCCAGCTAGGAACCTTGTTCTGACTTCTGGCTATAACCGGCAGGCTTCAGCCTGCTTAGATAAAGGATAATGGGAAAACGTAATGTCAGAGAGCTCGTTCTCTTCCGCTTTGTTCCTTTTCTTGCGCTCACCAGGAGCCAATCTGCAAAGAAGGGTCCAAAGTCTGTAGCTCCCCAGTCTTTCAGTTCTCATCTAGCACACAGCCCTCCCGTTCCTCAGCACTCATCCTAACAAGCAAGCCTAGTTCGAATAAGTGCAAATCAGTTTATATTAAGTGATGTGAATGATTGGCGTTCTCAGTGGACAGTGGTAAAGACCAAGGGTCACTTGCCTCAGGGCCAGGTATTTAGATGTGTTGACTGTCATTTCAGCGTATATCTCAGAAAACTGCCTCTATCAAGCCAATGTCATGATGCTTTAAAAGGTGAGTTTAAAAAAGGTGAGTTTAAAAGGTGAGATGCCTCTAGCCAGGCATCTCCGGAACCCAATATGACTCTGCACATGCAACGCACCCAGCTACTAGGTCTAAACACAGCAGCTGAGTCAAAGACGGTGCCCAGCAAGCTCTCGCTCCCATTATGTGACTGGTCATGGGCAAGGACACATCACTTGTAACACATCTGAGCTTCTTTATTTTCTCTGTAGCCCACTTCTCTGGGGTAAACCAGAGAACAAAGCAGAGTCAGAAACAGCCTGAAGTAAAGAAGTGTCTCTCTCTGAGATGTTACAGAATCACAGAATCACAGAATGGTTCCGGTTGGAAGGGACCTTAAAGATCATCTAGTTCCAACCCCCTGCCATGGGCAGGGACACCTCCCACTAGACCAGGTTGCTCAAAGCCTCATCCAGCCTGGCCTTCAACACTTCCAGGGATGGGGCATCCACAACTTCCCTGGGCAACCTGTTCCAGTGCCTCACCACCCTCACAGTAAAGAATTTCTTCCTAATATCCAATCTAAATCTGGCTTCTTTCAGTTTGAAACCATTACCCCGTGTCCTATCATAACGCTCCCTGATAAAAAGTCCCTCCTCATCCTTCCTGTAGCCCCCTTTAGGTACTGGAAGGCTGCTATAAGGTCTCCTTGGAGCCTTCTCTTCTCCAGGCTGAACAACCCCAACTCTCTCAGCCTGTCCTCATAGGACAGGTGCTCCAGCCCTCTGATCATCTTCATGGCCCTCCGCTGGACCCATTCCAACAGGTCCATGTCCTTCTTGTGCTGAGGACTTTAAAATTTTAAGATTTTTTAAAAATTTCTTCATGTTCTTCACTTCTATTCTCTGCACGTGCAGGAATGCACATTCCTGCTGGTCCACTCTTAACTTTTTTTCAAGTAAAGGTTCACTACTGTTTTTACATAGCATCTACTGCATGACAAAAAAAGTACTCAGCTGCCATCATAGAGTTTAATGAAAGGACCTCCATAACATAATTACACAGCAAAGACAGTACGTCCCTTCCTGTCTTTCAGGATTAATTGTAAAACACAGGTAAACTGTAACTCATGAATAATCCAGTGATACCTACAAATATCTCATTGTTAATCCTGAACTGTGCAATGCCATGACGGTCCTTAATGTATCTGGGATGTTTCTTCTTTTTCTCACGGTAACAGCAACCTACAAACTATGGGCCTGATTCTTGCCTGCTCGAGATAGGTGTCTCCCCTTGATTCTAAAATCAAGCTTGACATTAACACCACTTTTTGTTTTGGGGTTTGTTTTGTGCTATTGCAGAGATACCAGCTCAGATAAAATCCTGCCAAAGTAACTCTAGAAGCATGGAGCAGCCCAAATGGAAATACATCAAGACTGAGAAGAGTCACACTGAATGAAGAAAACTAGAAATGAGGATCCAATCTGGATCCACAAGAAAAGAAAATCTCCATTTTAGTGAGGTTTGTCTGCGTGGGTTCCTCTCTGAGGAACTCTGAAGTTCCCTAATTCCTTTCTTGGCAATTCTTCCATATGCTGGTATGCTGTTAGCACACTGCTGGGACACAGATTTCCATGATGCAAGTTGCTTATTTTTCCTTAGTCCTTCACTTTGTTTGTTTAACTTTGTCTATATGCTTCCCATGGCAATCTCAACTTTGATGACAGAATTATTAACAGTGGTGAGGGCTGATGGGGAATCTCAGGCAGAGTAAACACAAACACTTACTGGTGTAGTGCAGCGGTTGTTATTGTATGTGTCATGGTAAAGCTTTATGAAAAGAAAAAGAAATGTTCCACTTCTTATAAAGCTAGTCTCATGGGATACAAACTATTCCATCAAGAAGCTCTAAGGGGATATTGTAAATGAGCTTTTTAGCCCTAATGAATTGATTTTTATTACCGCTCATGTCCAGATATGTATGTGACACAATATGAAGTTTTAGGTCAAAGCATTCAACAGTCAAGAAAATACCAAAAACGGAACAGCCATTTAACCTTCCATTCCTTTTTATTCTATATTCATTCTTCATGGGTACCATGATAGTCTTTAACTACACAGTCACAGACTAGTTTTCCCACTGGACCCCTACCTCATTCACTGCACATAAGACACGATGTTCACTGACCAGGTAGCTACTCAAAACACCAACGTAATGCCACTGTTTAATAGTAACTGTATCATTTTGTCACGACTTACTCAAACTCTGCATAATATGAATTCATTATTCACTTTTTTCTGAGCACGTCATGATTGTCATTATGTGCTTCAGGAGGGACTTACCCTCATAAGACTTCAAGAATATTAATATACCCATTATAAATATGAGGAACTGGGGTTAGACGCACTGTGAGAGCCTGTTTTGTTATGCCTATGGATTGATCTTTCTGAATAGTTGACATTTTTGTAGCACTTCTGCCCACAGTTTGTTGCACAAATGCTTGTGGATTGAACGTTTGTCAAAAAGGAAAACTAGCTTATTGGGATCTTGCATAGGATAGTGTTCATGTGAGGAATCAGATCTCTCAAACAGGGGCAGTTGCTTGTTGCCACTGATGACAGGAATCTCTGTTGTGAATATCCTTCCAGCGACATCTTCAGCTGAGTTGGGTAAGGCTCTTCTGCTCTGTTCCTATATTCCAGCTGGCCTGTGGTCCCGTGTGAACCCCCCAGCAAACAAAATTTATCGCTGCTGTTATATCAAAACTACATATAAAACATCTCACAAATAACTACACTAAGAAGATTGTCCCATATAACCAATTCTGCACCTGCAGGAATAATTTCTATCTACTATTTACAAGTGTCTTATCTAAGAACAATTTAATCACTTCTGTGAATCTCCTTCCTGGTCATTCCAAACAGGATGTTAAGCAACACACTTAAGCACAGCAGGAGCTGCTGGGAGAGCTCTTTATAACTGTCCAAAATTCGCACCAGGATGGCTCCTGTAGCCATTAGTCAATACATAATCGTGAAGGCTCAGTTAACACCTAGTTTCAAGTCAGTCCATTGTCTTAAACCAGTTCATTATCTCATCTTCACAAACAACTAGCCAACAAGTTCCTGGACTGCTCAAGAAATTAATGCCTTAAGTACAGCGGATGTGCCCACACAGGTACAGTCCAGCTACACCACGATTATAACTAAAAAATTTGATTTTCGTACATTTAACTCACCAGCAACCTCAGCTCCATAAATCTTGTCACGAGTTACCATAGATTTCAGCTGAAGATACCAGCACTTCTTCAGATGAACCCCCAGCCTCAAGTGTTGCACACCACATGAAAGAAGACCACTTTGGGCAAGGTACAATTTATCAGTCTTAAATGAAGGTATGATTTAAGGCTGAATCAGAATCAGGTGCGTGCATGGGCGTTCCTCTGGTTAACCATGTAATCTTGCTGTCCCGTGCCTTATTCATTATACAACTAGGATTCACAGCCCTAATATCCAGCCTTTCCAGGGGTGAGACAGAGTTCCTTCCCTTCTTCTACACTGTCTTGGTACCAAAATGAGAGGCTCTGAGAACGCTAGCAGTTGTCTTTTTGCTTTTGAGTGTTTGCAAACAAGTCCTATTGTCAAGGATTGGGAACCAATGGGACAAATATTTCTGGACCTCTGGTTTGGCAGTTGTTCAGTAGCATGGGGAATGGGCTGAATGCAAAGCGCTATAACACAGCAAAAGATGCAGAGGATAGAGTATGTTTAACACAGTCAGAACTGAGAGAGGATTCATCTCCACAGTCTCCAGAAGGACCACAGAAAGTAAGATCTCAGATCTTTGACAGATTTGGGCAATTTTTCACAGAGATGAAACACCCAAACAGGAGGTAAAAACCACAGCTGAAACCTACCTTTCAAGGCAGAAGAGCCTCTTTCTCTGATCTACTTCTTAAGAAACTTCTCAGGGTGACATATAAAAAAGTACCACCTCTTTCTGTGGGCTTAATCTTCACATTTGCAGCTGACAAGGGCAAAGCTCCGCACAAGCTCACTCAGGAGAAAGTAACATTTAGCACTTGAATAGCTACTTACCTTTGCCTATGCATAACTGGATGTAGTGAAATCTGGGATCGTTACAAAGTGTTTATCTAAGCATACAGAAATTTGGGCTCAGCTCCTTGCTCACCCGCAGCCTGCCTTGCATGACTTTGAGAACTCCCATAGGCGCAGAGATTCACAGTTATTTAAGAATCTGCTTACAGTTTAAATGCCTACTTTCCTCTGGATCCCATTTCACCTACATACCTTTGAAGATCAAGGTTTTACCCACTCTGTTTCAGCTTCCCATCTCTACGATAGAGTCAGCGTTCCCTGACCTTATGGCAGGGTAAGGAAGATAAATGAAGCACGACTGGTAACTTGCTCCATAACTCAACAGGCAGCCTGGAGACTGGGGAAGTTCTGCATGCTATTTTTATCTGTACTTCAAACACTTTAATTACCTGCATGCATACTGCCCAAGATGGCTGGGTAAATTTAAATCAAAATAAAAGAAATGCAACGTGGCAAAGTTAAATGAACAACCATGAATTCCCTGTGAAATAAGGGGGTGACGTAGTTCATGGAAAAGTACTTGCTGCCCTTCACAGTTTGGTCTTCCCATGCTTACAGCAGGGATCACAGGGAGTGCTTTACCACAGCTGCCCTGTGGTGAAAGGCTTTAGTGGTGGATGCTGTGCAGGCACACGGAGCCCAGGGAAAATGCAGAAGAGGAAGTAAGAATGTGTCACTACATACTGTCTTCTTCATTGAGATGGAGTTTACTTGGATGACTGGGATTTGCAAGACTTTAGCAGGACATTTATGGTTTGCATTAGCCAAATATACACACAGTCCTGTGCTCCTTTCCTCGTTATTCAGTTTGCCGTGGGTGAGAAGGTAATGATTTGTCCTGAAGAGGCTGTAAAAGGAAGAAAAGGACTTTTAGTCACCAAGTGAAGACAGACCATGGCTGAGAAGTGCAGCCCTACAGAGACTTAGTCTCTGAGAGGGAGGGACGCTGTGATGGAGCACAAAACTCTTGGACTCAGATCTGATGTCTGCAGGCTGTAAGAGAGGGAGTGAAAGGTAAGCTGCCCTCTTAACCAAGGGTAACTATACACACACCACATCAAATTAAAATAAAAATGGAGGTTAATGTGACATTTAGTACATGACCTCCTCTTTTTCCATGTTAAATCTTTTCTCCTATAGGGCTGGGTTGTCCTCAGTTTTACATGATAGGAGCTGTCTTAAGTTGTAGGAATGTTCTCCTCCTGGCATGTGGTCCTGCTCTCCAGCATGGAGTCAGGTATTACTTTAATTAACAGCAATGGTAGCTGTGCTTACCAAAAGGAGAGAAGGCCAGCTAAGAGCACCATTCAACGTAAAAATAAATTAGATCTCAGGAAATGGGACCACAAGTACATAATACTTTACAGACAGACACTGCTAAGCAGACAGCTCCCCTGACCCGAAGAGATTAATTTAATGCATGTACGACACTCCCCTTTTAAAGCATCACTCATACGAGGACAGTGTTCTCCTCTATTCACTTGACTTTGTGCCAGAGCGGGAGAGAGGACAGACAAGTTGCCTAGCTTTAAGAAAAATAGACCTTCAAACACACTATCACCAGATTTCTACACTAACATATTTTGTAGCAGGGCTGGTAAAGCCTAAACCCATAGGCCAATTTGTGTTTTAATTCATGCAGCAAATGGCCTTGTGACAAACTCAGTATTAACTCATTTATCATCTTCTCTTTTTTCTGCTCAGCTCACCAGCTACAGCTTTATTTGCAGGCTAAATGCTGAGCTGTAGATAGCTTGAGAGGCAGAATTTGAAATGAAAAATGAACGCACCTTAAAAACTTAGTACCTTGAGTGGTGATCTTGTCAAGCTTTACAAACTAAGCAGAATTGGGTTAGGCCTGCACTGAAAGGAGAGCTATCAAGAGAGAAAGGAAAGAGAAATCAGAAGGTGACATTCAGCTTTACTTTCACCCAGAGAGCAGAGAGGGTTCTCTGGTGTAGCCCTGGGCAGATCCTGAAGCAAAGCCATGGGCTGGAGCACGTTAATGCTGTTAACTTTGGTACTCAAGGCATGAAAGGAGAGTTTGGTATTGATGCTTTTTATGATTGCAGGGATTTTTTCACCAGCTCTTTTCACATTGCATCCTCCTTCTGCAGTATTTGCAAGTCAGACTTACAGTTTCTGACTGGTGAGGCAGCAGTATTCATGTCTACAGCAAAGTCCAGTGCTGCCCATCTGAAGCATCTTGTGCACTTGTGTGTCTGTTTTCTACTAAAATAAAGGAAAAGCTGTTACAGAGCTGAGACACCACGAACTTGTTTGTCTTAGAAAGAAAATGGACTAGAGGCAAGGAACAATGCAACAAGAATGAAAAATAAATATAAAAATTATGTGATGATTGCAAGTATATACAAGTCTAAAAAGAAATAAATACCATTGCTTAGACAATTCTATTTTTTTATTTTATTTTTTTCTTTTTAACCATATTTAGATTTTGTACAATGAAATCAACCTCTTTGTTGTCATTAGCACATCCCCATGTCTTAGCCTGGTTTCCTGTGAAACCAAAGATTATACGACATGTCTCCCAGAAACTCCTCCACCCTTTTCTCCCGATGTATTTCAAACCTCTTTGAATTTCCAACAGTTTTAAAGATGGGAGAGAGAAATCTTAAAGACAAGAAACTCATACAAGCTTCCTGAGAGACGGTGTCCAGAAAGAAGAAGGAGAACCGAATGAATGAGAACTGAATGAATGAGAACCTCCAGTGAGGAAAAGCTGCAGTGGGAATTCATCTGCCAAAATGGCATTGCACGAGCATGTAGCCACAAGTTGGCCATGCAGCACACGATACAAGCCAACCAGCCAGTGCCCGCCATGTCCGTATGCAGGGCATGCCTGCCACATCAGCTGCCGCTTGCCTAGCCAGCAATGAGGAAAGCTGGGAGGTGAGCTGAAACGTGTGTCTAGGGTGGAAGTCCTAGTATCTGTGGGCACTACCAGGATCAGAGAGAGAGGGCTCATGCGAAAAGACAAACTCATACTCTAGAAATTTGGACATTTAGTTCCACTGGATTGATTTGGTTGAATAATTGTTCAATATTTGCCACCAGCACAAAATGGCCATGACAGTTTTAAGATAATGGTGCCAAAGTGCTCAAGTCTGATGGTACCTAGACATCATACTGGTGGCAAGTGCCAAAAGCTACAGGTGAACTGTAACTCTGAAAATCAAGCTCCTTACAAACAGAGTGGGAACGAGCCCCAGACCTTTAAAGCATTTTACCTGGTAAGCACTTTGTTGTGGCTGTTGGGGTCCTCTCCACGGATCAGTTCAGCCTCAGATGCTGCTCTCCAATTTATTTAGAATTTTGTTACCGTTAGGAATTAAAACTTCACCCTGGGAGGAAGTTTTATCTCATTGTGGGGATGGACTTTCGTGCCTATTAGAGCTATTGCATGAAAGCAAGTTTTCCCATCATTTCCTGGTATTCTTTACGATTAACTCCCACTGCTACTTAGCAGAAAAAACAACAAAACCTTGTTGCAAGCAGAAAAGGCTAAAATCTCTGTAGTCCCCAGATTTCACATGAAGCTATATGCCTTCCCAGGAGTCTGTTTTCTATTTTCGCAAAAGTCAAGAGGTATTTAAATCAGTTATTGCAGCCTATACCAAGCCAGCATCTCTGGCATGCACACTTTTATGGAACAGGCTAACAACAAAATGCTACTGCCTCATAAAATTAAAGAGGATGGATGGTCTCGGTAATAGACATGACTCCAATTCTTACCAGCTTCCTCAGCAAATCAAGTTATGTCACTGAGGTAACTTTTCAGCATTTGCCACTGACAGGAACAGCAAAGTCCTCGGGGAGTTGATCTGGCATAATAGCTGACAAGAAACACATGGGGCAATTGGTCATGAAAAAAAGTGCACAGAGGTAAATTGCCTTCTCAAACGTCTTGGGAAAAGTCCTTAGAATAACACAGAAAAAAAATACTAAAATGCAGACTTTGAATTATTACCTCTCCCAACTCAGAAAATTATAATGAGGCAACAGAGGGAATCCCTCAGTGGACCTGACCCCAGTGGAGACATCTATAAACACCAAACCATCTGCATGAAAAGTGAACGTCAGCAAAAAAGGAAATAAGTTTTTGCAGGTGCAGTGAGTTAAATGGGGAACAGATAGAGGTCTAGGGGGTGCTACGGAAAGCAGCAAGAGCAGGCGCCTGGGTGTGAAAGGCAGGGGGGAGGTGGAGGCGGGGGAACGGGACCTTGCTCTTTCCTCAGCAAAGAGGCAAGCCCAGCTGTGTGCTTGAGCCGTTCCCCCCACAGCAGCAATTCCATCCATTATAGTTCACAGCTGCTGCTAAAGCAGTGGGTGGTGGGGAGAATCCAAGACAGTGTTATGAACTTCTTTAGAGCACAATGGTGCTGCTAAGGTATCATACATTTCGTCTTGACAAAACTGCTGCCCTGTGGAAGAGATGCTGACACCATCATGGGAGGTATAGAAAGGTATCTGATGGCGTAACAAGCCCAGAGAGAGAGAAAGAGAGAGGTTATTACTTCATAAGCTGTTAAATGAAGCTTTTGCAGAGTGTAAGGTTTTCCTGGATGAGTACATGACACTTTTCAGTCTTTACCTTCCAGACATCAGGAAAATAATAATAATTTTAAAAGTTTAAGTCATTTTGACTTGACAAAACATGGCTTTCAACTAATGCAAGTTCTCCTTGAGTGTGTTTTGTCCCTATTTTTTTACTTAGCAGATAATAAAAATTGTAAGGACCTAACAAAACCCTCTTGCCTATGGATTTGCATCTTAATGCAAATCTTCTAGGAGAGCTCTCTGCTGTATCATAATTTGTGCTCTGGGGGATATTTTCCATCCTTACCTTAGACCCAAGGCACAAAGGGAGTTGCCAAGGGCTGTAGTTTAAGGCAAAGCAGGTCACAAAGTGCGTGACCACATCATTGGCTACAAAAGCATCATATTTCTAGCGTGGTCTCTTCCTTTGCAATGATTTATATCTGTTTTCTCCTACCCTTATGTAGTCATCAAATATTTCAACAACATGCAGTACCCGAGACATGGCTCTCCCTGAAAGAGAGCCTGCTGCATAACAAGGTCAGAGGCGCAGCAGGCATTTTGAGGATAAAATTTCCAAAGCGATCTCAAAGATTCAGATACATGTCCATTGAATACAGTGTATATATATCTAAAATCCTGGTTTCACTTTGGAGATCTAGGCATTTATTTTTTTCCTATTTATTCCTTTTTTGGGTCAGGACCGTAGTTTTTCACTGTTACTAGGCTGCAATTTTCTTCTGCATCAGATTTTCTTATAACTCTGCTTATCAGCTTAATACACAGGATATACTGAGATATTTATCTTTTTTAAAAGAACAACAATTAGTTTTGGACAGGGAGCAATTGGTTTTGGCTTTGCCTATGGAAATATCTTTAAAAGAACTATGCGGAGTGATAAATTTGGCTTATGACATACGGCTTGAGGTATAGACAAAGGGAGGGGAAATTTGTGACGTGTTCAGTCCAGGTAATATCCCAATTCACATGCATTAAAATAAGTTTCTTGGAAGCTACATGGAAAGGCCGTTTGGGGCACCCCTTTAGTTGGATATTGTTTGCATGTACACGTGCATCTTGGCAGAGATCATCAATGTCTCCCAGCTGTATGTTGAGGAACCGCAGCCAGCAAAGGAAAACTTGAAATGTTTGCTCTGAACAGCTTTGTTCAAAACTCCCATCACTCACTGTTAATAAAACAAAACAGAACAAACCAAAAAGCCCAACAGATTCAGAAGGGCAAGCGGAGTCTCACTCAAAACAATCGCTGGACCTGGGACAGCAAAAAATCACTGTGAAAGCATGATCTGAGCCAAGCATGCATTCGAATCAGGCCACTTCTGCTGTCCATGAATAGAGGCCATGAGTGAAAGCTGTTGTTAGCAAAAGGACAAATCTTTACTAAGCAGCAGCATGTCCTGCAAATATCAGGCATTTAATACATCTCAGAGAAGGACTGCAAAGCATTTTGCAAAACACAGATGAAGCCTCATCATATTCAGAAAGGCAATCAGTGCAATTCATAGAGGAAAAAGCTATTGAGAGATGATGTTTCTTGACAGTGATACATTACCGTCAGTCAGTAGTTCTCTACTATATCATGACTGATTTCCTGAACCCTCTGAAAACAGAAACTGTGTTACCCTACCATGTTTTACCTCCTATGAAGCTTTTCCATATGAACTTTGACTTTGAGGCACCCATGGCAGGCTCTTCCATTCACTGCATATCCCAAGTCTACTTTTGCAGACCAAGATCCCAAGGTCCCCAAGATCTCCAGAAGAGGTCAGACAACCTTCACTGCTCAACTGCTCCCAGAAGAAAATGCTAATCTAACAGAAGCTATTTAATTTACTCTCTTAATCAATATATCAGGAATATAAAATACCATTTAACTAACCAACATAGGAAGGATTTATAGCAGCACTAGGTACTACAGAGGAATATTAAATAACCAGGCTCTTCCTTGAACCAGAATTTAGACCCCAGTCCCTCAAAGGATGAAATATGTGGTTATCTGCCTCTTCACTTACTGGAACTGAAGTGTGCTGTTGAGTCATTAATAAATCAGGATGAATTTAACTATATTTCTCTCGGTTTCATTTTAAAGCCAGCTGATAACTGTTTTGACAATATATTACAATCTGTATTGTTTTATTATTCACAGCTATTGTTCACCACAGCATCACAGATGACTGCTCAGTGGTGACAGTGCACAAAACATGCGCTTTGCTTCTGCCCACCGCTTCCTGGGGGCTGGAGTTGACACGTTTGTGCTGGGGGCAGCCAAAAGCGCAAGCATGACCAGCCATCACCAGGCCATCGCAGCGCTCATTAAGTTGCACTAATTCACTCCCCACCCCTCCTGTGACCGTACCTCAAGCCCTGCTGTGTGGTTAGCCCAAGATCATATGGAAATTTTCTGGCAGAAAAATAAATGGGCTGCGGGACTTCCCTGGCTGGTGAAAGCGTTCTCATCGCAGCATCATCCTTTGTTTGTAATAATCTCAAAGGAAACCCGGACAGAGGCAACGCTGGCAACTCCGATGAGTATAAAACATTACAGAGAGGTCACCAAGACCTCAATTTTTCATACCTCTCCCCTAGTGCTGCTACCTCTTCCCTGTAAATCTTCAGCTCAGTACCCAAATTCTTCCCTGATAGTCTGAATTCAAACTGGCAGCAAGGCAATGGATAGCAGAGTACGAGTCTCTAAGTATATTTGTTCAAACTAATTCATCCCCTTGCTTTTGTGTCCTTGACACTGAGATAGGGTGGAAGAAAATGTGTCATTTGATGACTTTTCCCTACCTCAATCCATCTTCCCCAATGCTTATTCAATAGTTACATGACTTGAATTCATCACGTCAAGTGTACACCAAAATTGAATTAAAACAATTTGAGTCAGAAAGCATACAGATGCTCACATGTTTCCCATAGCTAAGAACATCCTGTTACAGTAGCACAGCTGCAAATTTTAAAACATTTAAAAAGAAAATTGCTTTACATGGGGGAAGGGAAGGAGAGGAAAGATGCCTGAATTTAAGCAATTCATGTTCTGCATTATGCTTGCTGGTATATTTTGGAAGTTTTAGAAACGGGAATGCTGGGTAGAAAGGAGGAAAATTCCATTAGTGTCTCCATAAACTGTTTTAAAGATGCTCTGTAAAATGCTTCAGCACTGAAGAACATTCTTTTAGCCACGTTCTGCAGGGGTAAATCAGACACATCCTTCTTCCACCGAGAATTCAAAATAGAATTAAAGAACATATGTGTACAAAGGCTTTAAGAGAGGGATTTCTAATCAAATCTAGGTGACAAAAAACCCAACAGTGCTAGGGTCAGATTCTCAGCTAGTGCAAACTGGTGGTGTGGTAAAGCTGAGAACCTGACCATGGATTTCTGATAAATTTCAGTTGTCATTTTTACATGTATTTGCACGAGAGCAGAGAGAGGTTATTTGGATTTACTGTTTATTTACTGGCATGAAGAGCTGACCCAAGGCAGAACTTAGAAGAGTATGCTGAGCAGAATTATACCAGGGAAAAGGATCTGACAGTAAATAATATTTGCAATCAAGTCCTCCTCCGCATAACTACACAGCTCTGTAACAGGTACAGCACTAGTAATCATGATGCAAGGTTTGCCTCCTTGGACTTTACTCTGAGCCTCCTCTCCTTATGGCAAAATGAGAAGCCCACTTTTTTGGCATGTTCAAGCCTTTCCCTCTGCATTGTGTCTGTGAGCAAGGGTGTCATTTACTTCTATCAGTTCTTTAGTGATGACACGTTATAATAATCTACGTATAGCTGCTTATTCATTTTGCATTGCATACATATAAATAGCAGAGTATCAAGGCATTCTTCTTGCATAACTTCTCATTTGTGCTACACAGAATCACTGTCAGGAGAATGCAGGTGAAAATCTTGGCTTCACCAAAAACAATGGGTCTTTTGTCCTTGTTTTCAGAGGTAGCACAAGAGAAAAGATGAAAAAATTCATTTCAGCTCTGCACAGGAACACTGCTGTGAAGTTATGCTGTCTTTCATGATACTTATCAGTGTGTTTCCTTTCCACAGGCTGCAAGTGAAAGAAGAGATTGAAAAACTGAAAAGGCTGGGAACCTGTGGGAGTCCCCAGCCCTTTGCCCCTCTTTACTCTTCCAGTAGTAAATGGGTACTCAACCAGGCAAGTCTTTTGTCCACATCTTTGTTCTTTCCAGCTAAACAGTAGCAGCTGAGAGAACTGTTCATAAGGTTCACTCATCCATGGTAACAGAAAAATAGAAGTGTCCAGATCACTGCTGTAAGCATCTTTTCATTCCTACAAGCACAAAAATAGAGTACAGGGTCTTCCATAAGAAAATGACATCATATGCTTGCTTTTTTTTTTTATTTTTATTTATTTGTAGGGAGTTGCGTATGGCCCCTGTGAAGCCATCCATAGAACCCAACTAGACCGGGTGGTTGTGTGTCCATTTCAGCTGGAAGAGTTCCCTTGGCCCCAGAGGATTTGGCCTTGTAAACGAAGACTGAGAGCGTGCCCCACTGACACAGGTATGATTGTAATTCTGGAGGTTAAAAGGCCTTTGGAAATGGACCGGACCATCCAGACCAAAACCTCCTTTTTATTGGAAAATGCATCACGGGATCTTTAGTGATTGTATATCTCCAGGACAAGGATACCTGGCACCACATGACAAGAACAAATGCAAGACTCAGCGATCTTGTACAGCTGACACATATTAAATCGTCAACTTGACCTGCAAATACACCCAGGATTAATCCCTAAAGGAATTTTTATCCAACTTCTAACTTGGCTTGATATCAATTAATTTGGGACATATAACAAGAACACAGCAGGAGATGAAATGCCCCAATTCTTAACTATTGGATTTTCTAATTAAAAAAAGCATAAATAAAGAAGACATCCAAGAGCTTTTAAGTTCTTTTAATTAGAACATACAAATAAAGCCACACAATAACATCCAGAGAAATGTCAGTAATGCTAACCAAATGTGGATTCATGAAACAGTTGCTTACAGCAGAGCTGGAGCTTCCTTTTTATTCATATAGATTAGGATAAAAATTATCATTGTGCGTAAGTGAAAATCATGGCGAAAACTTTATTAAACTGAAATACCTGAAAGCCAGCACTAAATTCCTTATGTGGGTGCCTTCATAAAGAAGGGTTAACTTTCAGTGCTGTAGAGAAGAATCACTTGGCTAAAAGGAGGCAGTAAATAGGACCTGACATATCCTGGGTTATCTGATCTGGCCTTCAGAACGTCCAGAACAGATTCCAGAAAGTTTAGGTCCCCTTCAGATCCCATCTCATTTCCGCTACCCTAGGTAGTTATCTTGGATAACCTAGAACTTCTCATAGTAGACACTTACGTTTACACAACTGAATAATTTCCATCAAACAGCACTGCATCTTCAGGCAATGCTGGTAACTCAAGACTTTTGGAAAACCAATATTGGTTCTTGGCCAAAGGAATTGATTACTGCAGACAATTTTTTCAAAGTAAAAACAATTATGTATATATTTCAATTACTGACAATCTATAACATCCCCAACAAACATGGTTCATTCTAGAATAGATTTGTATCTCCCAAAGTACAGTTATATTCTCCATTTGAGGAACTACTTCATTTCTTTGTCTGGAAATGAAACAACTGATATGAAAAAGGTCTCTGATGTCATGAGTAGCATGGAGACAGTGAAAGGGTGGACATCTGCCAGATAGCTTTTCCAACCAAATTGAAGGAATAACAAAAATAGCAAGTACCATTGGGACCCGGGGGGGGGGCAAAAAAAAGAAAAGAAATAATGAGATAATTCATTATACACCATATTTACAGGCAGCTGTAGATAGAAGCCATTATATGATTTCAAAACTTAACTAGACTTTAATGGAAGAGAAACCAGATGGGCATTACAAAGAAAAGAATCCAGGAGGCTCCTTTACCTCCAGAAATTTCTGAACCAGAAGTCTCAGGAAACTGGGAAAGTATCCTTGGGAAATATCAGGATATGGTTATCCTCGTCTTAATCTCTTTCTCTGCATCCAGTTCAGATAAATATTGGGAAGAGAATCTTGAGGTGGTAGATCTTTTCTGATAATGAAGACTCTTACATTATCAAAATGCTTGTGTAATAAATGCTGCAAGTGCTCACTGGGAAGAAAGAAATACTGATGACAAAAATTACCTAAATGTGTCTTGATTTCCTTTCTTCTTTTTTATTCCAGGTTATCTACATCATAGGGTGCAAATATTGTAAGACCACAAAATACGTAAGACATTTTAGTGCAAGGAAATACCATCCATATTGATTTCCCCCCCGCCCTTGATAGGTGTCTCAGTTGTAGACAAACTTCTTGATATTTTCTGACCCCACAGGTGAGATTTTACATGTTGGCTTATTTTGTAGGTGTAGGTGATGATAGAAGCATTACAGCGCATGGTTGCAGCTGAGAACGTGCGGGACTCCTCTGACCTGTCTTGACCATCCAGCCTGCTGCAGGGCTTTCAGCAGACCAGGGAGAACATGGCATTGTACTGCCAAGGCAGAGGACAGAGCTGGGGAAAAATCATGTGAGTCTCCTGCCCAGCGCCTGGGATTTGGCTGGTCCATGGCTCATTTCATTTGAATCCCTTTCTTTTCCAGAAAGGCAAACAAATCCTATTCCTACAAATGGGAGAGGATTAGGAACTGGTTACACCATGCAGACACTATGCTGGATATTTCATAGTCTCTGGGACACATAGGAAGTTCTAGGAAATTTGAATTGATCTATTTCCCTTTTTTCTTCTGAAATAAGCAGTTCTTGCAATAATCCAGCCTCTTCACCCAGGGATTACGAATAGTTCAATTTATATGCCTGTGCCACTATCCTGCTTACCTGACGCTACTTCCACGTCTGCCCCTTCATGTACATCCTCAGCCCCAGATGATCCCTCTGCTAGTTCTCAACTGGGCAAACTTTTGACATATTTAGTGGAAAATTAATTCCCACAAGTTCAAGTGAAAAAGCTACTTGCTTCAACAGTGTCAGAACTGGACCCTGATCCCCAGAGGAAACGGCTACAGAGAGCGGTGTTTAAACTGCGGGATTCAATCACCTAATTTGTGCTTATGCAGCACCTAGCACAACAGGGGTTCCCATTTCATTTGATTCCTACATGCAGCACTATAATAGAAATAAACAATAATAAGATTGCAGCACTGATCTTGCTGTTCCTGCCGCTGTTTAATGAACTCTCATTATTATATTAAGGAAAACCAAGTGTGTATTCTGTAATTAGTCTTCTATCTGCCACATACCATAACTAGTCCTTACGTTCTCCCTAATGATACAGATACTAGCATGGGGGCTTACAAACGCATTCCCCTTTAAAGACAGACTCTATATGTTTCACTTCTTTTAATTATCCTCATTTTTAAATACGTGAAACAGCAGTACTTTTTGCATCTGGTCCTCCTATAATTTTTTCTAACAGCTCCCCACACCCTCAGAAGGAAAATCTTTCATTTTAATTGCATATTAGATTTTATTTTTGTAGGGGCAGACAGCTAATTCCTCTAAGAAACAAAGCAGTCCGGCATTCACCGATTTAAGCGTAGGGTAGCTGCTGCCGCTGTCTGTGACACCTTTTAGATTCCCAGGGATCTAAAATCTGCAAATTCCTCTGTGTAAGTCTAGACCTTCTCTACCAGCATTAGCAGAATAGGATTGCTGGTACCGAAAAAGCCATGTTTGGTCTCTGATTTCCACTCTTGTAGCTCCTGCAGCTAAGCTTATCATCACTGGGAACGAGATATATGCCTATTTGTCAGTAAAGAAATAGAATCTGACAACGTTGGAAAATCTGGTGTGCTATAAAATACCTGGCAATGCAAAGCATGATTATATATGCAAGCAGCTCCTAAAAATACCATAGCTCTTAACGGAGGGTTCATTACTGTGACAGATGAAATAGGTTTTTCCCAAGACAAGCAACACCTCCATTAAAGTAAAGAAATTAATTCTGGTTATTTTAACCAAAAAGAGGGGAGGGAAGAGGAAAGTGAAGAGCAGACAGGAATACAGACAGTAGACAAAAGGAATGAAATAGCTCCCGATGAGAAAATCGCCTCATTAGGTGTCATGGGCTTATTGGTGCCTGTGTGATGCCTGTATCTAAAACTTCTGCCAGTAAGTCTGCAGTGCTAACAGTGTATTACTGACCGATTTCCTGACAGACAGCATCAACCATCTCTGTCTCTTCCCATAACGCCAGTCTATCCAGGTGCGTTTCCCACAGCCCCTTCTAGAGAAATGGGAAAACTGGGTGTCAGTCAGAAGCTCCTAACTTGGAGGAGAAAGATCAAAAGCCCGAAGAATCAGCACAGGTTGACATGATGGGGTCCAGTGTGGCCAAAAATGCTCTTAACCAGAGGAAGCGTTGCTGCACGCCCTGTCACAAGGTGGTGAATCATTCCCTAAGCAAAGCCAGACACTCTTGTAGCCAAAAATCATCTTTGTCTTTGAATCTTTGTCTTCTTCCCCAACGGCCTTCCTACGCTTTCGCACTTGCAACTGAGCAGGCTTTGCCAGTACAGTGTATTTCCCTTGAGGAATCAAGACCTGCTCTGTTAACAGAAACGAGCAGCTGGTCTTCCACTAGGAGGGATTGCCAGCAAACAAAAGGATTTTCCAGCATTTCCCACTAAAATGACTTTTGGCAGGAAAATGAGAATCATTCACAATGGAGCCATTTTTAAGGGGTGCCTGTACCAATTTCAACAGGAACAAAACATGCAATTAAAATGAAGAAGGCAGAGAGACACAGCACAAAGAGATTGGTCTACAAGCCCCTCCACCAGCCAGGCTCTCCTCGGTCTCTCCAGCTTCCTGTGGGAATTGCTCCACTTTCCGTACATAATCGTTGCCAGCCCAAAGAAGAGGGAGAGAGAGAGATGCTGAGCATTTACTACCATGGCCTCTTTTATTCCTCATCAACACCAGGTACTGTCACACATGCCCACCACCCGTGATGTAGTTCCATGGTTCCTACGCTTAGCTTAGGGTTATTTTCACCCTGCTTTTGTGGTTCTGTAGTTTTAGCTAAGAAATTACAGCTTGAAGGTCACGTCCATGATTTGAACCAGACAGAGAAGGAAGCAGAATTTCAGGCCCCTTCTCCTATCATTATTGCATCACCTGAGAAGGCTCCCTCTCTGAAAAGCTTTGTTAGTTCCGATGAGAGTCCGGCTGCCCACCGACTTTCCCAAGTGAGAAATCACTTCTGTAACAGCTTTAGTTTCTTCTAGACCAACATTAGCAACTAGATTCCAGTGTAGTCTGACTTCACATTCTAAATGTCCTTTCCAGTATTTTATAACTTTGAGCACAACCACTGGTTTTACTCTAGTAGTAGCCATTACAATTTCTCTTTATTTAACGAATTTACATGAAAATCATATGGTTTCTTGATTTCTCCTCATGACAGCAAAACATCTCAAGGAACAAGGACTTTCTTTTAAAAAAATCTAGTGTTGACCAATGATGCTTCACTTTTTGACTGGAAAGGGTTGCTTATCAAGTTGCATTGGGATGAAAAGGCTCTAAGCTATAGATCCTTCTCTAATGGATCTCTGGTGTATGGACAACACAGTGAACCTGTTAAGTAAATCTAAAGTTGCCTGGAAGACCTGAATTCACTGGACATCCAATGGATGCTGTTTGCATTGCACATGCAACAATAGTCCTGTTTTGAGCTCAGGAGCAAAAATGAATGGTTAACCTTGTTCTTCAGGATATTTTGGGGTGAGGCTGAGAGCAGCAGGGGAAATGAGCTGTTCTGGTGGTGGTAACCAGCTCCTCACTCCTCTTTTTCCAGGTTGCCAGACATACACCTATCACATGGCAGGGATGGGAACAAAAAAAGAAGGGTAGATGTATAGACCCACTGTATAAACATAGTACTTTGTTGCTGCACAGCTTTTTCTTAACAATTACTTGTCCATTGCAGCAACACTAGACCAAGCAAACCAGGGGACTGTTCCAGAGCTGCATCCTACCAATGCTCACAGTCACTCTCCTACAACCTGCATACATCTTCCCTTCAATAACTCCAGCGCGTTACAGATAATTATACCACCTTGTACCATCCTCTTAATTCCCCTTCCTCCTTGCTGTTTACAGTTTTCCGAGATGCGTGTGTTGCCACAGCAAGAACTTCACTCTGGATCATTAACATTTAAAACCTCCAGCAAGATGTTTACAAGGTTACTTTTCTTTTAAGCCAACCTAAAGTATGAGTTTTTCTATGCAGTTACATATTTAGAGAATTCAAAAATACAGATATTGACAGGAAAATGGAAGAGATAACAAAAGCAATAAAAAGAATTTCCAGTATTGCTAAAATGCAGCATAGGTTTTCTGTATTTTTATCTCTCAGTTGTCTGGCTTGATTGCTGTCATTAAATTTTGTTTCTCCAGCATCAAATAAGAGGACATTGGTGCATTCTGTTCTATGTTATAGGTTGTCTGCGGTCAAGTTGCACTCTGCATGGAGAATCAAGTCTAAATTGTGATGTATACTGACCACTTTATAAAAAGAAACAAGAAATTCCATCAGCTGTGTTCATCGTACTGGTCTGGGAGTTTCCTAGCCTGGTGCAGTCACAAACTCCAGTTTTTTGAGTTATGCAAGCAGTTTGCTATTAAGGGTGTTCTGGAACAAAAGAAAAACCGTGCTGAAAAACAAACTCTATATGAGACACCTACATTCTCTGTTTCAACATCTCCCATCAAAAATTAAAACTAACTTTAGAGAAGTAGTCTGAAACCAGAGGCATTTTTTCAGACAAATATAGGCCTGCTTTCCATAAATCCTTGAATGTCTTATGCCACACAGGTGTTCAGCTGTTACATGAAAGTGCAATGAAGAACACCTGCCCAGCAGAGATGTGTGCCAGCAGCTCCAGCTGGTGGATGCACACAGCTCATCAGATGTTGCCCACTGTGGCAGCAGTAAAAGGGAGGAGAAAGTTTCCACACTTCCCAAGGAAATCAAACTGTGGGAAGCAAATAAACAGAGTCAGACAAGGAAGGAAGCAAGCACATGAAGGTCATCCATGATCCACAGCATGCTGAAAATGTCTGTGATCTGCACAATCACAAGCCCAGCAAGCAACAAGCAGCCAAAACCCTTCTAGCTTAAATGTCACTGGTCTGCAACTGGATTGCACGAGCTGCTGATCTGCTTGCCAGTAAGAGGAAAAAGAAGCCTCATTTTTTTGACACCACAGTTCAGAAGTTCAGCTTTGACTCTAATTTCCAGTAATTGCAGCAGGGTCTTGTAAAAATAAGTTCTTTCTCTCGTAAAACATTGACAAGAGGGATTGTTTTCCTTTTTCAAATAGAAATCCTGCAAGGTGTGGGGAGGAGTACAGATGAATGACACCAAGGACTCAATGCACTTACCCATACGCGGGTGTCTGGTGCCACTGGAGGTGTCCAAGGGCCTTGAGATACCTGCAGGACTGGCTGATATGGAACAGGATTGGAGCCTTCCTGAGGGGGCAACTGGGGGCAGCCACGATGCCCTATGGCATCTCACACGGTCCATATGACTGAACCTGATACTAATGGATGAGATCACCTCATCTATCTACAAATGTCTGTATTTGAGCAAATTTCCTTGGCTTTTTTTACAGACCGTGAAGAGAAACAGGTGCATTTAGATCACAGCTTCTCTGCCCTACTTTAGGGTGAGAGAATTCTTCCCCAAAAGACCCGTTTCTCTCCATTGATTAGATTGTTCAGATGTGGGATGGCCTGACTAGAGGTGGGATATCTAAATTGCAAGCATGTAACATCACCTGAACATTGTTTGTCACTGATGGCTACAAAAGGTGAAGGCTCAGCTCTAGGTCCCTTCTAGTTGAAGAAAGACTTGACATATAGCCAGCAAGTTTGAAGTGTCATACATTTCACAGTAGATGCTTGCCTTTCCTGAGATGAATCATGCCTTTGCATTCACTCAGGTGAATATTGCCTAAGGCTTGGTCTAAGCCTGGGGCAAGAAAAAAAAAAAAGTACCAGGAAGAGGAAAGATTTGCAACTAAGTGAAAATGTGTAAGTGCCGCTGGAGTGTCTGAGGTCCAGCATTATACATCAAAGGGGTGAGTGTTCACGCTCTGTAGCTCTAAATGGTACGTGAGCCCTTCTTCAGGTTGGGAACTCCAGAGAAAGTTTATGGGAAAGAAAAAGGGTCAGGAAAAAAGAGAGGAAAGGTGATCTCTGTCCACTCCCTCTCCTGAAAGAGCACACGTTCAATGTGAAGTTCTGCTGTTCTTGCATCTCTCCATTCTCACCCTACCAAAAAGTTTGGGTCAAAGTTCAGAGTAAATCAGCTTTTTTAATGAATCATTTAGTACTTACAAAATAGTAAAACATCCCACAGCATTAAGTTAGCAGTGATTAATGTTCCATGAAAGATTTCTGCATATATGGATATCTCATGCAATATTTATCACAGACCCATAAGTGGCTGGGTCAGCACTTTTATGACAATCCTCTACAGCCTCTAACCATAATACTTCTCAGATGGGTATAAATCAGGAACAGTGTGGAAAGGAGGGTCATAATCTATTCCTCCCCTGTGCAGGAGGGTTACAATGTTATAAAAACAGTAAATGTGCAATATTTCACAGTTGGGAACTTAGAAAAATAGTCCTGAGGTTGCTTTTTATTCTTCCTCGTCAAGATTTTAGTGGAGAGGAGAGCTAGTGCCCACTTCATTTCACTCACTGAGTAAAGGAACATGTTTTCTTTCATTAGGGCTCCTAATCTGGAGGGCTCCTGCATTCTCACTAAGGAGATTTAGTTGGAGAAGTTTAAACTGAGATTCAGTAATTGACTGCACACATTCTCCTGGTGCATTTCAGGGTTTACTTGAGAAGACTGTCCTAGCACACTCCCACTTCAACCTGACGCCTGGAGAGAACAGATGGGGGTTAAGATATATGTGTGAGGCTCACATCAGCATCTCTTTCCCTCCAGAGAAAACTTGTAATTGTACCATACCTCAATTTCCCCTATCCATTGCATGAGAAAACATAGAAAATAATTGTGATCTAGGACTGGATTACACAGCTTCTCAAGGTTTTCTCTCAGACATGGATGTCCAGGAGACTATTTTTTTTTCTCCTTGCAAATATAATAACTTTGTTTCCTAGGACAAATGCTTCTGAGATACTTAAAGGTCAACTGTTCTCCACTTTTCACCTAAAGGGCTTCTTATACCTAGGAAAAGCCATCCTGAAACTACTAGCCTTGATACAGTTCAGGCATGCAGGTAAGTAGCTCTAGCACTTCCCTCGAAGTAGATCATTGCTTAGTGCAGTCTTCCTTCAGCGCAATCCAGAGAATGATGCTGATTTACCCACTCACGGTTCCAAAAAGTAGGCTGGGAGCTGGTGCCCTGGCGTTCTAATTATATACAAGCTGAACTGTGTTGTATAAGAAGGATTTCCTGTGACCTCTTCCTTTATAAATCAATGCTATGAACTGTTTGCCTGCCAAACTCAGAGCAGCAGCAGTGCTAAAAGGTAGACAGAGCTAGCGGGAGCCACCTGGCCATGGCTGTTACTAGCCATCGGGTTAAAGGGAATAGTGATGTTCCTTCTTTGCAACACAGTGAGACCATCGCTGTGCTATTCTGGCTCTCCTCCTTCATGATTTCTCAAGAAAGGAGAAAGGAGGGGACAAGACTGTCATTTTATCGAGTTGCCACTTGGGCAGTGAGGGTCTGGTTTGCAGTAAGCGCACCGTGAGTTGCACTGTGAGTACTTTCCCCATCTGTTCCTGGCTGAGCATGAGGGTGTGAGAGCACGGATACCACCCGGGAGGCTGCCAGCTCCAGATTGAGACGCCTCAATGGAAACATCTACAGCGGAGGTGTCTGTCTGGGAGCAACGTGCCGAAACCCAGCACAGTTGAGGGAGTTTATGAAGCAATTCTGCTCCCCCACACTACTATCTGCCAGCCCCACAGAGGCGGTTCTGATATCCAAGGGCATTTCACATAACATTAGGAGTTTGTGTGTAGACAAATTCAGACCTGGGTCTCTATTCAGTATGAGAGTACATACACCTAGAGCACACTGTAGACATCCAAGTGTCTGAATTTGAAGCTGAATCATTCCCCTTGGGGCTCAGTTCAGGTGCCTAAATATAGGCTGCTAGTGCCATCTAGATGCTCTGAAGTGTCTGAGGACCTTTGAGCGAGCCGCATCCGTCTGGATGGGCAGCTGGAGGCTGGGCTGGAGACCCCAAGGCAGCTCTGGTGGCTCAGAAAGCTGAATACTGCCCTAAGCATTTTGGTCAGCAGAGTCAGCATTGAGGCCAGTTGCAGAGCTATCCAAAGGTTTTCTGTTTGGGAGGTTTGTGTCCCTCCATCTTTTATTCTTCAGCACTGTGAATTTAGCTATTTGCATTTGCATATTAAGGAGATACCTTAGCTTCACTTCATTTATTTTCCACAGGAAAGTTGAAAGCAACAGTCTGTGCACTGCAGGTTGTTAAAAATGAACTCTTTCCTCTGGGTGCCAAACAACTCCCCTCCCTAGAAATGCAAAGGTTTCCTACAAAATGTAAAATTAATACCATCTCTTTTTCCTCTTCATGTCTTTTCTCTTTGTCTCGTCTTTTATTTTTCAGTGATGAAATGGAACCAAAAAGAAGAGGAAACAGAAGCTGGGATCATAGGAGAAAACACAGAGCCCCCGATAAAATGAGGGAGAAAACTGTGGAAAGCAAATGCTTTTCTAAACTGTTCAGATCAATCACAACAACAAAAGTTTCTTTCCAGAGCCCACTGAACAGCAGTGGTTTCGGTTGTCTGCTTGGTTTGTGAAAGGAATTCTTTTAACAAATTTGCAGCTACTTTCAGACTCTTAACATTCAGACAAGCTGATCCACACCAGCCACCCAAATGTGATTTCCAGTGGCAAAGGCAGCTCCACCATTTGCTATAGAAGCCCTTTATGTTACTACTATTTTTTATGGACATCACAACAAACCAGGCAGGGACTGGCCATTAAATAGGTCGTTCCCAAATAATGAGCTTCACATTCATAGCAGCACAGTTGTCATTTATAAGTTGTCTGCCACTGGTCCACAAAGCACTCCTGGCTGTGCAGTGCGATGAGCTGTATCAGGCTGCTCTTTCCAGTCTAGTACCGTGATTTCTCTCCCTCCCTTTGGTATCTGCAGGGAAAAACATGTCCTTGGGTACACCACAGATGTAGCAGTAAGCTACACTCGTCTAAAAGTACATCATAATGATTGCAAAAAAAAAAAGAATTTCAAACCATTGATCAAGTTTTCTACCAACTGGCAGGTCCTAAAATAGTGACAATCCCACTGTGCAGGAATCCAAAGACAGTACATTCATGCCCTCATTGCAAACTGTTTTCTTCTAGTTTGGTACACGTATGCTTCCATACTGCCATGTCTTAATACTGCAAATGCACATCGCGTTGCATATTGCAAAATGTCTGCTCCATGATCTAAAGCAACATGGGCGTGACAGAGCTGAAGGACTTGTGACACCTCCTGTGGTTTCTCAGCAACCTCCGATAACAGAACCTGGAGTCTCAAACCTTGGTCTCTGTTTTCAGCCTCTCAACAAATGCATGTGATGAGAGGCCACTACGCACTTCGTTATTCACTTACAATAGGAAAACATCTTAACATATACTGAAATATAAAAGGACCAATATGCACAAGGACCCTAATATAGAATGAATGTAGGAGCACCAGCAAACAGCAAAACAAACTCTGAGGCTACATCCACATTAGGAAGTAGTGCAAGCCCAGAAAGAAAAACATAAAGGAAGTTGTTGGCTATTTGTTAATTCGGAAAAACTTTTAACGTAACATTCCCTCACCAAGATTTCTCCTCAGAGATGTTATTTTTCCCTTTTTAACACAAGGGATGACAAGGCAGACTGGAAAACACTGCGTTCTATTTAAAAGCAAGTGGTTAGGATATATGTTTATGTTAGGTGAAGTGGAGGAGAAATTAACATCTGTTGGCTGATAAGAGGGCTACCATTAGGCTAAGGAGTGGAGAACAAGGCCCACAGCTTCTCCTTGGGGTCTAGCATGGCCTTGGTCCAGAGAGAAAACCAAAATTGGGACCACAATTATCAAAATTATTTCAGTCAGGTTTTGACAGGAAACCAAGCACTTGATTTGCAGAAGCATTTTGTACCTTGTGTATGGTGAAGTTTCCAGAAACGGTGTCCACTTCTTTCACTGAACTCCATAGTCTTGGTCCCACAAACAGGAGTGTAGTTGTTTGCTGTACTCATTTAGTATTGACTCCTAAATGTTTCATTCTCCTGATGTGTTTTCAAAAATTGGTCTTTAACCAGACTTAAAACGTGTTTGGCATCCACTTCTTTTTGGAGTGAATTAATTTGCAGGTTATTAGTATTTATTGTGTAGGTTACAGTGCCATCCTTAACATGAGATTTGTCTCAAACATGCAAAGAGTTTGTGACTCGGATCTACTGTTCCTTCTTCTGACTTCTCAGTATCACATTACATGGTCAATAAATCTCTTTAAAACATTTAGGTGGTCCTGGAGTTAAAAAAAGCAGATAAAAGCACCACTGAAGAGAAATAATTTTCATATTATGGAAAAATCCCAAACTTTCTTAAAGGCAGCATTACACGGAGGCAATGAATCTAAAGAAAAACACGATGTCTGGAACTCTGCATATTGAATAATGGATTTGTTCTTTGTTCAAAAAATTTCTGTCCTGCAATGACTTTAATTCTCAGTGAGAGAGCTGAGTTTATACTTTACTGAATTTAAAAGCTATAAAATCAGATGTTCCCTGATGTACTTCTATATTTTATCCCAAATCGGGTTATAGTGGCACTGAATATAGCTATGTGACAAAACTTGTACTATATTATGCCATATTAATCCCTCCGTGAGAAAATAAATATTCTGCTCCCATTAAAGTGGATCTTATTCATAGAAATAAAGCAACCAATAAAACATTCTCAACCATGCACACAACCTGAGAACTCCTTGCATTTATTGATGAAATAGAGGAAGAATAATATCATAATACAAATAATGCTTCAATTTCATCAAATCTTTTTTGAAAAAGCTCAACGGAATTTGCAAAAGTCTGATACCTCAGAGGTAATTTATCTTTCTGGTCTCAGTGTACATGTACGTGCCTTGAGATACTCCTGCTAGCCAGGAGGAGAGGAGCACAGAGTTGGCAGGAATTCGTTGAGGCAGCACAGCACATGAAGTCCACAGATGATTGTCTCCTCGCTACTGTTTTCTGCCTTTACGTCTGTTCACAGGAACTACCTGTCTCTTCCAATGCGACTGAGGTACAGCTGGTAGAAAGTTCTCTGTCAACACTTCGTTTTGATGTCAAATCAGGTTCTCAACCAAGCAAACCAGATTTGAGAAAAATCTGATTTTTCATCTGAAAACTCAAGTCTTGCAAAGAGCTCTTTCCTCTCAATTTCCAGCACTTTGGGGCTAAATAATTTTCAGGTTTGGAGAAAAATGCTTGTTTTGGTTGGTAAAAGTCACTCTTGTGCTGGTGTTCATACAATGCAGAGTGGTCTGAGCCACGCCACTTGGGAGGTTATCTGGACCACAGCTACTCTCATGAGTCTCCACATCCCAGCTGGGGCCCAAACAGATAACGAATAAGTTATAATACTCAACAAATCAATGAAAGACTCAATGACAGAAACCAGGTTTCTTGATTCCTGTTCAGTGCCCTCTTTATTAGAGTGAGAATATGTAAATACTTATGTGATTACTTATGGGTGATCACCTCATAAACGTAGCAGTGCTATGAATGCGTGGACTTTTGAAGATCCCGCTGTCCAAATTTTCATTATATTATAATCTCATGGTTAGAACGTGAATACTTTTAATTAGCTTTTAAAAAAAAGTAGTCTTCTCTGTAGCAAGCCCATCAGCATGATTTAGGAACAGGCTCTCCCTAATAAGTCCACCATCCACAGTTGCATATACTGACAACTTGCTTTTGATATTGTATTTTCTCAAAGTCCATAACCCTAATAATTCTAATAAATGTGATTTGTGCCCAGATCAGGAATTTGTTTTCCTGCAGGATGTTTCTTCTTTTATGCTGGTCTGTCTACTCTGCTGTGAACTGATCTTATTTGTTGGACTTACTTTGGATCAAAGTCCTGACATAAATAAATAACATGCAACACAGTGTTCCTCTCTTATTAGATTTGGGGCCTCTGGAACTCAAAAAATAAAATTATGTTATTATTACATTTCTTATCATTCTAATGGTTTATTATGCCAAGCAAAGGAATAGTTTGGAACAAATTTAAGTCAATGTTTTGGCATGTCCTGCACCTAAGAAAAACACTAGTATCCAACGATATAACATAAAGACTTAAAATTACCTTTACTCAACTGCCTGCCACCATAAGCTAGGATAGCAGTCAGAGAAAAGTTCTGCTTAACTTAATTTCTTGTGTTCTTTTCAGCTTCCAGGTACTTGCTTGGCCTATTGGTCGTGTTCAGCTTGTGAGATCCCCAGGGCAGAGACTCTGTTATATATTTTGCACTGTTTGCACAGTGCCCAGTAGATGAGGTCTTTATCCTTGAGAAAGGTTACTAGACACTACTGCAATGAATCTAAGCATCATTGCCAGGCATCTAAATGTTATTTTCCTCCTCGCCATATGCTGCTCTTCCTGTCTCTAATTTGAAAATAGGAACAGAGGGTAATGTAATACAATTGCCTGCATGAAACATCTTACGTGTCTTACAAGTGCTGAGGAATGATCCCAAATTTCCATATTCTTGTATGTGGGCTTTGTGCCCATACTGGGAACTGCAAGCTGCCTGCATGGTGCACCAGAACTCACCCATATGACTGCCCTTGCCCAGCAGGGATTTCTCAGGTTTCTTTCTCAGATGTTTTGGAAAAGAACTTGACAGGTGGGTGCCGGAGACTAAAAGCACTGTGGAAAGTTGTCCAAGTTCGACTTTGGCTGCTGCAGCAGTGAAGAGAAATTTTTTTGAGGTAAGGGCATTTGCACCCAAGTCACCTTCACTGACCTGGAGACCAGCACAGAGATTTCCTCTCAGAGCCCAGGAAAGGTCACTGCAGACTAGCACGGAACTATCTATGCTGACATAACGTAGCCCAGGGCTCTTAAATGGTCCAGAAAAACAGTAGTGTTTCATACTTGTATTGGGAGTACAGACTGACTTCTACAATGTCCACTGAGACTAGGGGACTGCAGTAACTGATTTTATGGTGTGCTCTTACGGATGGGGATTATAAAGAGGTAGAGGAAATCAAGTGCCCAGTTCCCTCCACTGTGTTTGGATGCACTTTCTTATTTAATTTATTCTTTCAGGCATATCTCAGCCTTATAGAGGTTTCTGTGCATGAAAAGTGGAAGGCAGGTACTGCTTTTGCATAATGGCACCAATTTCAGAAGCCACAGATAAGAATATACAGGTGAGACTAGAAATATCTGTACGAACCTTCTCAAGAGAATGAAATGTAGCAGACAAAGGCATAATGTTTACAGCTAAATGCTCTTTCCTACACTTAAGGCAAAATTCCAATTTCTTTGAAAGCTATGGAGAAATTCAATTTACGTGGAGTCACGATTTCACCTCTGTTTCTTTTCTCCAATACTATGTCTTCATGCAAAAGTAGGAATTAAATCCGAATGGTCCGTATTTGATGTAAATAAATATTTTCAGCTTCTGTGATTTTAGAAAGGCCTCACTCCACACATGCTGAGAAAAGGTTTGTTAGAAATTTCCCTAGAAAAAAATAAGGATATTTTTCATTGAACTGTGGCCAAGCCTAACAGAATAAATTGTAGTATAGGGCTCTTTAAAACACACGTGTTGGTATATATGTATAAACATACAATCATACTGCAATCTGGAGCTCAGAACATTATTTATTATGTTTGATAGGGCAGGAACAAAAGGCCACCAATAAGGCTCCTGGTGTTGAGTAATGTGCAAATGCTAGGCAGCAAGTGGTCTCTGCCCTGAAGAAAAAACTAAGAATTATTTTCACGTTCCCTTTCTTGAATCCATAAAATAAAAAATAAAGTAAATACACCAAGACTTGGGAAAGAAAATAAAATCATATTGTAGGGAGTAAGGATACTTCTGCACAGAATGGTACTACAGACCTTTTCCATCACTCACGAAATTAGCCTGATCCTCTAGCTGCTTTAGCGAGATGCTGTAATTTAGAAAGCTATTTAATAATTGCACATGCACAAACCTTCATTTGCCTCCCCTGTGCTCATGCATTATGATGAAGCCTTTAATTACAACTGAACATATATTATTATTTTTACAGGTTTCACAACTCACTCAATGCGCAGAGAGAATGGGGCACACCAGGCAAACCTCTAAATAGTACTTCCTTATATTTGCACCCTGTATCTGCACTGTGTATAACCTTTTCCTGCTAGGAAAATAAGACTATTAGTTTCCTCACCCCTGCAAGCTTCACAGACGTGCACAAATTTCTTTTCATAAATCTGCTGTGACATCCGAGCGGTCCCCGATTTATTTTATTGAGGGGGGAACTGAGGCCCAGAGGACTGGATCAGAAGAACAATTTAATTTTTGACGTCTTAGAATAAGGGCGCCACTTTTCATTTCTCTATTCTCAGAGTTTCTATCAGCGCACAGCACAGCTCCCACTGACTTTGGCTGCAGCTAGGGGCGATGAGCATTTCTGCAAGTTAGATGTGCTGTCCCATTCCTCCCACGCACACACCCAGTCCTCCTCCTCCCTGGAGTGGCAAGGAGGAAAGTCAGCCTGCTTTCCTCTTCCAGCCGCTGGCCGCTCTCTGGGATGAAAATGTCTCCAGGGAAGTCCAACCGAGACCCTCCAGCTCAAGCAGAATCAGAGCTGTCAGAATCCAGGAAGAAGGCAGCTGCCAAATTTCAATGAGTTTCTTGTGAGAGACTAGAATTTTCCAAAACTCATAATTTCTCCATATATGGACACTTCTACAGTAACAGCAAGTGGAATATCCCAGGTATAAACGCAGCATTTCTTACCAATACTGAACTCACACTCATAAAGGTGCTATAAATTCCTATGTATCATCCTTTTTTAACATGCAAAGTAAATATTTCCTAATATCATTTTCTGAAATGGCTTGTTGTTTTTGTTGAAAATTTATAACGGTCTGGTGGCAGAATTTCAGCTGGGGTCAATGGTCAAAATTTTGCCAGTACTGTCTAATTAGTATTAATGACAGACATCAGTACCAGTCCTGCCTATTTCTGATACAAAAGGACCTGCCTACTTACTGTCACTAGGCGATACAGGAGTGCAGCAATTTTGGGGGAAAAAAATCAGAGCCACAAAGATGATGAGAGGGCTGGAGCACCTCTTCGATGAGGACAGGCTGAGAGAGTTGGGGTTGTTCAGCCTGGAGAAGAGATGGCTCCAGGGAGACCTAATAGCGGCCTTCCAGGATCTGAAGGGGGCCTACAGGAAAGCTGGAGAGGAACTTTTTACAAGGTCATGTAGTGACAGGACGAGGGGTAATAGGTTCAAACTGGAAGAGGGGGAGATTTAGATTAGGTATTAGGAAGAAATTCTTTACTGTGAGAGTGGTGAGGCACTGGAAGAGGTTGCCCAGAGAAGCTGTGGCTGCCCCATCCCTGGAAGTGTTCAAGACCAGGCTGGATGGGGCTTTGAGCAGCCTGGTCTAGTGGGAGGTGTCCCTGCCCATGGCAGAGGGGTTGGAACTAGATGATCTTTAAGGTCCCTTCCAACGCAAACCATTCTATGATTCTATGATAGGTTCCGGTATTCATTGAGTCTCTTGTTTCTCTTACTACCTAACTTTTAAGAGGCAGGAGAACAGTTGAGATTTGAGATACCAGGGACTTAAGGGGGATTTTCATAGAATCATACTGAAAGGGCCATGTGAGCCCCATATTCCCACCACTTGCTCCTGCCTTGCTGCAGCCAGACTCTGTGCACTCTTACTGCTCATGCTGATCCAATCCCCCTAAAATACAACGTGCGACCTTTTTTTCAGGCAGCCAAAACTCAGCTCATTAATTAACAGTTGCAGCTTTGCTTCCAGCTGCCACTTCAGTCAAAGGCAACTCTCTCCCGGGTTGTGCAAGGAAGCAGGGCTGGGGTCAGGAAGGGCATGCCCTCAAACACATTAAAACTAGGAGAAAAGGGGACTGTAAAAGAGCTGACAGTAACATATGTGAAAAATACTATCACGACAGCATATCTGGTTGTCGGTCCGAGTTACTCAGGAGCAAAGTTATCTGTTCTGAGGGTTTCGACAAAACTTGCATTTGATGGTTTGCAGGATGCTGTGTATTCATAATATTATAGGCAAAGGTAATATGGAGAGGTCTGTGAGCCAAAGCAAGTATGGGTTTGCCAATAGTTTTTCCAGTTAAGTACAACATCATTCTGCTCACCCTGAGGCCAGCAGAAGCTGACTAGCAGTAGCCAGCAGCAGTTAGCACAGCACCAAACCTGAGCTAAGAAGCCTGCTGAGATGGGTGCGTTAACAAGGGTTGATGCACAGACAGCTTGGGCTGAGCAAACAACTCCCACCTTCCTGCAGTGGGACAAGGCTTCCTCTGTGGGCTCTCACACTGCTTTTTTCATCAACACATCTGAAACATTCAGGAAAAGAAGGCTCAATATCCCACCTACGCTGGTGAAGCCAAGACATGCTCTGGGCGAGCCAGCAGGGCAGTGGCAAAGCTGAACATTGAAAGCTGTTCTTCCAGGCTGGAGTCAAGAGTACTGAACTCTGCTGTACAGCCACGGTGCTTGGCTGGCAATATTTTTTAACTGTGGGGTTTTTTGTTAATGTGTGCCCAAAGACCTCTGGGTTTGGATTAAGGGTTACTCTGTATGAGTACTTAAATGTCAACATTCAGTTGAACAGGATATCTCAGTAAAAATTAACCTCTGCCAAATTTTTGCAGTGTTCTTTGGTGCTCAACATTCAAAGCACATCCTTCTCACATCCCATGAATTAAAAGTGCATCCCTTTGCACTATAACTTGCCCCATGTTGATGTTTCAAAGGTTTGTCTCTCCATTTGTGTGTCCATCTTTTACATGGGGAGGCAGGTGGCATCGGGCAGCTCTGGCAAAAGATGGGAGAAATATTCAGGGAAACAACATTCCCTAGATACTGAGGGATAAATAATATGGTGGAGAGGCTCATTTAAAGTAGAGTGGCTTGGTTTTATTTGATTTCACTGTGCCTCCACTGTACTCTGGTTGATATCAGCAAGAACCTTCAGTTTACTCTTCTCATCTCTGTTGGTTTTAAGATCTGGGGATTTTCCCAGGCAGTGAAGAGAACAGGGTACCCAAACAGAAAGGGAAAAAAATGTGCCCATGTAACATCCCAGACTTAGTCCTTCATTTTGTACACTAAGGTTTTAGTGTACAGTACACACACACAATGACTAAGTCAGTCATTGGGAAGAAAAGTCTAATCTGCTGATTTCTTAAAATATGTTAATGCTTTATACCGTAAACCTTGAACAGGATGTGTGTGTAGGCAGCTGTTTGCGTTTGCACAATGTCCTATTCATGGCTGAATGGAGCAGGAAGGTAGGCAATGGGTGAGGAGGGAGGTGGGTATTACTTTTACCCAACTGATGTGCAAAAAGCAGCTTGTACTTCCAGAAAATTCAACGTTCTTCAAAATTTGTAGTTTGCTGCTTTCAGTACATTTATATTGTCAGGCAGCTCAGTATTGCACTTCATGCCCAGGTGACCGCTACCTGGAACAGCAGGGTAGATGTAGCCCCTAAGGTTGGCTCAACTTTGGTCTCTGAGATTTTTGAGCTTTGCTTCTCCAGAGCAGAACTTCTACGTCCTGTCTGTGGGCTCCTTCTTCACTCAGAAAAGAAATATTCAGTACTGCTCTCTCAGCTGCAGTCAGCGGGGGATGCCAAAATGAGATATTAAATGCTGTATATCATATTTGTTGACACAGGCAATCGATATGACAGCATATGCAAGTAAAAACTCAGACATAAATACAGTCATTCCACCCTACACATCTCTGTCAGACTCTCTCAAGCCACATGGAAATAATACAACATCAGTGCACTGGTTCACACTAGGAAAGTTTCCCTCCTGCCAGCAAAAAAACACAGCCAAGGTATTTCAGTTATTTTCTGTGATTTGCTTTTTCAGCCAAAGATCAAATTTTAGAGCTCTTGACCACAGCTTGAAACCCAATAACATGGTGATGTATCAGTTGGCACCTTTAACTTCAGCTGTGGTTTGGGTAACTTTGGGACGTCCCAGCTGGGTACTGGTAAGACTCTGCATGACCTGTTTTTAAGGTCTTAAGGGGAAATTTAAGACACAACCTTTGCTTTGGGAACACTGACACAAGCAAAATAAGATTGATATGACAGCAGTTTATACTTCCCTCAAATGTTCTTCCCTCAAGTTATCCCAAGAAATTTAAATTCAGGAATGTCAGTTTCAGCTAAAAATCATTCTCAAAGCCGTGTCTGAAATGCTCAGTGATGAGTTTGGTCCAAGAACTTGATACTTCTTGCTTTTATGTTTCCCGTTCAAAATGTTCCTGAACACTTTCTAAAATGAAAAAATAAAATGAAAAAAAAATAAAATTCGAGTTCCAGTTACAGACAAATGCACAAAAACATTGAAACCTGTCACAATGAACAAGTTTGCCATGAGTTGGTTTTTTTTTTCAGCTCAGCTGCTGATATCTTCTGATATAAAACCAGTAAGGATTATGCAGTTTTCTTGCTCAGGTAAATTAACCTTATTAATTGACTGAGGAATAGTTAACAAGCCTAGAAGAAGAATTAACAATTGGCAGAGAAGATGATGATGAAAAATTTAACAATCTCAGAACATACGAAACAACTTGTACTTTCAAATTCTTTTATTTTTCTCATAATACTCCTGCTGACACTCGGTTGTGATTAAGGATGCATTTAGCCCCTCTCCCAACAAGTGTCACCTAGAAAAGAATCGGCTCCCGGTCTTTAGTGAGAAGCTTTCAAACAGTGAAGGTGAAATGGGGCAGATGTTTCAGTAAGACTACTTTATTCCTGCACAGACCACTTCCGTGCAACCAACTTGCAGAAAGCTGCTGTTTTCACCTACCGCTGGGAAAGGTTCAAAACAGATTTGATTCCTAGAATGACCTTCAATGAAATGCTCCATGAAACATTCCTTCTGCTGCATGAAAATTGCTCATTTCAGAAATATCCCCACTAGGTCTATCAGTGTCACAAAACTTAACAGAGAGCATTCAGGGTCATGCTGTAAATGCAATACAGGTCCAAAATGGAAAAACGTCTCTGCGACTGAAAATTGCAGTTGAAGAGTCTGATCCTGCAGCACAGACAGTTTCTTAACTATGCCAAAGAGGTGACATTAGCACCTTCCATTACATTTTATAATTTCGGATTGCAAGGAAAATATATGGGGATGAACCTTGTTCTGAGATTAATCTGCCCTGTGCTGTTAATGTCACAGCTTCCAGAAAACAGGAAGGCTGTGCTGCCTAATGGCTCAAATAGAATCATAGAACTATAGAATCACAGAATGGTTCGGGTTGGAAAGGACCTTAAAGATCATCTAGTTCCAACCCCTCCTTCCTTGGCCGGGACACCTCCCACTAGACCAGGCTGCTCAAAGCCTCTTCCAAATACTGGAAGAGAATAGCAACGCATTTTGTTATGTCCTGAATTTTGGGAGTCTTGTGATGTTTGTGCACTTGGGACATGACTTCCCAAAGCCTGAGAGGTTCCTTCTGAGCCCTTATGATGGTCCTGAAACTTTTTACTGTGCTGAGACTTCATTTTGAAGGGCTCCTCATTTTTAGAGCCCTTTGAATCCAGATCCTGAAAATCCTCCTCAGGAGAGTCAATGGGACTACTGGAATTACAGTCTTGTTTATGATATTTGAATATATTTGAACATTTGCATAATATTATTATAGCAGCTTTACAGTATTTGAAGGGGCCCTACAAGAAAGCTGGAGAGAGACTTTTTACAAGGGCATGTAGTGATAGGACAAGGGGTAATGGCTTCAAACTGGAAGAGGGCAGATTTAGGTTAGATATCAGGAAGAAATTCTTCACTCTGATGGTGGTGAGGCACTGGAACAGGCTTCCCAGAAAAGCTGTGGATGCCCCATCCCTGGAAGTATTCAAGACCAAGTTGGATGGGGCTTTGAGCAACCTGGTCTAGTGGGAGGTGTCCCTGCAACCTCCATGGCAGGGTGGTTGGAACTAGATGGTGTTTAAGGTCCCTTCCAACCTAAAACATTCTATGATTCTGTTTGAGAAAGGCTGAAGGGCAGACAACATTTGCCTGTGTTCTCCTGTCACAGGCCCCGAAAAGTTTTGGGGCTGGGAAGCAAAAATGAGAGTCATTAAATGCCCTTCCCAACTGCAGGTTTTTTGATGCTGACCTGCAGCTGAAAGGGATCCCAGTAAGTTTCCTGGCTCTATCACCCGCTCCTCCTTGGACCCATCAACCCTAGGTTTAAAGTCCCTCCATCCACATCAGTATGAATGATGCAAATCCATGAATCATTTGATCACACAGAAGCACAGTCTCAGGCTGAGCAAACCCATCCCCTGCCCTTTTTTGAGGTCAGTAGGCTTCTGCTGTCGGGTGAGCTGACTCATGCTCTTCACTTCATTGACTATGCTGTGCTCACACCTAATCATTCAATGCCTTTTGAGCTGCTCTGGCATCCCACCTGACTTCCAGCTGCCAGCCCAGAAGGCTTTGGGTTTCCTTCACGTCCCAAAACCTGCACCTCCCCACTCCATGGGGATCTCTCATACACTGAGATGCCCACATACAGACCCAGAATCCAGCCCAGACAACCACTGACTAAAATGGGAGCTGAGACTAGTAGGCATCTCCAGGTAGATGTCTTAATTTTAAACTGAACCCCATCCTTATGTTTGTGCATCAGTCTTGGAAAACAGGAGGAAATGCAACTTAAATAGTCCAAAACAATTTTGTTACGCAGAATGTCCTTTTTTCTCACAGAATGGTGGGTTTTAAGTGGTTGAAGTGGAGATACTATAGTCCAAAACTTGTGTGATTCATTCATTAAAATACAGAAAAAGGGAAAAGAAGGAAGTTTCTATTTCCACAGATACTCTCCTGAGGGCACCATGACTGAAAATGCTGCCTTGTGTTACAACACAAATTCTGGGAGAAACAAGATCTTATTTTACATACATGGAGTTTTTAAGCCTTGAGGTAACACTTATGGTCATGTAGGGTATTCTGACCTCCTGTGTCACATAGGCCATAGGTCCTCCCCACAGAGATTGCTTTAAGCACACAACTTCTGTTGTACATTTTGCATACCATTGTGGAATACTTTTAAACTGACTTTAAAACAAGTGGAGAACCTACCAGCATCACATCCACTAGGTTGTTTCAGTGCCAAAATAGTTTTTCTGTGTATTTTTCAATAGCAATTGCCTCAGTTTCTACCCACTGGCTCTTTTTTTGCTTTTTCTGGTACAGCAATCTATTCTCAGCAAAGTCTTCCCCATGTAGTTTTCTACAAACTCCTCTTAAATGAACTTCAGAGCTTAAGAGAACCTTTCACTGTGTAAAGTAAATATTTGCATCTTTTTACATCTCTTTCTCAAAAGGACATTCTCAAAACCTCAGATATGTCTTGTTACACTTTGCCCAAAACCTTTCTTTTTTCCTTTCAACAACCTCTATTAAGGTTGGACACAGTACAGTGTCCACCAAATTAAGCTGCCTCTTTGATAGTCTCCTAATCCTATAGTCAGGATCCTATTCTGCCTGTTATCTACTGATTAAGAATCCCCAGCAAATGACTTTGAAAGTAATTCACAGGAGGAAGTCCTATTTTACTCCATTCTACACTTGGAATTACCATCATCATATTACTGAGAAGGGAAAGAGTCATTTTATGAATTCAAGAGTATTTATCATACTGTTTTCACCAAATTAATATTAAATGAGACAAGACCATGTCTAAAATTTCTTTTGCTCCTCTTTTTCCTCTGTGCTTTAAGCATTCTAACACAAAATAGAAATGGGTCCGGAAAGCCAACTAGCCAATAGTCAAGGCTGTGTTAATTGGGCTCCCTGTCTCCCTGCCGCAGCCAGACATAACACTATTTACAGCCAGATGCTAAGAATTAATTGTATCTGTGGATGAATGGAAACCAGCAAACAGCTTCAAACGTGAGTAGAAAAACTGAGATACAGAGGTTATCCCTTTCTTACATCATATGACAACATATTGGGAAATCTTCTGCATTTCCCACCAAGAAGCTAATTAAAATGAGGGGAAGAAGGAGAGACATTCTGAAAATATGTGCTGGAATTACGTAAATAATGAGAGAAAACAAATCTCTGTTCTTGCACTTGGGAAAATAACACAAAGCTGCCTATTCAGTGGCAGTTCCCCTGGCCCCAGATGCTCTGTGCAAGGACTGCTGCTGGGCCAGCTCTCTTCACACTTTACAATCAGTTTACCCAAGCTTAATATCAATAATTGCAATGGTGTCACTCCAGCTGGAGAGGCAAATCCTCCGTGACTGATTACCAAATATTTCCTCAGGTGCCTGATCTGCATGTAGGAAATGCTCATCATCAAGTGAACAGCATTCACTGGAGGAACATTACAGGATGGAGCTTGACTCTGGTCCTTTACCACCCCCTCCACCACCTCATTCTTTGGTCATCAGGACAACTTACTCCTGTACCCACCACCCAGACTGCACAGAATCACAGAATGGTTCAGGTTGGAAGGGACCTTGAAGATCATCTAGTTCCAACCCCCCTGCCCTGGGCAGGCACACCTCCCACCAGACCAGGTTGCTCAGAGCCCCATCCAGCCTGGTCTTGAACACTTCCAGGGATGGGGCAGCCACAGCTTCTCTGGGCAACCTGTTCCAGTGCCTCAGCACCCTTACTGTAAAGAATTTCTTTCTGATATCCAATCTAAATCTCACCTCTTTCAGTTTGAAACCATTATCCCGTGTCCTATCACTACACTCCCTGATAAAGAGTCCCTCCCCATCCTTCCTGTAGGTCCCCTTTAGGTACTGGAAGGCTGCTATAAGGTCTCCCTGGAGCCTTCTCTTCTCCAGGCTGAACAACCCCAACTCTCTCAGCCTGTTCTCATAGGAGAGGTGCTCCAGCCCTCTGATCATCTTCGTGGCCCTCCAGTCTGTGGTAAAACAGCTCTTCGGTGAACTCAGCCATCCTGTTATCAAATTGTTGACCAGGAAAACAGAAGAAAGTCAGCTGGCTAACTGATTGCGTAAAAGAATGATTAATGACAATATTTGAGCTATTTTCTTGCAAATGAGGTTATTGGGAAGGACACACTGAAATTAACTTTCTTCACTTACTTACTCCATCTTTAGGAATTAATTGCAACTCTAGAATGCAGGAGATAAAAGCATGTGAAAACTACAGAAGATCTTAACAGAGCGGCCACAAGCCCAAGTCACATACTATGATGAAAGCTCTCAAGTTGCATGACACAGGGTAAAAAACCAAGGCGAAGGGTAGCTATACAAATGGCAAAGCTAGAAAGATTGCTGAACCATCGCTCCTGAGGCAATATCTTAGGGGATATGTTGAGGAGCAGGTTCCTCTGGGCTAACAAGGGAATTTGGGAACTGTCACTGGCAGTGGGAGCTTAACTCAGAGCAGCAGAGGTAGCAACAGCAAGGGGAGCATTAGCACGAATCTCAAGCAGGAGTTGCATTTCTCAAACTGAGCCCTGAAAGGGACTGTGAGTGGTACATCAGCAGCAGAGCGCTGCCATGCTGGAGCAGGTCTCATTGAATTGTTCACTTTATGCCTCAGGTCTGAGAAGCTGAGCAGAAAATGAAACATTTTGTCCCACAGCACCCCCAGACCCATTACAGGTGAGACACTGAGCACAGGGCTCACACAGCTGCTTCCTCCTCTCCAACCAATGGCTGTACCTTACACCCTTGCAATGCATGGTATGACCTCTCTTCTGTCCCCAGGTACCACAGAATAAGCAAAAGTACTTTACCAATTTGCATGCCGTTTGTCCCCAGCATGTAAGGCAAAAGACCTCAAGAGAAGTGGTGTTTGTGTCAGGAGAGGAGCAGGACACATAACTCGTAGGTGGACCATTTCCCCCACTTCAATGTCACCTCCCAGTGACAGCTTAGCGCCGTCACTACTCCCCCATCATCTGTCTAGGCATGGGTCCCACAGAGGGACCACTGCAGTCCCGTCCCCAGAAGAAGAAAATCCTTCAGAGGTCAGACCCCAAAGTGCATAGGGAGAGGAAAATTCGGACATATTGTGCAGTGTCTGAAAGGGAAGAGGGACAACACCAGTAGGAGATAGATACAGGGGCTCCAGCTATGGTCATCAATGAACACAGATATTAACAATGCACAGCAGGTCTGAGACTATTTGTGAATGCAGGAATGACTCAGTCAGTCCCACAGCAGAGGCCGTGCAGCTGATATATCCTTTACATGGAAGATAAAAGCTTAGGAAAAAAGCCTACAGATCCAACGACACAGGCAAAATCCGAAGCAGACTCTGACTGCAATAGCAGAAAGGATCCAAAGGAAATTTTTTTCATTTGATGGACATAAAAACAATAATCCGCTCCCTTTAGAGCCTTTTTCAGAGAGATTTAAAGGCTTTGGAAAAGGGGAATAGACACAATGCATATCCAGGATTGACAAACTGAAAAGATCAGTAAGCTGGACCTACACTTTGAGTGCTTGGAGAAGAGGCTGTAAGTGATTAGTTCATTCTGAAAAGCAGACCTTTTGATGTGGACAGCAATGCTCTCTGCATGCCTGAGAAAGGGATCTCAGACTACCTACATTGGTAGAGATTTTAATGTCACGGTGAACCAAATCTCAAAATTATGAAACTTCATCATTCCATGGACAAAGGAGTAACTGGAAGTGTTAGATCAGGATAAAAACATTAATGAGATGGACACTTCTCAGGTTTATTGGCAGATGAGCCTGGAAAATAAGAGGTACCAGCAGAAGCACTCACAAGGTCACCATCTGAAGCAGCACCAGAACTTGAAATTTCCCATCGACTTCCACCTAATCCCTGCCCAAATGTCTTTGAAACAATCTAGTCCCAGCTCAAGCGAGTGTTTAAATGCAGGCTTAATATTAAAGCCTTAAAGTTCAGATGTCTAAAAGCATCTCTTTAACTAACAATTGCATGTCTGATTGTTTGCGCTATTTGGATTCCATGTCCCTTTTAAGAAACCACCCAAGGTCAGCAGGAGTTAAAGGCATCCTCTTTTCCTCTGTGGGCTGGATCTAGGAACAGGTTACACACATTTAAGAGTTTTGCTAAACTAAAGCTTTAATCTCCTTGTAACTCGCTCCCCACCTCAAGACCGGAGACAATAATGTTTTCCTTCCTTCCACCATTTGTCTATCTTATTAATTGCAGTTTCTTTGGCTGTAAAGTCTTCGGTTGTGAGGACCGAAAAGTCCCTAGAGCAAGAATTGTATCTCATTATCTGTATTAATAATGTGTAACAAGGGATTGGCAATATCCTAATACAAAAAAAGCAAGATCAAACAAACAAAAATATTCTTTAACAAATTAAACCCTACTCAAATGTACATTCCCTGATCCTTAAAAGATCAAAGCCAAATGGTTTTTAAAATAATATATTCAATCTTCACAAAAACTATTTCATCTTTTGTTCTAAACACCAAGAGCTGGCATATGTGTTTTGCTTTAGAATGGGGAAAGAAACTGTAAGATACTAGCCGTAAACCGTTTATCTTCCCAATAAATTAGAATTCTCAAATCTCCACCTCTTCCTTTCCTCTGTGAACAGCCAGGAAATGTATCTCACCAGAATGTGCTACTGGAGGAAGAAGCAACAGCTCTTAAAAAAACAATGAGCTCCACATGAATTCTCCAACATATCTATTGGTAACGCTGACTTATAGTGTATTTACAAGCCGTGTACATGGCATTTAATATGCAACATTCAAAGTACCAACATAAGCATTGAATAAAACCGAAAAACGGAAGATCTGACTGAAAGTTTAATTCAGATGTTCTTGTCAAAATGTACCCAGAGTAAAATCCCCTCAAAGAATTTCAGTACGTCACTCCAAGCACGGGGAATACAGCCCCGTTTCTTTTCAGGAATACATTACTCCAAGAAATTAAACTCCTGCTTAACTTTGATCATGCCCGGAAGGTCCTGATTCTCCTCTAAAGAGTTACCAGCTCAAGTATCCCTCCTTTGGGCGAAACACTAGTGTATTGTAGCAATCCAAGTGAGGTATGGATGACAAGTTTGGGTCCAAGTGCTCCTCTCAGGCTTGTCCATATGTGCCCCCTCTTCCCTTGTCTGATGTCACTCTTCTCACCTACAAGGATCCTTCTTTTCCTGTAAGCCACACCAGCAATCTACCCTTGTTGGGCCATGATGAATGAAAAAACATCATCTCCCCCAAAAAAGACTGATGATTTCTCTACTTTTTAAGTTAAAGCAAAACGGGGTGCATTTTGGCAGCTCAAAGTTGAGCATCCAAGCCCTTGGGAGGGGGCATCTCTAGAGATGATATAGGGAACTTTGTAACCTCACTCATAGCTGTGGTTTCAAGGCTCCCAACAGTTTTGTGCAAAGACCCTTTTTTGGACCTCAAGGAATGGAGTTCTTTCACTCATGGTCTCTGCTTTGAAGGTACTTTGTCTCTGGGACAGAGCTTTTATCGCTGAGATGAGGATTAGCCCTGGTCCTTCCTCTGATATCTTTTTAGTCTGCAAATATTCCTGAAACGCACCGGCCTGTTCAGCCGAGGGGCACTGGCAGGGCTGAGCCCTCTGCCTGCTCTGCTCTCTCCTTGTACTGGTGGGGACATGGTCTCATAGTTAATCCTAATTAAGACTAACTTTGACTAAGAATACATTATTTCCCAATAGAAATACACCATTTCCTGACACCCAATATCAAACTGAGTCAGCCATCGGAGTCGTTATTGCTCTACTTAATGCCTCCCACCCAGGATGCTAATGACTCAAGCTATGGAGGTACCCATGCAATAAGGAAGGAAACTGGGGCACAGAGACTGCGATGTGCAAAGAGATATAAGACAGACCCTTTTCCCAAAGCCACAGCCCCGTACAAAACTGTAGCCTACACAAACTGCCCAAACCCACTGTACAGGTGATTCAGAAACCTAGTTTCAATTTCTAGAGTTTACCTACATCAGCCGGTGTCCTGAGAGCTGATGCCTGCCAGGATGCAGAGCTTGAAAAATTCACTTCCACTCCTATCTGTATCACACAATTTTGGAGGGACCCAAGGAAAATAATTTCTTCTTTCTGTTACACACGAACCTCCTATGAAAAGCACTTTGGGAAACCTTGCAAAGGAGGGTTATATAAGAGCTAGGAATTATTATTATTATCATCATTATTAGTATTACTGCTAGAAGTCCTCCAGACAGGCTTGATAGCACTGCACAATACAGCACTGAGCAGTCAAAAAGAGCTTTTACACCAAGAAATACCTTTAAAACAAGCTCAGTGATGAAACACCTAACTGTCACATTTTGCTTTACCATTTCATGATTGCACATAGCACAAAAAATATTAATTAGTTCCCACACCAGCAGGAGGGGAGGAACTGCCAGTTCAGACCAGCCCTTAGGTCTCCGTAGTTACAGCATCTCATCTCCCACAGGAGAGTTCAGAGGAAGGTGTAAGAAATCTCGCAGCTACCCAAAACAGAGGAATCTAACCTCAAGGAAATTCTCTTTCAAACCTCATGTTATTTGGAAGCTAAAGCTGAAATGATAAGGCATTGTTCCTCACCCAAGGCAGACAGGTGGATCTGACAGTTAAAGGAGACAGGGGTGGGAAATGATTTGCCTAAGGCATTAGGGCCATGTTTGTATCGAGGAAACTCCCTACAATGTGACCACATCAGTGGAAAATCCATAATGCAGTCATGTGCGCTGGCTCAGGGCAGAGCTTAAACTGCTGCAAACCCCTCTAGAGTCTATTTTCAGATTAAACGACATCGTCTGTATGTGCAAGCCGCCTTAGAGATGTAGCAGCTCCCAGTACCAGCACCTTTCGCTCAGACCCCCACCAGACCTCAGCCCTGTGCTTGATCAGCCAGATTCTCAGCAAAATCCTGGGCTAATTGTGCGAGATGTTGATTCAGCTGCAGCTCAAGTTGTGATATAACCTCTTGTAACCGAGTGATCCAAAGCAAATCCCTTGGATGGGGAGAGCCTTCCCTTTCTCACCGTTCCTGTTCCTGCAGCAGCGAGCAACAGGCTGGGCTGTGTCACGGGGAAACCCCTCTGCTCTCGTCACAGATTTATGGCTGCCCATGACAAGCAGATGTATCTTTAGCTTTGGCTGGAGGATGCTCGTGAGGCTGTCTAAATAATTCATCTTTAAGAGCCCATGTCAGCCTTTCCAAGGGCAGGCTCCAGCAAGAGCCGCCTCCTGCAGCTGACAGCCAGGAGTCCCCACGGCGCATAAAGCAGCCTCAAGCTCGTATTGAAAACGTGCATCAAGACTAAGGCAGCTCGTCATACTGCACGGCGAACACCAGGCATAATGAGTAAATTCAAACGCCTCAGACAGAGCGTTGTCTCATTTTGCTCCTACCGTCTGCAGTGCTGCTGCTGCTGTTTTGCTATTTGCACAACAAACAAAGCCCTGATCTGCTCGATACGCTGGAATCGATACTGTGCTTTGGCAGGCTAGGCAGTTATGCACAGTAATGAAAGCTAAAAGAAGATAACTGGGGCTTCCCAGGAAAACAGAGAGCTATTCTATCACCATTAGGACCCCGCTGCTAAAGGATTGTTAAGAATATGATAATAATTTCTTCATTGAGTCCGTAAACGGAGCTACAACATATCCTATGAGAAGACACTAGACTGGATGCAAGGATTTCAGATGATGGAGATTCTTCCACACTCGTACTAAGCCCCAGACGCTTCCAGCCAGACCAGCTGCATTGCACCCATTTCACAAACGACTAAGTTCGGAGTCAAGGAAGTGACTTTAGAAGGTCACAAAGAGCACATGATGACAGAAGAAAGATGTTCTTCACCTTGGTCCTGTTTCTAACACAGCATTCAAATGCGGCCAGCAATTCTGCATGTGGCACTGCAGCCTCTGCCCTTTTAAAAACCACCCAGATCTCTTCAGCATCTTTTAGTGATGTAAATATGGAGGGAATGATAAGTACCGGCTGGTTAATAAAAACCTGGGCAGTGTCCTCAGCCCTTTCCATGGTGTGCTGCAAAGCTATTACCAGCAGATCCCAGAAAGAAAAACAGTTTAATGGACAGCAATAAACATTCGAAGCGAAAAAAATAAATGAACAGGTTGAATTAATTGATGAAGACATTGCCTCCTAGCTACCTCAAACCTAGACTAGGTTCACAGGAGAACAAAGCCCCATCAGTAAACTGGGGGGGTTGATTTTGAACAATTTAGCTGCAGCTATCTTTTTCCTTTGTGGTGGTTTTGCCTGCCTCATCCCAGGCAGTCCATTTTCATGCACAGAGTGTCTGCAGAGCTACACAGCAGGGAAACCCCCATCTGCTCCCCTTGGATTTACGCTCAGCCGTGACAAATGACTTCAGCTTCAACTTTCTACTAGGAGATGCATATAGAAAATGAGGTCAAAAAGGCTCACTTTAAATTATTCATTGTGAAAAATTTGCCCTGGCTTTCCTAAGCCCGTGCAGCCAAAGAGGAACCACCAGCTCCCTGGAGCCAGAAGAGCAGATCTGTGCGTTCGCTCTGCTGGCTGTAGCTCTGCTCTATATGAGGGATAGGGAATGCGGCACCACAGCAGGGGTGTGGGAGTGGGGAGATCTGGATTACTCTGTTCGAAGCGCCAACTGTCTCCGTGTGTCAGCCTGGGAGAGTCAGAGGCATCGATTTGGAGATCAGAAGGGACTGGGCTGATGCTGGAAAATCTCCACAGTGAAATCCCTGATCCACGCAACGTGGGAGGTCAGACTAATTGATCGTAATGGGGGGAATGCAGGAAAATCTCTGAGGGATGATTAGGATCATCTGCCCTGATTTCATGGCGTAATGCAGAAATTAACACACAGTTTTTTCTGGAATCCATTCAGTTATTTATGGTTAAGCAAAACAGAAAGACAGCTATTCTCGGTGAAAAGACTTGCTGGCAGACAGCATTTGAATGCACCTTCTCCGTTAACCTGTCCTAGCAGTTAATCACTCACACCATAAATACATAGACCTTTCCTTCAGTTCAAACTGTGTTGACATGACTTTTCCTGTTCCTGTGTACAAGGGCCTCACTCCCCGCTTCTATTCTAGTTTTACTGCAGCATGGTACTTCACTTACTGGTGGAGATGACATACTAGCTGTGGAAAGACAGAAGAAAAACTACAAGCAAAAAAAAATGCAAAGGAAAACAACATTTCAGCACGGATAGAAGCCTAAGTCAGTTAGTATCATTGCTGCACTTTTGGTGCAACGTGGTATAATCACAGAATCATAGAATCGTCTAGGTTGGAAGGGACCTTTCAGATCACCAAGTCCAACCATCAACCTAACATTGCCAAAACGACCAGTGAACCATGTCCCTCAGCACCACATCTACCCGTCTTTGAAATACATCCAGGGATGGGGACTCAACCACTTCTCTGGGCAGCCTGTTCCAATGCTTGACAACCCTTTTGGTGAAGAATTTTTTCCTAATATCCAATCTAAACCTCCCCTGGGGCAACTTGAGGCTGTTTCCTCTTGTCCTATCACCTGTTACTTGTGAGAAGAGACCGACCCCCACCTGGCTACACCCTCCTTTCAGGTAGTTGTAGAGACCGAGAAGGTCTCCCCTCAGCCTCTTTTTCTCCAGGCTGAACACCCCCACCTCCCTCAGCTGCTCCTCATCAGTCTTGTTCTCCAGACCCCTCACCAGCTTCATTGCCCTTCTCTGGACCTGCTCCAGCACCTCAGTGTCTTTCCTGTAATGAGGGGCCTAAAACTGAACACAGTATTCCAGGTGCAGGCAAAGGGAATCCTCATAAAAGGATGTGCTAGGCTGGGAAACGCTGGGGCCATAAAATCAAGTGTATTTAACCTACAGCAGAGATGTTGTTCGTGCTGTCATGTATTTTTCTGTTTTGTTGGCTATTTATGTAGACTCACTCTCCTTCCAGCTGTCTTCCTCTTTCCAGAGGTATTGATTGACTCTCATTTTTCCTCAGGCTCCACATACTCTTTTACAAGCACCTTACATGACACAATAACCTAATTTCAGTTCTTTTGTCCAAGCAAATGGTATGTGTGCAGTTTGGTACTCAGTAAAAACTAAATTGAGCAACTGCTTTGGTATAAACTAGGAAGTTATTAATTTCCATTGGGAAATCGCAACGGGTCATTCCAAAGTTCCAGCAACTGCCAGGGTCCTGTTAGCTCCACAAACCCTCCACAGCTCAGTATCAGTTGCTTATAATTACACTATTGAGTGCCATTACTGAATCTTAGTACAAGCATATGCTTTCATCTCTGCCTATACCATCTTATTTTGAGCATCAAGACAGGTGAAGTCCTAAATAATACAAGTTGGAGACCCATACCTAGAAGGCATTGATGACAGGGATGTAAATTTTAAACAGTGCTTCTTCTGGGAAGGGAGAGAGGTTAAACAGAGTATTTGTCATTCATTTAGTGCCCAGCCCAGTCTAAACCATGACGCTAACTATAAGTTTTGAAGAGGTCCACTCATGCACCTTAAGCTGTTAAAACTGAAAGAAAGCAAAGCACTAATTGAGTGCTTTACAGAGCTGGCATTCAAACATTAATATCAACAAGCATACAGACTTGTCCTAGGGCTTACAGAGGGCTGTACCTGTCTTTTTAATTACTTCAAAATAATTATTTCCCGTAGAAGACTGTTTTGTAAATAAGTTACAAGATAAGGAAAGTAGAATCAAAAAAGTTGTTCCAAGCATAAACGTTAGAAGAAAAAATTGTGGAATCTCAACTTTACCCAGCATTCAAAAACACTCCCCTACATGGTATATATATATTAATTTATGAATCAGATAATATGTGCCATCAGTGCAGTCCACCAAAGGGGCTGGACAGGCAAAGGTAATATCAGCCCTGCACTGAACATCACCAGTTGCGATGGGAATGAACATTAGAAACAGCCTCATAAACTTTCAGGCTTATACTTTGGGAATTGGAGCCTGGTCTTGGAGGGCAGGGAATGTCCCCAGTGCCATTCATTTCAGGGGCAGCTGAAGAAATTAAATACCCTCTGGGAGGCACGACTCTGTGCATGAGGTTTGGCTTTTGCATCAAATTGAGAGCGCAGGAAGGGGGGAGAGAAAATAATACTATAATGATGGCCACCGAATAGGCTTTATTTACTCTCCTGGAACTACATAAATACCAGTCTGCAGTCAGCTAAATGCATTGCCTCCTCAAACATTTTTATAAGCGTGAAATTTACTCAGCTGTACACCTAACTTAATAGGCCAATTATTGATAAGAACACACCGTCTACACCAGGATTAAGAGCTAAACATAGGTTTTCTTAAAAACGCATCAAGAAATTATAAAGCTATGCGGTCCTTACTGTTAATAGTATGAAGGCAATGCCTAGAGACATCAGCTCAGATAAGAAGCAAGCATGCCAGGAGCTGTATAAATAGAGGACAGGGCAACGTACACCAGAACGGGTTGAGAACATCAGAAGAGGCAGAAAAATACAGGGCAGGGAGAGCAGATAGCAGGAGAGCTGCAAGGATAGCTGTCATTGAAGTGTTGTGAATTGTCTAATCATGGGTTAAACAGAAAGAGAGTGGGCATTGATGGGAAGGCAAAGGGGAGCCCAAAGGGTAAAGGAGCAATGCTGAGTTAGAAAAGCCCATGAGGAAGGAAGTGGGATTACTGGCAAACAGAAAAAAAGAAGCAAACTGTTAGTCGAACAGTCAGGAGCTGAGATAAGGACAGTCCACCTTCCAGCACAGAAAGCCTTACGAGAACACACACAGCCATGCAGAGATCAGAAGAACGTGCTGGCGATTTCTCACCAGCCCACAGACTAGATGTCCTGGGAGCCTGAGGAGGGCCTGCACAGATTCGCTTCTGTTAAGATCCCACAGGCTCTTGCACACTCCCAGGTGCTTCGTTCCCGTTGCCTTTTTTAAGCTCTCCAAGTCTCTGAGCCTGGTAACGCTTCTGCTTACTTAGCAGTTGCTTTTCCTCCCTCAGCTGTCACACTCCTTTCATGCCCTCCCAAGGGTGCTTTCCTCAGCTTTCCTTATGTCCTTTCTTTTCTGTTCAGTGAGTCCTAAATCTCACAGCGCAGCTTCTCTTCTTGTCACAGAGAGGTGGGAAGTTCATCACAAGTTATATACTTTGCCTTCTGCTCCTGTGATGCAAATTGCCTCCCATCACCAGCATCTCAAACGCCCAATGGACAGCTGTTTGGAGGGAAAATTAGGTATCCACCTTAAATAACATGTGAAAGTGTGTAAGTGCTGGACCCTGAGCAGGTCACTTCATTTCTCCAGCTTTGCCAGTGCTTCTCTGTAATGGCAACCTGAATCATAGAATGGTTAGAGTTGGAAGGGACCTTAAAGATCATCTCATTCCAACCCCCTGCCATGGGCAGGGACACCTTCCACTAGACCAGGCTGCTCAAAGCCCCATCCAGCCTGGACCTTGCACTTGGCCTTGTTGAACTTCATGAGGTTCGCACAGGCCCACCTCTCCAGCCTGTCCAGGTCCCTCAGGATGGCATCCCTTCCCTCCAGCGTGTCAAGCGTACCACACAGCTTGGTGTCATTGGCAAACTTCCTGAGGGTGCACTCAATCCCACTGTTCATGTCACCAACTGACCCTTGAGGAACTCTTTGAGTTTGCTGCCTGTCCACACTTTGCACGTGCTCCTGTGTGATCACTTGGTATTCCTGGAGGATGAAATATAAGTGCACCCTCCTCAAACGATCCACAGGAGCACGGTTTCCCAGCTGGGACACAAACCTGGTGCTCAGCTCCTGTTCCAGCAGAATCATCTGTCCCATCCAGCTTTATAGCATCGTCCCATGACTGATGTTTGGCAGAGGCAAGGACTCCCTGAAATTACCCTGAGATTTGTCTGCCACAAGGTTGCCTGGATTTGGACACAGGCTAACATAAGTGTTGGCTTAGGCCACCAACAGAAATAGGAGCACAAGGTGCGGGTGATAGGAGCTCAGGTACAGCACATTGACTGAGACACTGTGTCTCTGGTCTGCCACCAACAAAACGAGGCTGAATTTTTCACTGATCTTTCTCTCTTTGTCTTAGTTGGGACTGTGTTGGCATTTTTTGGCACAAGAGTATATATAACTATATGCAGCACTGGCTTCAGACAGTCTAAGCTTGTTTCCCCACCGTTTTACAGGATTCACTCCAGAACCTACCACATCAGGGACCACCTCCCCGGACACCTCTTGGCTCATGTCATCTTTCATCTCCCATTTGGGGACAAATATCAATCTCAAATGGCTTTCAGGGAACACAAGGAAGGATGCGTGATTGTCATTTTAAGGGAGTCCTGAGATACAAGGCACTGGGCACATAATTATGCATGCTGATCACCATGCACTATATGAATGCAGCTATTTAATTTATTCATTTGCATATGCATTAATCCACATTATGTATGAAGAAGTGGTACTTGCAGAGACAAATTAAGCATGCAATACAATAGCTAAATTGTTTAAATAACATGAATGTTTATCATTCAGTTCCCTGTGTGCAAGACAGGGCTGTTAATAATTAGTTTCCTACCTCCAGAAGAGCATGCATGTTAATTAATTAATAGTTGCAAAGCACTTTGAAGTTGCAAAGCACCATAAGAATGCTATCCATTATTATGTATAGTAAATGTACTTCTAAATGAAATAATTTGCCTATTTAAAACCATTCCCCTCCCCAAATCCCCTACAATCCCTTATCCATAATATTAATTAGCATCTAATAAAAAACTGTGTGTTTAAATATTCATTTGGAGTTTCAGGAGCAGAACTGTTTTTCCATCCCCAATGTGCCAAGGATAAGATAGAGTGGCATATCCAAGTACACGCACAAATACAATTGTATGAGCCAGGTACCACAGACGGGGCAAAGAAAAAGGCATACAAGAGATGAGAGACTCCAGGCTTATATTGTGTTAATCTGGACCAAGAGACACAGGTTTAACTAGCAGCTCTGCGGTGAATTTCTGTGTGACCTTGGACATCTCATGACCTACAGGTTGGGATGCATCACACAACACTAAGCTGCAGCCCCCAGAAGCAAAAGGGTTGCACGAGTAAACCAGCCAGGGTGCCTTGGTTGTCAACAGCGAGGCTGACACATGTCCCCGGACGTGCTCCTGATGCCATCAACCTGAAATAAAGTCTGGGGCTCCATCTTTTCTGTTTTCCTCAAACACCGTCTCAAGATGTATCAGAAAACAACTCTGGAGTTCTATCTCATGTCATGTGCCAGCTTTTACTATGGATATAGTCTCTTATCTTTGGACTTCAGGCCTCCAAAGCTCATGGTGTACAATACTTTGGTGGCTTGTTGTTGCCTTACAAGGAAGAGTGTCTTCTTCTAAATGACATCCTAGGTGAATATTTACCTAACATATGAGAAATTGCATCAATTGTGAAGAGTCACCCAAGCTACTGAAATAGCTCAGCAGACCCTCAAGAGCCTGCAGTAGCTCTAATTTGCTGCTGCAGAAGCACTCTGCAAAGAAAACAAGCACCGCCACAATACTTCTGTGCTGCCTGAAAAGAGGTATTTGGTGTTCAGGAGGATGAAAAGACTTTCCGATTGGAAGCTTATGGGGTTCACTTTCTCAGGATTTCCTCTCCCTTCCAGGCACCGAGAAAGAGCTAAAGAGCTATGTGCTGGAATGAGAAATGGGCACCTGAAATCCTTTCTAACCTGGGGTAAAGTCTTCCAGCCTGATGAGCCCCAACCAGGGACATGTGTGAGGGTTACCCACTGAAGCCAAAGGCACCCACAACCTCTGGCTTCTGTGCTCTGGTATTTCCCAGCTGTAGCACAGTAACAGGGCAGGAATAAGCTCTCCTAAATGTGCCACCAGCTCACTGAGTGGTAACAAACAAGACACTTCACCCCTTTGGCTCATACTTCCACATGAAGAAGGAGAACTGGGTACTACCTGCTATCAATTTCTAAATCTCACTGGAGAATTAAATGACGTGATCCATAGGCATCATATTTGTTATAGGTGACCTCACTTGAGATCCCTTTTTTGGGTGAGTGCAATCAGTAATAAAACTTCCTCAGATACTCTAAAAGAAAAAAAAAAGTAATTTCTTGAAAGAGGGAATCTTCCACCTAGCATAGTAGAACTTAATACTAGACCTCATTTTGATGGACAAAGAAAAATCAACTGATGACCTAAAAATGAGTGGTTGCTTAGATACTGATGATTATAATGGTGATCTGATTACATTTATTGTGTGAAAACAGAACACACCAGTGACCAGTAGTATAAGAATTTTTGGAAGGGCCAATTTTTGCGAACCTAGTGAGATTGTCAGCGTCACTGGCAGGAACACAAATTTAAAGCAAAAAATCCTAAGAGAAGACTGTATTATGAATTGTTCTCAAATTTCCTACTGGAGGCTCCAAAAGCCAGAGTCCCCCAGTCATGGCAGTGCTCTGCTGGAAAAAAAAAATCTTCTTAAATATTGAAAGGTGATCTGGAAGCAACAGTAAGGCATTAATTTCTTTCAAATTTGTAGAGTCAGGAAGAAAATGGAAAGGAAATGGCAATTAATATAAATTGCAAAACACATGACTGGTAATGGGGAAATGAAGGGAACAATGAAATGACCAATACAGCTAGAAATAATTATAGCATATTTTTCAATGTGAGTTATTGCTAGAGGCACGCAGCAGAACTCTTCTCAGGCAAGAAGAAAAAGTAGAAATTTTCAAAGGATGGATATTTTTGCCTGTATATCAAACTGAGCAGGAATTTTATACCGAGGGTGGAACAGAAAGATTGCCATCTGTGATGAAAAGGGAATGTGAGGTAGCATTTGCTAAAATTAAACGTTTTTTAAAAACAACAGACACATATCTTGCACCAAGAGCCTTTAAGGGATGAGGAACTCTCAGTAAAGTTAATTCCAAAAATCTTGGGAAACAAAGAAAATTTCAAATGACTGCAGGACTACCAACATCATTTGAATATTGAAAAATATAAAAGGGATGAAGTAGGGAATAGCAAACCAATCATGTTGATGCTGATCCTGGGTTATTTATATAATGCTGATTTCTGGACTATATCAACAAAAAAAATGAAGAAAAAATGTAATTAAACCTTTCAGCATGATCTCATGGCAAGCGCATTTTTCAAACTATCCCTTTTTCGGATTAAAGAACAATTGATCAATTAATTATAGTGCTTGTATTTAAAAGCATGTGACTTAGTACCATACAGCATTTTGACTTTAAAAACTTGCAGTAACATACAATAAATGGGTTACAATTGGCTTACTGGCAGATCTCAAAAGATAGATGTTAATGGGACATATTTTTTTAGAAGTTCCCAATATCTGGTTCTTAGTCTAGCACTGTGCTTATCAGCCACGGATAGATTGCCTTTAGCGGTAAAGTCTGCAGTGATACACAGATCAGTAGGTAGAAAGTAAGAACAAGTCGCTACTACAAAACACATCAACTGCCACAGCTACAAAACCAACCATGAACCCAGATAAGGTTATTCCAATGGAAATTCTTCATGGATTATCGTCACAGCATGAGCTCTTGGTGCAGTAATAAAAAGGAGCAAACGATGTGTGATTTATACGAAGGAGGATACCAAACAAAAGTGAGTATGTATAGAGACAAGTTAAGAAGAAATGGGTTTCAAATAGACATGGCGGAAAACTTTCCAACAGGAAAGGTAATGAAATGAAGGTAGATGGTCTGAAGGCGTTACTCACTCAACATGATTTCAGATTTTTAAGAAGACCTTGGACAAATACCTTTCAGAAATGACACAGATATGTTGATGTGCATTGTTTTCTGGTTTAGGGGTGGAGTAGATGCCCAGCTAAGCTCCCACCCAATCTTACATGTTGAGGTCATACTGAGAATAGGGAAGACTGTCTATTCTCTAGAATACATCTACTCCTGGTGTTCATAACATTAAAAGATTATGAGGAGTTCAAGAAAGTGCTATAAAAAGGTAAAATAATCAGGGGTTTCACACAGCTTTCCTCCCAAAGTCCATTTCCTTCCAAAGTGGAAAAATTACCCTCCAAGCTAGTTTAATAAAACTCAACTCCAGAGGAGAGAAAAGGTTATTTTTCACATGTTTTACTCAGCCCTACCTCACTACAGTGGCTTTTTAATGTTCCTAAACTCCACATGACATCTAGTGAAGCTAGTTAATAACACAGGATAATCATCCACTGGATTCTAATGAAATTTTAGAAGCTATTAAAAAAAAAAAAAAGGATTAAAATATCCTGGATGCCTATTAGTTACTTGGGGTTTCTTCCTCTTCTTTCTCCACCAAATCATTGGCCCCAAACTTAACACAAAGGGGCTAGTCAATCACAGTCATTTTTATCTGATCTCTTTGTCATCGTTTATCTGCACAGGTTTAAAAACAAAAGCTGTACGTGGCAGCGTCAGATGCTTCCCCTTTGTGCATCGCGCTCATCACCTGTCGCGCTTCTCTTGTTAAATCTTTGATGGGAGTCTTCAACACTCCTGCAAAATGATTTATGCATCTTCCCCACCTCTGTAACTGCCTTGTGATAACACGAAGAATTAATGCATTTCCACTGTCTCAAATTAATGCCATAAAATCAGTGCCCAGCCTTGTCACAAACATACAGCAACTTTGTTTCTGCTGACAGAGCAGCACGGTTACAAACATGGATTGCTCTGGCCATGAATCATCAGTGAATCTCAGTCACACCTTACCCCATGTCTGGGATTAATTCCACAGTTTACGGTAAAGGCAGACTATAAATCTGACATCTGTACAAAGATAATCTGTTTGACTGATCCCTTCCTAAAGCTGGGGCTTAGCTTCGCTGAACAACACCATCCATTGAATCCTTCAGATGGGAAGTTAAATTTTTAAAAAAGTGAACTTGTTCCATTAAGGTTATCACTTAAAGGAAATAATGATCTGTTCTAAGTAAAATTGAAAAGATGGAATGAAGGTGGTGAGACACCAGAACAGGTTGCCCAGAGAGGTGGTGGAGATCCCATCCCTGGAGACATTCAAGGCCAGGCTTGATGAAGCTCTGAGCAATCTGATCTAGTTAAAGATGTCCCTGCTTACTGCAGGGGGGTTGGACTAGATGGCCTTTAAAGGTCCCTTCCAATCCAACACATCCTGTGATTCTATGATTCTATGAATCAAGCATAGAAGTATCTAAAGAGGAGACATTAAAAGAAATTGATTAAGCAAAGAGCAAAACATCACCAGAATTATACCTGGAGCATCTTCAAACAGTTTGAAGGTGTTCATAATGGAAATTATGGGAATTCATAGGGGAAACTATGGGAATTCATATGGAGTTCATAGGGAACTGGTAATCAGAGAGGCACTCACTGCCACCACCTCAAGGGAGAGGTAGGTAATGAACGTCGTAGTCTGCTTTTGTAAAGCAGGTGAACCAAGACCTGTAGGCTTTACTGGAGATGCAGGTGAGGTGTCACTTTATTGCCACTGGCTCTGCTTCCCAGAACTCGGTTAACAGAGCTGGATGGACTTTCCAGCAGTTGGGCTCCAACACATGCCAGAGCCTCCTCCAGAGGAGCAAAGATTAGCTCTGACATTTCCAATATCCTAAGGTACAAAGTAAGGAAAAAAAGCAATCTGTATATTTTTAGGTACTCTTCCTGCCTATATTACTTTTCCTATAATAAATCATATGGGGAAAAAAAAAAGAATCTGAGTTTAAATTTAACTAACCGTTTTCAAGAAACCTTTAAGAGGAGCAAGTACATCCATTAACAAGGTCTTTCCTGTCCCATATTTCTGTTTTCTCTCTCAATTGTTGAACTGGGCAGGTGGGAGGAGAGTTCTTATGCTGTGTGCTTATGCAGTGCCTGGGAAAATTAGAAGCCTGGTCCTCATCAAGGACTTAAGAACACTGATGTCAATAAATCAAAAGACAGTAAGAGTCTGTCTGAGTTAACTTTTGGCTCATATATTCTAGAACAAGGTGGCAAAAATTGCAGAGAGGTCCAAAGAAAGTCACAAGGTTGGATTTTGGGTCTTTTCCTCTTAGATCCACAAATGTTATCTTTTCAGTAAGCTGTTAAGATAGAAGATGACTGCTCCCTTTAATTATGCTCGGAAAGTGAGGAATGGGGGAAGCAGAAGAGCTGTTTGAACTGAAAACCAGCATTGGCAAAAGACAGAAATGGATATACACAGACTGTGCATAAATATAGATATGGAATTGAAAGGTTTTGAGCCACTAAAATAGCAAAAGCCTTGAACAGCCTTCAAATAGCAGCCGTGGGAGCAAACCAGCGGGATCCGTGTACCAGGCAGTGATGTGCAGATGTGCCCAGGCTCTCTGTACACCGTTCGCTCTTGGGAACTGCCTGGCTACAGAAGCAGGGACCTCAGTTCAGGTTAATTTGCTGAGTATTTCAGCCTTTTTGCTTCCTTCTCAGCCTCCTTCACGGCCCCTGTAGAGCTCCATTCTCAGCTGCTACTGACACCTCAGCTCATCATTCAAAACTAGTGCCAGTCCAGTACTGCACTGCAGTCCTGTTCTGAGTCCGGTACGGACAGCCTCTAATTAGCTTTCACAAAGACTTTATTCATTTAAGGAGAAGATCACATTATGTTCCTGCCTCAGATAGAAGAGGACAGAACTCAGTCCCTGCAAAGATTTCCTTCCTGTCCTGGATTCTTACACTGCTGGCTGCTTCTTTTCAGAGAAACAAATTAAAATCTCCTTCATCCCAATATCTTTGTCATTAGCTTGCCAAGGGAGTCTGAGAGCTATGAAGTCTCTCCTGATGTCCAAATGAAGGCAGAGCTTTCTGAGCGCGTGAGGGAAGGATCCAGTTTTACCCCGTGGCTGTGCAAGGCGCAGCCCAATGCAGCCCTCATTTGCCAGGACACTTGCCAGGTGCTCCTGTAATATCACACAAGTAAATGGGATATTGTCTCACACCATATCTGCTGAACAGACTTGTCTCTTTTTCCACTTAACTCCATCAGCTATTTCTCCTTCTGCCCTCATCATCTCACCCACACCATTTTTTTTAGACTATGAACCTGTTCTGTTTCAGAAAACTGCATTTTTGCGCTTCTGGAAAGATACAATAGCAGCAGCCCTTCACAGGCAAAATCAGAATTGAGTCCCCAGGAGAAATGAGAAAGATTATGATTTCTTTTTTATCAAAGTTTCTTTTTTAAAAAAAAACATCTTTGAGAGAGCTAGATGTATTCATTTCCCAGTTTTGTGTCTTAGAAAGCTTATACATACGTCTCTGTGACTGCTTGGAAATGTAAACCTTCCCAAGGCAAAAAGAGTAAATAGAGAAGATTAGTATATACGTAAATATTAGCATATATGTAAAAAGCTGCTATAATTATCACAAAAGGGCTCTTGCGGTTCGGACTGCAAGAAACACTGCAAGTACCTTGGGATCTGTACTAAAACTGGGAGTCAGCACCACTAAGAGACATTTTTTAAGAGATAGCCAGGTCAACTGTAATTCAAAATTCAATAAACAAAGGTGTTGAAATTTCTTTTGAAGTGCGTATGCCTAATGGTGATAAAATAGAGACACTATCGGTCTAAAGGGATTTTTATTTTTTTGTTCTTCTAATTAGGAGCACATCCAAAAGAAAGATTTGTTTGGAAATGGCTTTGCAACTTTTAACTCCTAAATTGGTGCTAGCAACTACAGCTATGAAACTAATTTGTTGTGTTATGAAACTAATCCCTGTGCTTTCTCCAAATACTAAAATACAGACAACACCAGCACAATACGGATATATTTTAAAGACCATGTTTTTCTATTTTAACAAAGGCTGGTTTATAACACAGAGGAAAAATGGAATATTTGACTGATCTTTATATAATCTGCTTATTTTCAGTACCTACCTTTTCAGCTTTCCTGGCTATAAATAGTCCTCCCTCACATGACACAGCATACCCACAGCTCCCTTGCATCTCTGTATGCTGTAGGTACCCCAAGGAGTCTGCAGGAGGGGTTTACAAATCGTTCCTGAGCTGTCCGCATTTCAAGAAGAACATGGACGTGGGCATGGGCATGGACAAGAAGAAACCCCAGAGGAACCATGTGCTGCAAAGGGCAGCCATCTCACAGGCATGGGGCTGACTCCACCAGATCTCCCCGCTGCAGCGGATCCAGCCCAGGCTGCAGAGACACCACACCGATACCGCTCGATGCGAAGAGACTTTTCACAAAACCGTAATTAGCATTTGAAGCAGCAGTTACAGTCAAGACCTCCTTAGAAAAGATGCCCAAACCTGTTTTCAATAAAAGCATTTTAATTGCTTTAAAGGTTTTATTAAAATCCCAACAGGCCAATTACAGTCAATTGTTTCCAGCCTCTACCTGCCTAGTAATCACTCAGTTCACAACAGTGAAGGATATGTGCTCCGTTACACGCTCTCCTCTCCCTCTTCCTGGTAACCACATTTTTTACTCACTGCTGTTCCCCAGGTAGTCTAGCAAATTTGGATTATCAACCTCTTTTGCTACCTTACATTGAATTTAGGTGCTCGTATATCAAAGGATTTATGCCGTCTACAACAACAAGGAAAGATCCCCCCCAAAGAAAATGCCTCGTGCCCAAGAACACTTTATATCCAGGAAAAATCGATTTATAGAAAACAATATGTTTGAAAAAGCACTGACAACTTTAAGAAGAAAATAAAAATTCTGGGTAAAATATTCTTTGCACTGGAGGCTTACATCACCTACAGTGGAAACAGCTAGCAAATCCTCACTGTTCACATAACCACCCATTCAGCTCTTCATGCCATGGCAACAATGTCATTAAATTAACCATCCTGTCAAACAGAAGAAGCTCGTGAGGAAGCAGTACCCGGGTTGCAGCAGAGGCCCGCGGTGGGCAGGTGGGGATGCAGGCACAGAAGCCACAGCGCGGTGGTCCATGGCTGCGGCACTGCTCAGGACGACCATGCCCCTGCTTTGGCTCAGCCATCGTATGTCCTGCACCCACACCACAGTCAGAAAGGGGCCCGAGAGGTGACCGGAATAAGGTCATATGAATAGCTGGAGGTGATTAAAAGACGTGTCTAAGGGAAGATGACAACCTGCAAACACTTCTCCTGTCTGAGATGGACAGGGCTGAGCCTGTGCCTTGCAGGTCTGTGAGTTTACAGGGGTGTCCCTGTTTCTGTCACTGGCGGTGCCTGTACAACTTCATTGCACACCAGCAAATAAGTTTGATAGTTATGATCCATGGTGATCTAGGGCTACCAAGATGATTAGGGCATTGGAATACCTCTGTTATGAAGAAAGGCTGAGGGATTTGCGTCTCTTCAGTCTGGAAAAAAGACAACTGAGGGGGGACCTTATCAACACTTAGAAATACTTCAAGGGTGGGTGTCAGGAGGATGGGGCCAGGCTCTTTTCAGTGGTGCCCGGCGACAGGACAAGAGGTAATGGGCACAAACTTGAGCATAGGGAGTTCCACCTAAACATGAGGAGGAACTTCGTTCCTTTGAGGGTGGCAGAGCACTGGAACAGGCTGCCCAGAGAGGTGGTGGAGTCTCTGCCTCTGGAGACATTCCAAACCTGCCTGGATGCGTTCCTGTGCAACCTGCTCTGGGTGACCCTGCTCTGGCAGGGGGGTTGGACTAGATGATCTCCAGAGGTCCCTTCCAACCCTACCATTCTGTGATTTTGTGATATTAGCATTGTACTGTAGTCCTGGAAACTTTTACCTACATTGTGTTTAATAGTGGAGGATAATGGCTCTTTTAATGGCATTGCCTTAACACACCAAAATGAAAAAAAAAAAACCAAAACCATATTTTTCTTTTTTATAATATGTGTGTTATCCAGCTACATTGTTCAGCACCAACAGCATGATTTGTGAAATCAATGGTGACATTTAAAAGATGGCTAGACATAGTGCTTAGGGATATGGTTTAGTGATGGTTTTTGTCAGAGTTAGGTTGATGGTTGGACTCGATCTGAAAGGTCCCTTCCAACCTCAACGATTCTATGATTCTGTGATTTAAAACGGTTACATTTCCAAATTAAAGCCATATGTAGATACACTGAGCAGGTTCTCCTGCTACCTTTTCAGTTTGCCAAGTTAGAAGTGTGGCATAAAAGCTTTCTGCACCTCGCAAGTCTTTTGGGGTTTTTTTGGAGTGAGTTGTTCGGGGTTTTTTAATAGCTAAAACTACTACAAGAAATGATGGAAATCCAAAAGACATTTTATCCAGCTCACTTTTAATGTTTTTCAGCTGTTGTCTCCAGAACAAGTTCTCTTTATTCATTCCTCCACAACCAGCAATTTTCTAGCCAGAGATTTAAATAAACTTGTAAGCAGCGATGTGCCATGTTGGCATTTCTAAAATCAGTTGCACACTGATAATTCTGATCTCCAACCTCTGCTCCTCCCTGTGGCAGTCAAACTGCAAAGCCGAAGGACACAACACTGACAGATGCTGACAGGCAGGATGTCTTATGGCTTTGCCAGAAACATGTTTTTGGCACTTATGCAATACAGGCCTCCACAGCAAGTTCATTTCTTAGTTCACTTCATCTTCACCAGAAGATCCAGCCAACTCCCAGCTCAGCTTATGATACATGGAAACACCACTGTTTCTTCTGAGACCCCTTCAACGTGCTCTTCAGAGCTGCTAACTCATTTTTCCTTCCGTTCATGGTGTCAGTGATAACCTCCAATGCATTAACAGACTACACAAGGATCCTTCTGGAAAAACCATCTGCAGCTGAATCGAGAGAAGTACTGGGGCTTTTTTTTTTTTTTCCCCCCTGAGACACAACAAACATCTTACAGCAGAAAGCGCTAATTTGTACGCTATTGAAGCAAGCAAGGGTCATCCAGGATCTCCCCGTATTTCACAGCTAAGACTGAGGAGCAGACGCTGAGCAGAGGTGCCCCACTATGTTTTGCAAAGCAGAGCACGCTGTCCTTAGAAAAGCTTTGCCATTAGGGGCTGAGCTTCAGCGCTGATGCTGGAGCACGGCCCAAATGGTAGGAGACCACCTTGACTGAGAAACGTACCTCTGAGTCATGACTCCTCCTGCGCATTCTCTTGACTTTTTCTGGGAATAGCAATTTCTCCCAGATCTGTGCCAGCTCTTACTGATCACGTGTCAGATTTTTATTGCACACACCCCAAGTGCATTAGTTGCTCTGGCACAAGCTGGAAGATGCAAAGATGCATGAAGCCACCTTGCTGACTTTTCTAATAGCCTTTCTTCAAATTATCTATTCCTGCAGCATTTACAACATTATTAACAGTTTATACTGTGGGTAAACCGAGAGTACTGCCAGCGGTTCTTGTTTCACCCCTCTTCCTCTGGATGCACCTTTAATTCCTCTATTACACTGAAATTGTAAGGTCTTTGGAGCAAAGACCTGTTTGTTATTCTGAGTTTGAACAGCTTTAAGCCCAGTGAGATCACAGACTGTAGCTAGGTTCTTGCTGCTGCTGCAACACAAACATTTTTAATTAAAGTCCTACTTCTGATGAACTGGATTTTCATTTTCCTTGCTTGCTCCCACTCCCCTAATTACTGATAAATTAGCAAAGTTCAACCATTGACCTTCCATACCCCAATTATCAGTGTCATTCCACTGTAACAAGTTTTGGCCATTGAAATTACAAAATCAATCCACTGCCTTCCCTTGCCAGGCCCGTCTCCCCTCACTGTAGGTTTCCTCCCAGTTAGAACAGACACCTCACAACAAGCCCCGCTTGCTGAGAAGATGCGGATTGCTGCCTGCAGGAGCGAGACAGGCAGATGTGATCCAGCACCTGTGCACATACTGCCCACACCGCCTGCATGCAGCACCACCACATATGGGATGCAGACATACGAAAACAGGCTTTGCTTTCCAGAGTTGCCAGAAACAAAGCCAACCGCAGCCTCAACTGCATAAATCACCAACATAAACAACGTACATGAGCTGAGGACTTGCCATCAGAAGGATCACAGGCCACCTTGAGATTTGTGCATAGGATTTAGCCCGTACATCTCCCAACTTGCAGCAGCAGCTGCCATGAAATGCTCATCAGTTCACGGTGTCCCAGAAAAGGAAGAATCACGTTACATGATTCTCTACTTCCTAAATCCTCTGCACTTCCATCAAAGATGAGACACTGCAATCCAGGAAGGGCAGAGATGAAACAGAGCACAGGTAGGGGCAGAGGATGCACATCGGCTGCATTTCGTAAATTCTCCAGTCCCCTAGTGTCAGTAGGAAACACGAGGGAACAGCAGACTTCAGTTAAGTGAATTAAACAAATCTGATTAATCCACCTGGAACTTGCATATGAATCTGAGCGAGATGTGGCTGAAAAGCATGGCTGGAGAATGCAGATGGATAGGACCTCCAGACCAGTCAGAAACACAAACCCAACTGTCCCTGGCAAACAGGTGTATTAGGTGCAAATACTCCATCCCATCACGTGCTGTGTATCAGCAGCTGTGTAGGAGAAGCCAGCGGCATGACCACGTATGAGACACCAGCCATAAACCAATATATGTTCTTGAATATATACCATCACTTTTTTAACTTCACTCTCTCCAGCACTATGAGAAGAATAGTCCCCAAGTCCCGAAGCCAGTAGCTCCTTCATCCCTGGTGAGCTGAATTGATATAAAAGAAGCTGAACTAGCAGCCCTGAAACATGACAGCCTTTAGTTGGTTTGTCTTCTCTGCCTGGGAGTGAAAATAGCATGATCAACAACAGTTTATCTTTCTACACCTTTTGCTACCATGAGCCCCGCCTGGGCTCGGAGTCCACCCTCTCAGGACCTGGGGCGAAGCAGAGGTAGCCTAAGCAAGCAATTTAATCTGTGGCATAACCAAAGACACTGGCAGTGAGGATGTCAGCTTTGGTGATGGCCTTTGCATATCGTTTCAAGGCCAGTTAGAGGAAATGGTCTCTCCTGTGGTCTCTGACTTTTAATTCCCAATGTCTTCCCAGAACACACCATGAAGGGCTGAAACCCCAGTTCTCGGAGAACATTTACTAATGTTAAACCATTGCTGCTCCTGGAGTGACAACACACTTTTCCACCAGCAATACCGACTTCTCCTACTTACTAGTTCACTTTTTTCACACTGTCCTTTTCACTCTCTGGCCCCTGTGCAAGCAAGGAGCAGTCTGTGAGAATCAGCAAATCCAGCACTACGCTCCTTCCAGTCTTCCATTGCAAGAGGCTTGTCTCTGTGCCACGCATGCAAAACACTAATAATTCTGGAGCACTGAGACTACTGATAATTACAGTAATCATAACTGTTTTCTTGTTAAGTTATATCTGCCCCAGCTGGTAATTGTAGTCATATCAAGCCTTAACAAGGCCAAATGCAAGCTCCTGCACGTGGGTCAGGGCAATTCCAAGCACAAATACAGGCTGGGCGGAGAATGGATCGAGAGCAGCCCTGAGGAGAAGGACTTGGGGGTATTGGCTGAAGAGAAGCTCAACATGAGCTGGCAATGTAACCCAGAAAGCCAACAGTATTGTGAGCTGCATCGGGAGAAGCGTGGCCAGCAGGTCAAGGGAGGTGATTCTGCCCCTCTACTCTGCTCTGGTGAGACCCCACCTGGAGTACTGCTTCCAGCTCTCGGACCCCCAACATAAGAAGGACACGGACGTGTTGGAATGGGTCCAGAGGAGGCCATGAAGGTGATCAGAGGGTTGGAACACCTCTGCTATGAGGACAGGCTAGAGAAGAGAAGGCTCTGGGTAGTCCCTATGGCTGCCTTTCAGTACTTAAAGGAGACCTACAGGAAAAATGGGGAGGGACTCTTTGTCAGGGAGTGTAGTGGTAGGACAAGGGGTAAAGGCTTTAAACTGGAAGAGGGTAGATTTAGAATAGATATTAGGAAGAAATTCTTTACTCTGAGGGTGGGGAGGCACTGGAACCGTTTCCCCAGAGAAGTTGTGGATGCCCCATCCCTGAAAGTGTTCAAGGCCAGGCTGGATGGGGCTTTGAGCAACCTGGTCTAGTGGGAGGTGTCCCTGCCCCTGGCAGGGGGGTTGGAACTAGATGATCTTTAAGGTCCCTTCTAACTCTCAACATTCTGTGATTCTATGATTCATTTTCTTTGTCTTGCATACAAAATTGGACATATCTTGGGGCAAGGATCCTCTTTGCTATGTATGGGCAGTGCACAGCACAAAAGTCACAGCTGGGCAGGGTGGGCTGCATCTCGATGAGGAGCTCAGGTGTGTCTGCATTTCATCAGCTTCTCAGGAAAAGGTTGGAGGTTTTATGAATGCAATGTGATGGGACCTAAAAGTGCTGGAAGGAACCCGGGGTACTCTGGGAGGTAGAAGGATGCGTAGCCCAAAGAGCTTTCATTTCTGCTTGTCCCTGAAGGTGTTTCTATAGAATGTATAAATACATTATAAATAATTACTGAGTTAGTACAAAGGCACTTACTGCATCCAAATAAGAATACGAGCTGCAGTGACTGTGTGGCCCTACGTCATTTCAAACATACGTTCATAGGTGTGTCAGCCATGGCCTTTGCCCTCACATTCACCTCATTTCAGCTTATCACATGACTGCACACTGCTAATAATTACCTTATCTCCACTAAAAATGATTTGGGGGCTTAAAAAGGGTCCTATGACAGGAAGATCAATCTCCAACTAAAAAAAATCTCCAACTGATTTTATGCTAGATTTTCTGACTAAGAATCGGGCCAGTGACAATCTTAAAAATCTTAATCTAATCTTAAAAAAAAAACAAAACAAAACAAAAAACAACAAACCACCAACCTGCAGGGAACGTCTTGTAGATGATATAAAACCATAAACAGAGAATTACAAAAGGTCTTGCACCTTGATACCATGTTGCAGGGTAAGGCATTACATGAGTCACAGAAGTGAAGGAACTTATTGAAGAGAGGTGCTGTCAGGCCACGAGAACAGAGAGAACGGCTAAAATCATCACCTCACTTAATGTGCTATTCACAGTGCCGCAAACTCTCAGGTTTATTGTTGTTTCTCTTAATCCCCAGCTTGTGAAGCCAGGAGGTGTCATGGCAGACACAGCTTCCATTTATTAAAAAAACAAACAAACAAGCAAACAAACAACAAAAAAAAATAATAAAGGAAACAGTAGAAGTTTTACTTCGTTGTTACAAAGAAAATCTGGAAAACCTGACCACACAGTACCAGCCCGAAGAACCACAATCCAGTTAGCAAAGGAAACCCCCTCAAAGGTAGGCGTTTCAACCAGCAATGTCTAAAGCAGACACGTGTTCAGGCCTGGTTCGGCATGGGGCTGCTTCCCCACGCAGGAACAGTGGCAGACGCTGTCTCTCCAGGGCTGCACCACTGAAGCCCAGGGCTCCAGCATCAGAAGGGGGTTGAAGCTCCAAAATTCCTTTCTCTTTATAGCTACTCCTGTGTGGTTGTTGTTTGAGGTAACAGAGAGACTGCCTCTAAGAGTGTTTAAGCAGAAGTTTAACCTGCCTTGAGTCTCATTGGACCTGGGGGTATTGATTGACTGCCGGCTGAGTATGAGCCAGCAGTGTGCCCAGGTGGCCAAGAAAGACAACAGCATCCTGGCCCGTATCAGGAATAGTGTGGCCAGTGGTACTAGGGAAGCGATCATCCCCCTGTACTGGTGAGGCCCCACCTCAAGTGCTGTGTCCAGTTTTGGGCCACCCACCACAAGACAGACATTGAGGTGCTGGAGCGGGTCCAGAGAAGGGCAATGAAGCTGGTGAAGGGTCTGGAGAACAAGTCTGATGAGGAGCAGCTGAGGGAGGTGGGGGTGTTCAGCCTGGAGAAAAGGAGGCTGAGGGGAGACCTTATCACTCTCTACAACTACCTGAAGGGAGGGTGTAGAGACGTGGGGGTCAGTCTCTTCTCCCAAGTAACAAGAGATAAGACGAGAGGAAACAGCCTCAAGTTGTGCCAGGGAAGGTTTAGGATGGATATCAGGAAAAATTTCTCCACCAAAAGGGATACCAAGCATTGGAACAGGCTGCCCAGAGAAGTGGTTGAGTCCCCATCCCTGGATGTATTTCAAAGACGGGTAGATGTGGTGCTGAGGGACATGGCTCACTGGTGGTTTTGTCAGAGTTAGGTTGATGGTTGGACTTGATGATCTGAAAGGTCCCTTCCAACCTAGACGATTCTATGATTCTATGATTCTATAGCTCAAGAGCAGACAAAGCTATTCTTTTTTTCCCCTGAAGTTACATTTAACATGCCTTGAATATGTTGCTCCTTTAGTCCCCCTCTTTATTCTTTAGACCATCTGCAGTTTTTGCAACTAAGGCATGAGGGGTGTAGGAGAGAGCAGGATGTTCACTGTCCCAGGATCAGCCCCAAATTGCCACAAAGCACGGTGTCGTTGGATTTCAGCTCTGAGGGCTGTGTCTGCACTAAAATAATGAAGTTTAACTTCCTCTCCTGCTGTTCAGGTGCCAGCATGTAACTCATAGCTCTGTGCTGCCAAGTGAAGATGACAACAGTGACATGTACATAGACGATGGATACACCTCAGAAATCATGGTCCCCTGGCTGCCTTCAGAGCAGGAATAGCTCAAGCAACAAACAGCTATTTTGCACTACTACCTGGCTAAGATGCCTCACCACTGACCAGGTCTTGGGCTTGTCCTCAGTCCAACCAGAGCACACGGGGTCTCTCATGTAGGCCAATGGCAACAACAGATTTTATACTGAAGACACTTTGCAATTAGAGGAAAACAGGCAACTTGCCGGAAACAGGCACCAAAGCACCAGGAGAGCAATTAAGTTGTTTTCTCCATACAAGCAGCACCTTCATTAAGTAGCTCCTAATATGTTCACCTACAAGAGTAGCCATAATTCCCCTCCTCCTTCTGTTTTACTTTTCACAGCACAGTTACTCCTCTTTCTTCTCCCTTTTGCAGCTTTATTTCCAACATCTCCCTTGCCTCCTTCTCCAGCTTGGCTGCTGGTTTATCACCGTCACTGGCACTGCATTCACAGCTGCTGGTTTATTCTGTGCACCATTGCTACTCTTACCTTACTCTAAAAAAACATTGGCTTTATCGCTTATTTCCCACCTCCCTTTCTTTTTTTTTTTTTAACTAAGTGGGCTGAAAGCCATTCTTTTTCCCCTCTGGACAAGGCAGAAACCAGACAGGTCCATCTGTTCTCCTTGCCGGATCAGTGACAAAGAGACTGCATGGACACCCAAAAATTACATCCCACTCTTCAACAGAGCTGACAGCTCTGAAGGAATGACCATATTGTAATTGCGTTTTTAAATAACTCAGAGATACAGCTAGATATTTGTGCTCTGAAGAGGATAATATTGACTTGGGGACCTTTCCAGACAAAAAAAAAAAAAAAAACCAAAACCAAAACCAAAACCTAAATTTTGGCAATTATTATTTGTCTACCAATGTAGGCACTATGTTGTCCAGAGGGACCAGCAACAATTTCTGACCCCAGTCCTGCAAAGCTATGCTACATGAGCTTTTGTTTCTGCATGCACAGGGAGCCTGGGGGACATCAGCAGAGTCCCACAGGAGCATGAGGTGAACCTAAGAGGCACCACAACAAGATTTAGGAACAAGACTGAATCAGAATTCAACACTGCAAAACTTTGGTGATCTTCATTCATGTATTTACCTGCTCTGAGAAAGGTGCTCCAGACTTAAGACAGCATGAGATTTTAATATTTGGGGCAGTTATCTCAAGGCCAAAAAGGATGGCTCTGTTTTAACTTCTTGTCCAGAGTTATTATCCCCGCAAGGCCTTCAACAATGCGATTAGGATAAGATTCATCTCACTTAAAGTTAGTGTTTGTAATGTAGGTGTCTACATCTAAGCCGTGTATTGAAGATCCCATTATAGTCAAGGGATATCTTTTTATTTTTTTTGGTATCATCTCCGGTAATCAGGATGTGATTTATTAGTGTCACCATTTACTTCAGGATGAGTCGAACAATCACCAATACTCCTATAGCAGTTGTCTACGCTGGCTACTGAGGAGATTGAAATTACTTGGCCATATTTTGACATTTACAGGGAAAACACCTACATTTAGTCCTAAGAATTCCAGCCCAATTACTACTACTGCTACTACTTATGCTATGTTACATTATGATGTTAACAATCCAGTTAAGAAACAATTGAATCTCTTTTTCCTGAGATACTTCATCTTGTTTGCTTATCTGTTGCTAAATTTAAACAAAAAACAAACCCCAAACCCAACATATTCCTGGTTATAAGTTGAAGTCCTGCTTAATCACCAGCCAAGAATATACAGAATTATTGATTTAAGCCCATATTTTGCAGCTAAGCTACAGCCTGCGGCTGCCTTTTGCAAAATTCTCCAAATTTGGTTTAAAAATGACAAGTGGAAAATTGATAATTTCCTGTGCATATTCTTCCAGCAGATATCTGGAATACCTTATCTATAGCCTGAATTATCTTGCAGCATCTTCCAACCATTGCTATATCATCATTTATGCAATTAAAAAGCCCTCTACTATAATAGAAACTCCAAGTCTTCATAGCCTGGAACAAACACTGATGGAGCACTCAGATTAACGCTTATAAACACATTATCTACTTCAAGTTGCTTGGAAATTAACTCGTGGTAGAATAAGTGAAAACAAGCACTGCCAATGAAGACGAGCACTGACACATTTCCATCTGCCCAAAATCTCTTTTCTTCACTCATCCTAATAACATTCTTTTTAGAGTTACTCTTTCCAGAAAACTGTAAGACATTGCTCTACAACAGAAGAGTTTTTCTATGGTCTCCAGCAAAATGTTGCTTTGGAGGTGACAATGTCCTGCTTTGGTCTCTGGGAGCAATGTTATGTTCTCATCTCATTTTCTGGGGAAGGTGGTGATTCAGACAGTAAGACACAGTGTTCAGTCCTGCCTACCTTCTCACTCACTAGAGAAAGTGCTGTCCATTTATTGCTACACCAGGAGCTCACATCCTTTGTTTTTCTTGGTTAACATCACTGGCAGCAAATGGACATGCAAACCAGGACCTTGTATTATCATCTTGGCTCCGGCAGCAACAGCTGCAGGTATGGTTCAGGCTGTGTACGAAGTAGCATGCAGATCTTGGACTAGCCTGTATGTGGTGCTCCTAAACATCTTCCTCCTACCACTAAACCCAGGAATTGGGATAAACTTAAGGGGCTCAGTTTCTACCCTTTCTGGGAAGAGAGATGGGTGTCCACCTCCACTTCATGTTCCTTCTTTCTGGAGAGAACAGCTGAGTCACTGCAAGAAATCTGTTACCTACACAGGTCATCAATAAATCACTCTTTCCCTAACACCACCATCACCCCTAGAGCAAAGAGTGATCGGGAGCAGTGACTCAGAAGTGTGTGGGTCTGAATCACAACAACTCTAAGAGCTTCTCCTACAGCGACACTGTTTGCGCAGGGACTCTAACTTCGGGCTGTGCCCAAAGCCACAGGCTGGTCCAGTGGGAGCACCTTACCACTTGATGCCGAATTCAACATCAGGAGCTGTGCAACCAGAAAAGAAACACTAATGGTGATGAAACACAAGGTGAGTCAGAGATAGTTCCTGCACCTAAACTACCTAACACCATATGGACAAAGTAATTCCTATTGAATCCCTACTCTGAGAGAATTAGAGGCACAATTTTAATCCTGACATAGGTGAACTCAATGTCAAAGTCCAGTAAGTTTAAAAAAAAAGGATAAAAAAGACCAAAAAGTAAATACAGCTATATCTGGGTAAGAGACAAATTGTCATGTTTGCTCCATCAACCTGCTATCAGTCCTTAGGCCAACTGAATTTAAGTCACGCTGAACGACTGTCATAGTGACATAACGTATGAAAGGCTGAGGGGTCACCCACAAAGCAGAGCTGGATGATCCAGTGCTAGGGAGAAAGAGATGGGGAAGTCAGGAGGAGTTGTAGAGTAGGGATAAATTACTGGACACTGAATGGTTCTTCTGAATGTTGAAAAATTGGTGGAAATGTCAAATTACAACACCAGGAAAAAATTGAGAAGTGATTGGGAAAGGTTTCTTATTTTCAATGAACTCTACTGACTACACTAAAGATTATCCCTAGCATTTCCCCGTGTCCGTACTCCAAACATAGGCAACACTGGTGCTAGTTAGCCTTTTGTCAAGCAGTTTTCTTTGTGGTTAATATGAGCTTTGTTGCCTCCACTGTGGGCTGACCTGCCCAACATCTCTGTCCAGATGTTACATCTCGTTTCTGTCCATGTATATTCAGGATTGAATGGAGCGGAGAGGGAAGAAGAGTCTCCATGACTCTGGGCCCAGGAGTCTGCGTGATACGAAAAATGTATAAACAACATATTCTATGAAGTGCAACAAAATCTATCACGCCTCACAATATAAAGTAGTTCAAACCTTGAAGTGGACACAGCCCTGAACAACCTGATTCGGCTTTGAAGTTAGCCCTGCTCTGCAGATTGGACTGGAGACCTCTAAACCCTTCCAAACGAAACAGTTTTATGATCGCAGTCGTCAAGTCCCTCCTGCAGCAGAGAGGACCCACACCAAGAAGTGGGCAGACAGTGCTTTGCTTCCTCAACTTCCCCAGCTTGTCTGTACTGTATTTGTTAACTAAATAACTGCATTTATGAGGGAGGAAAAAGGCCTCTCTCCACTTTGGAGAGCAGGGAGAGACGGAAAGACTCCATGCCTGTATAAGCCAGCTCCCAAAGTGAAGGAAACAATCCACAAACACCATGGTGTGAGTACTGGCACCTCTGGGACACGCTGGTGCTCACTTGCTGTCTTGGCAGGGGATCTCCATCTCTTCTATTTCCCCCATTCCTCAAGGTGTCTTACCTTACTGGGAGGGCAAGTTTGTGGTGGCAGGGAAGTATCCCACCAGAGATGCAGGACCTTGACCTCGGCCTCTGGCAGTAGCAGAATATCAGTAGAAAAATTAAAAGATTTTGTAGCGGGTCCAGAATGAGCTTGTGGTACAGAAGCCAAATCCAATTGTTCTAACTTTAATAGATTTACTTTACATTTGCACTGACATGGCTAAAAGAGGTTGCTGGCTCAGTATTTCTGCAAAAACAAGCAAAACACAAACTAGCAGCTGTTAAAGGAATACGCCACCACCCAAAAACACTTCCTTATGACAGGGCATTTTCACGCATTCAAATTTTGTACAGCGCTCTGATGATTTCAGTATTAGGTTCAATTATGCTAGTTTCCTGATTCAGCTGGTGCGTGGAAGTGAGTACGTCCTCTAAAATACTGAATGGTGCTTACATATCTACAAAGTCTCCATCTTTACAGAGAAAACCATAGTACATAAAAACAGTCTAAGCTGAATGTCTCCCACAATCACCTTCATTCAACACAGGCCATTCAAATTGACCTTCTACATTTGTTACAGGCTTTAAAAGGATAATGTCCAAGCCACTCACAAAGTGTTTTCTGGTCTTTAAAAGACACCTTGTAGAAAGCTGTGTTGTCTGTTCATTGATTTGGGGAGCTAATTTTGAGTGGTGGAGACAAGGGGAGCAATGTAAATGGACAGAAATTCAGGAATAGGAAGAAACAGGACTGCTTCCGTAGCAGTGCTCCCACTACAGTAACTCCTGTGCCCAGGTAAATGACGAATGGCCACAAGAAGATGCAGGGAGAACCGAGTCGATCACAGTTTTTAGATTTGAAACTCAGTACAAGAGGTAGTTATGTCTGAGTTTGAGTATGACCTCAAGATCAACTTCAACTATGATTATAAATCAAGAGGACATTTATGGGAGGGCTCAGGGAGATAGACCTGAGAACAAAGGGAAGGTGGAAAGGTAAACTCAAGACTCCCAACGACGGAAAACTCTCAAAGCTACTGAGATCAGCATAAATAGGATGATAAAACTGAGGACATTAACTACACCACCATATTTTTCTTTGGCCTAATGTCAGGGATGACTGTAGGCCTGTCACGGCCTGTGCTAATAGGCAGACACATATGTACTGCTCTTGAGGAAAGGGAAGTAGAATTTTATGTTGAGCCTAATATCAATAAGAGCCTATGTAACAGTAAGACTCGTATTCCTCTTGCCTTTAGAGGAAATACTCGACTCTCTGAAAATGGCTTTTACTGCAGTCATTTACCAGAGATCAGGTCACCTCGGTCCTGCTACAGACAATGGAGAGTTGCTCAATGGAGCTGAAGGTGTGATTTATTTCCATGTAAATCAGACCCCTACATCTGGTTGGATGAATTGCACCGTAAAATCTATTGACTGTATTGACTAGATCTCTACTGACTATAAAGAGAACTTAAATGCCTATTGTGCACATAGACCGAGAGATTAATATATGTAAATTTAGTTACCTAAATGTGGCTTTGAGTCCTGCCTCTCAGGCAAAAAGTTTCCCATCCCTCAGGAGTTTTCGGTGTAAATATCCAAATTCAAGCTAGTTACCCGAGGTCTCCTTTGTAGTCAGTGGAAATTTTCAGGCACTGCAAAAGGTGATTAATCTCACTTATTTTAGAATCATCTTTAGGATGAGATTAATTGCACTCCAGAAATTTCTATTTCCTGGTTTTTTTCAGCAGCTATAAAAGGAGTCCAGACGGCTACCTCACATAAGGCACTAGATGGATGGATCTCATTGTGAATGTTGAGAGACAGTCTCTCAAGCCCTGAGGAAAAGCAGGGAAATAAATACAGTTGCTTTAAGTAATTTAGCACTGAAGAGAGCAGCATATTTTAGAATGTACTATGCAACAAGGCCATATTCTGGAACTGCTACGAGCATGCACCTGCTAGACCCCACCTCTGTGCAGTGTCATTGCACCCAGGACCTGACAAGGTATTGGAGCTACATCTACAAAAACGAGTGAGACAAAACGAGGAGAATGTCCAAATATCAGCAACAACGCAACTAGCAATATCTTCTTTTGTGTATCACAAAAATGATAAGAAGTTTGGTGATGAAGGATCAGTGGGCTCTTCCTCCTGGCTTAGTACCACAAAAACTATTCTTTTGTTAATACGACAAGATGTGGGGGTGAAGTATTTGAACCTCCATGGGAGTTTGATTCACACAAGGAATGTTGGAACAGAGAAGGCAAAAGCCTTGGTAAAGTCCCATGAACAGAAAAGGAAAGGGTATAGAAAATAAAACCTGTTATTCAATGCACACATAGGGTGAAACATATTATTTCAATGGGATAGAATTTCTTGGGGTTTTATCTAAGTGAAAGGCCTTATCCCAAAGCAAAGTGCCTTTTTTGCATAGACCCAGGAGGATATCCTCAAAGTGGCAAGATCTCACATATAACAATTATGTCTATTCTAGTAATCCAAAGATGCTCAGTCCTGCTCTGTGTCCACGAGGGCAGCTGGTGTGACCAGTGCCCATACCACTGACCTCACTTGCCTCCAAAGCAGGGAACCACGTGCAGACTCCTACTGGGAGTGGTCCCAGGTCTGTGGCAACACCTGATCTGTGCCCAGTCACTTAGTTGTCTGAGACTAAAACCATGTCAGAGGTCATCCAGCAATGTTGTGTTACTGGCCAGTGCCAGTGCCACTCCTCAGGAACATCCCCGGCATGGCTCTGCCAATTAGTCTAGACACAGTTAATGACTACTCTAGGCATGAGAAAAGCTGCTGCCATATCTGCAGTGCAAGGATGGTCCTGAGCAATGACCCTATCCATCTGGTGTCACGGCACAGATGATGTGTGTGGTCTGATCAGGGAGCTTCAACCAGTTGCGTGCATTGAAATTCTTCCAGCACGTCTCACAAGAGCAGCAGTGTTAGCAAAGGTAGAAGAGCAAATTCCAGTTCTTGTAATTACCTTCCTAAATTAATTCCCCTGCAATTTCAATCAGCTGCTCTTGACATTCCCTCCTCAGGGTGTAATCCCTCCTCATAAACACTCTGAGCAGTGCATGGAGAGGCATGAGGGGAACAAAGATAAGCAGAGCTGATGCTGCACTGCTGAGAGCCTGTTGGGCAGCTCCCCACCGTGCGCTTTGGGGATTTCACTATCAGTCCCTCAACAGCTGTACTTGCTTCTCCTCCATCCCTACTGAAACCAGAAAATTTTAGACTCTCCGTATTTACAGTCAGTGGGGAGTGCCCTATAAAAAATCTTCTGGTTAAGGATTAACATCTCTGTCCTTCACCTGAAATTAGGTATAACCCAAATCTAATGGCTCCCATAAAATATACAAGAACTAGGACTTGGATGGATCGGGGCATTTAAGCTTTCAGCATTGCTTTAGTTCTACTCTAGTGGTGGACGGCACTAGGAACATTGAATTATTTTGTTATAGGAGATACACACTTACCATGTCAAAAGCATGAAAAATCTGAGATGGAAAGATAACAATTAAATGCATATCACTGAACTAAACGGATAAACATAGCTCAACAGTCAGGTTTTAACAAAAAGAAATGAGGAAATATTTGCTGTTTTGACATACGTGCAATGTCTCATAAAGTCTTAGTTCTGGTATTAATTCAGATGACCGGGAGAAACTACATTAAATGAAAAACTGGCTTCAGAGCTATAAATAAAGCCATAACAAATGACACCGTACTAAGCAGGAAGGAGGAATTTGTTATTTAGTGAAATGCTGAATGGATTTTCTTAGTTCTGGTCTTATTAAGTGCTTCCTTAATGATCTACAAAAAGAATTAAATTAAACGTTAACAAAATTACGAGGTACTAATCTGGAAGGTGATCAAAACACCAGTGAGGACAGAAGAAAGTAAATATGAAAAGCATCTGGGATTAGAAAATACCACTGGAGAGTCAACACGACAATCACAAACTAATACAGCTCGGCAAAGGAATGCAAAACGTATCCATACAACTCTCAGAAAGAATCCTGAACACAGGGAGGACAAGCAAGGCACAAGTATTCATAACATGAAATAAAGCCTGTAAAGTCAAAGGAAGACAGATAACAGCCAACCCAGGCAGGATTATGATTCCTCCCCTGTCACTGCCATACAATGGACCTGTAATGCTCCACCACCATGTACCAGCAACCTAGAAAAAGTAGGAAAAACTATAGCAAGATGAACGCATGTAGGAGAAGGGAGTGAGAGCATATGCCACCTCAAGTGAGACTGGATGCTTCGGATGTCAGGGTCTCAGCATCTCTCCAAACGGAGATTTAGCAGTAATGGAGATAGGAAACTCCACTTCAGCATGGTTTTTAAAACCCACACAAATGAGCAAAAGGCAGCACCTGTAAGGAGAGCAAGGTGTTATCCTGGTGACTATAACCAGAGGTGGCTATTGAGGTATGGGAGGGATGAAGGCCTGTGATGGATCCTGTGGAGAACTGTAGCTTAGGAGGATCTCGCACAGCCCAAGCAGAGCAGCAAGTTGGTTGTACAGAGGAAGATGATGATACCTAGTGCTACTTTCCACCAAATCTCAGTCACGCCCTTCTGTTTGGCTGTGTCACCTTGGATAGGTTCCTCCTGACATCAGTGGGACCTTTCACTTGCTCCAAGTTAAACATGCTCTTAAGTAGTTTGCTCACTTTAGGCTGGGGAAGGTAATTTATAGATTTTCCAGCCTGAAAGTTCTCCCAAAGTGCCCTTTTCCAAAGTAGGTTATCAGGAACCTAAATATCCCTGGGCATGTCCCGCTCTCCACAGAAAATGCTAAATTTCACAACTATCATCCTAAAACAGAAGGCAGCGTATACCTAACGGCTCCTGTGGACCATATTCCTTGTGAAGCTATTAATATTTAAGTTATCCCATTTAACAGAGTATCTGCCAGAAGCAATAGCAGATGCAATGTCTCCGTGCCTTCATTCCTTCTGTAAAATTCCATGCACAAGAAGGGAATATAGCATTATTAAATACTAGAATAAACATTATCATTTATTTATACCATGCAAGGCTGATCATAGTAGTACCCAACCAACCAGCTGCCTGGCTGTATCAAAGGTCACCAATCTATTATGTTTCTAAATAAGATATAACTGATCTTAACACTCACTTGACTGATTTTATTTAGAAAGTTTCTTACAGTTTAGATCCAAATTATTCAATTTCAGACCTTGTCCTTGAATATACAAGCCATCACTTGACCTTGCAAATATATCTCAATGCTGGAAAGGACCAAGAAGTACAGAATTGTGCTCTACATACATGCACAGGTTTGTATGTTGTCTAGGCTATCAATAAAGACGACTTAATCAAGAAAAGTTTGAAGACAAGGAGCCCCAAAGAAAGAACAGAAAGATGCCGGGTGAGTAGATGCCTTTGGGGTCATGTTTGGGAGAAGCAGGAACTGCTAGGGCACCTTCATGTTCACTCAAGCACACAGTGGAATATAACTGGCATTATATGTATGTGAGGATTTTTTAAGCCAGCTGTGGATATGCATAATCCTTAGTTACTATTATTTCCATTAGGTTTGTTTTGAATGTTTCTACATTCTGCACCAAAATGAGCGAAACGGGTGTGGAAAGTCACTCCCTGCTCATTTTTGAACTGTTTCCCCAATCTCCATCTCAGCTTAAAACAAGAAGTAAAACCCATGTGGCCTCTCCACCTGGCAGCCAACCCAGAGGCGCCCAGACCCTGCTGTGCCCCGTGATGATCTGATGATGTTTACTGTGAGGAGCAGAGAGAGGCATGAGAAGAAACTGAGATGGCTTTTACAAGCTGAGTGGTACCTCCAACCAGACCCCCAGCTGCTGCGCTGCAGATATTGCGATAACTCTAGTCTTGAGCTATACCATTAAAGGACCATTGGACTAGATGACCTTTAAAGGTCCCTTCCAACCCAACAGATTCTATTATTCTATGAAGGTGCCTCCAGGACTGCTGGGGCAGCACTGAGATGATGCTACTCTTCACTACCAAGTTTCTCAAAAGAGAAGAAAAACACCATTTGCTGGCTGTTGGAATGGTTTTGCTGTATCACCTCTGGTCAAAATGATGACATTTGGGACTGATCAGTTTTACAGAAATTACACCAGGGGCTACGACTATTTTCTGAGGGTCTCATTCCTCGGCTGAGCTGGCAGCATCAAAAGACTGGCTGCTGAGTGTTTGCTGTCGCTGTCATCACCAGTGCTCGCCCACACATCGCACCCTCCCTCGTGCATCACTGGCCGCGGTGGATCTCGACGCCCATCTAGATGAGGCTGCGTCATGTGGTGTGCACAGGGGATTGCACTTGCAGAAGGGCACTCAGGGACCTGCATCCCCAGGGGTTTTGGGGGAACACTGAGGCGCACGCCTGTGCTCCAGGCAGCCCTGAACCTGCAGCTCCCACAAGCCCATCAAACAGGCATGAAGCAGCACCAAAACTCAGCAAGTTAGCAGTGTAGCCATGGCAACACCAAGCGCACAAGCTGACCGACCCGACCCATGGGTACCCACTACAGGAGTGGGTCTCACTGTCGGCACCAACACCCTAGCAAAGAGTTATGAGGCTGTAGGTGAAAACACACCTATTCCCACCAAAGTGCCAGGTCTATCATTTCAGCTCTGGCGCTGAAACAAGCGTTGGGCACCTACGAGCTGCTGAATCAATTCTGAAGCAACGGTTGGGGCTGGCAAACCACTCAGATTATGCATGCTGTGGCTTCCCCAGGTTCTGCTGACCCTTCTCATTCCCACCAGCAAACCCCAGGTGTCAGCAGCTGGTGACCACAGCCTGCCATGCCAGCTTGTCCCAGCAGCTGAGATGATACGGTCGCATCTCACTAAACCGCACACAAACCCAGGGCACACTCCGCAAGCCTCGACGGAGATGCAATAGCAGAGGTGTGTGATGAGGTCTCCAATGACTAAGACTTCATTATTTTTTACAAAGTATACTGCAGAATATTTATCCATGCATTACGATGGATTAGCATAAATAATTAAAACAGAACTCGTATTGGCGAGCACATGAGCAAAGGGCAATTGCTAATGGACCAGGCTTGCTCTGCTGCTCTGGGGACTCACTTAGAGACAAGTCCGTGCCAAACAGGCCAAGGAAGGATTCATATTTGTCCTTCTTACCCCGACCATGTTCCCGTCTCAGCCCAGATGGCTGACACAGGCTGACGGATCAACACATCTTACGGAGCATCTCCCGAAGGACGAAGAGGAAAATAATGGAAAGTCCCCAGACCTTCAACCTGTTCTCCGAGACCCTCGACACTCTTTTCTGCAAACAACCCACCCACAATCAGTCACGCAAGAGGTGCTCGCCGGTGCTTCCCAGAAACACTGATGGTTTGATGGATCTCATGACTCTGCCTCCTCTTTTTATTCCAGGTATTAAAAGGTATTGAAATAAGATGGCATGGCAAATAGGGGAGGGTTTTCAAGTGTTCCCCATGGCTTCCCTCTCTCACCAGCAGGTATGCCGTGGTGAACCACATCAGCAGAGGGCAGCCACTATTGCACACTTTCACAAAAAAGAAAATCTAATCCCAAGCCTTTTCCTAGTCTTATTTTCCCATGAAAGTAAAGGCTGTAGCTGTCTAAGAGGACGGTATGAAAATATCTCCTAGCTACTTCGCCTTCAGCCTCTCTTTTCTTTCAGTCAGGTTGAAAATTTTCCACAAATTGATCTGTATTTTGTTACCTTTCTGGACTCTGTCCATTATCCACCAAAGATTTAGTGCTTACAATTAAAAATAAGCTGGAAAATAAAAATCTTACCTGTTTTCAATTTTCCATTTGATTCCTTTATGCTTCTGTGCATAAAGTGTTTGGATGGCTCGTGGAGGCCAACAGGTCTCCAGTTGGTCTCCCTGGCCAAAGCACACATCCCACGAGGCACAACCGCAGGGGTTTCCTGCAATATATTGTGCTGCTCAACACAAAGGAAAATATCCCACAGGGATAGGAGTTATCCCTACAGGGACACCAACTCCGAAAAGAGCAGCAATAGATTGTAGCCCAACCCACAACCCCCAAGAGACATTTCCAAAGTAAAAACCTCAAACCTTAAACCAGATTTTATTTATTTTATTTTTTTACTGAAAATGTTCAGCAGGAGTTTAGCTTTACAAAGGTGAAATTTTTTTCATGGGAAAATCAATTTTCTCTTCCCAACTATGTTATTAAGGTACTGCCATATTGCCAAGAAGTCTGTGAACCCTGGTGTCCTAGCAGAGGGGAACTTCACAGGTGTGAGGTAAATCTCATGCCTAGCAGAGCTGCCAGAGAATAAACGTTTTCAGATGGTGAAGGAAACAGAGTCAGCGTCTTTGGGACCAAATCACCTTTCTCTTCGCTATAAGGATAGGCTTGGACAAACTCACTTGTGCAGAGCAAAGAAGGAGGAAGAATCGCAAGGAAAATATCTCATGTCGCTTTCTGTAAATCACTGCCAGTGAAAGCAGAACACTAAAATTGCCATCAGGAATTTATCCCTTTCTCCCCTGCATCTTTGTCTCCGGGGCTTGGTAGTCCCCGATCATGTTTATGCATTCTCATTGAATTATTTCAATACATTGAATCATTTCAGTAGATCTAACCCCACCTAAACTAAAGTGAGTGTTTACAACAGGCACTGCGTCAAACCGTATTTATGTGCACATTATAGCAGTGAGATACACACAGGACCATGACCCCTTTGCAGCCATATGGGTATCACCGTACGATTTAACGAGATCCCATCTGTACCACCCTTGTAAAAGTTCTGGCATCCAAAGCTTTTGCAAAGGCCTCGCAAAGCCCCTTCCTGCCCCCACCCAACACCCTCGGTGTGTCCTGAAAGTTGCAACCTTCTTCCATCAGCAGCTTCCCACCTCCTAAACCCTGGGATATACAGAGCACGGGAGTCCTTTGCATTGTCTCTTCATTAAACACCTCTGAATGCTTGGATCTATAAGGAGTTCATCACATCCACCCATGCTGCAAACCCTTTTGGCCCTCGGCTCTTTATTCTCTGGGGTTTTTTGTATCCGAGAGCAACCTTCTTACTCTTAATTTCAGCTTCATGGTATTTATCACAAAGTTACTCAGAAGATTGAGACAAAGTGTAACATGTCATTAAGATAAATGGGACTCTTCCTGAAAATTAAAACAGCATCAAATTTGTGTTTTTTTGTGGAAAGGCTGGCAATCTCTCACCTACCCAAGGGAAAGTGTAAACTGTTCTAGTGTGAAAAGAAGCACTGGGGGACTGCTGGGATGGCACTACGCAGGGTCACAGCAGCACCTCCAACATGAGAGAGACTCCTTTTCAGAAAGAAAAAAAACATTAAAAGACAATTCATTTGAAAGCAAGAACAAAGAGCCTGGATCCATCAACTTAGGTGCTGCTTCCCCACGGCACTGCTCCTGCTCTCCAGCAGGTCATCGTTCTCCAGTCGCAGGAACAAGCTCTGAAGCCTGTCAGCGAGATCTCAGCACACTCTTCCGTTGCTTTCGACAGATTTCTTTTGTAGGGTTTGATCCTACAGTGAGGTAAAGAGCCTACAACTTCCACTGAGTTCAGAAGGAGCTGAGACTGAACAGAAACACAGTGTGGCTAAGGGTAGCCTTGGACTACTGAGCCCCCCTGGGTGTCCTTCGAAGGGATGGGATGTCTGTGCTGGGGAGCGGGACTTGTGTATTTTACTTCCTTTAAGGATAAGGACTCCAAAAAGTGGTTTTTTTTAATTAAAATTGAATTTGGCACTGATTGTCTTAACAAGACTGCTATTGACTTCTATGAGAGAAGGTCAGCCCACATCTCAGTTTTGAGCAGCCACCAAAGACAAGTTGGCCACATAGAGCATCAGGTCCACTCCCAAGAAGGATCAAACCTTACAAACATACTGAATTTTTTCCCGTTCTATCATCCATATTGCATAAGGATTTTAAGGTTTACCACACACCTGGACAGCTATCTAAAATGCATGTTGCAACTTGGAAATTCTTAGACCACTGCAAATAAACGTGAATCTCTCACCTCGTCTGAGCCTTTCTAGACTCATCCACCTTCCTGGTACTTATACCCAGACATGAGCCTGGGCATGGATTTAACCCAGCTACCACAGCTGGCCCACAAACAGAGAGATGCCATACTGCCCATAAAGCCTCACTTATGCAGTGGGGGGGGGGCTGACCAAGGCAGGATGAACGGGGAGCCCCTCTGTCTAGACGTGGCTCTCCCCAAGAAGAATCAGCATTACACAACACTGAGCATGATCAAACAGCAAGCTCCGGACCAAAGACTCTTCCCAGCATAACCCACCCCAAATGTTGTCATTGCCTGCCTGCTAGCGCAGGGGTTCCTACAGCAAAAAAAGGGGTGAAAGAACTGAAAAAGTGTCACGGCATCCAGTGTCCACATTTTCACAGAAATTAAGCTGAAAAGCAGGAACCTGTGTCCCAAGATGGACTTTATGAAAACAACGACAAGAGGGGAGCAGAAATGAGTGAGTGGCACAAGCAGCACTTCAGTAGTGAACACTGCCTTTTACTCCTCACCCAGGGCTAAATCCCTGCAAACACCAACGAGAAATTTGCCTGAAGGTAAAATCACAGTCCTGCACTCAAGGTGTTTATTTGCAAGTGCAAAGACTACACGGATGGTCAGGACTCCCCAAGATCCAGCTCCAGGCTCACAGCCCATGCAGCCTAGAGCACTTTGTTTGTCTTTGGCAAATAAACCAATTTCAGAAATCATTGCTTAAATCCTCTATCATACAGAGCTCAGTACACGCTGTAGCATTAAAGAAAAACACTAACACCATGATCACTGATAATCCCTTGGATTTTCGAATATATTCACAACACTAAAGCCCACATTTATTTTAATAGAACTCTGACAACTCCATTCTGTGCTGTAAACAGATTTATTTTTTCTACATTCCCTATGAAAACTTAAGGGAACAGAATTTCTAGGAATGCAAAACAGTGGTCATTTATTTGACTTGTCACCTTTGGGCCACAAAACGAGTTTGTTTCATCTCAGTTCGCTTGTGGCCAGTTTAACTTTCTGCTTGACAGCGGTGCAAGGCTCGGTTCTCATGCACTGCAGGGTGACACTTACTCGACCAAAAGCTGACGGTTTTCATTTGACACTTTCAACTATTGAAAGAGTCAGCTCACTCGGGGTTTATACCAGCCAGTTTAACCGCACGCAATGCTCTAGGCTGAACTGGAGCCGGCAGCGTTCCCTCTTACGCACTTCAAGCCTTCAAACTGCTCAGCGCTCTGGTCTTTCTGGCATCCCTCTTCCAGGGTCTAAGCCACAGGGGCTGGGACATGCCGCTCCAAGGCAAGGAGGGTGTAGGCACAGGGGAGAGACACAGACTTAAAAGCCGCTTGCTCATTTTGGAAAACCCGACGACAAGTAACAAATAAATAAATAAATAAANCCCAGCCGCGGGGTCGCTCCAGGGCGTCGTAGATCAAAGTTTGGATGCGGCGGTACTTGGCGTGGTTCCGCTTCACCGGGCGGCTCAGGGGGGTCTTCGCCAGCAGCCCCAGCCCCGGCGGGCTCCGCTTGCCGCCCTCCTCCTTCCCGCCGCCCTCCAGCAGCAGCGTCCC